>CM054117.1:106576801-106896066 GCA_028673005.1 Tanypteryx hageni | reverse complement strand
GAGAGAAGGGAGAGAATGGAGAAAAGGGGTGAGAAGAGAGGAAAAGGGGTGAGAAGAGAGAGAAGGGAGAGATGGGGAGAGAAGGGATAATAATAATAATCCGTCTTTATTTGAGGGGCGATATTTAGACAATAATGTCCATTCTTACATATAACCCTAATATTACAAGCACAAACATCCATGTCCTAGGCGGGATTCGAACCCGCGACCTTAGTATCCGGTGGCAGAAACTCTAACCACACGTCTACCAAGGCCGACATGAGAACGGAGGATGGGAGAGGAATGAGGAAGCGAGTGATAGGAGGAGGGGGGGATAAGGGAGGAAGAGAACTCATTAACCTCTTTCTGAAACTAATAGGTGCATTCTGCATGGTCCTTATGACACTGAAATATCTTATATATATATATAGAGACGGGAAATGTTTAAAGAATTATCCTCGACAATTCCTAGAGAAAACTCAAGAGGCAGAAAATGGATACCCTTTGTATCGTTCTCGTAATTCAGGAAGTGAAAAAGTGAACTGTTGTGAATTTTGATAACCGTTGGGTTGTATCTTACAATCCATGCCTTTCTATCAAGTAGGTTGTGCATGTCAATGTTAAAACTTGCGGTACAGTTGGTACTGCGAAATACATCTACACCGTGTTTACGAAGGAACAGAAAGAGCCGCAATGGAAATATCAAATGAAAGTCATGATGAAATTAATAAGTGGGTACGTTTCAGCTTTTAAATCTGTATGGAGATTACTCGGGAAGAAAATTCGTGACTTCTATAGGCTGGACTTATACTTGGAGAAGGGTCCCGGACGAGGGGCCGGCAGCCTAAATGCCGAGAATATCAATTTACAGTAATATATTATTTTTTAACAGTATTGAGCAAACTTACGGACTATATAGAATATTGAAATTTGGCAGGAGTACTTAATTCAGATATTAACCCTTAAACGTGAGGACATTAAAATCCCATTTTAAGCTTAATCTAGGAGCATTTTCGATTTTTATTTATATGTTGACGCATCCATTTCCCAGAAACTGCGATGCGTTCGGAATCTCACAACTTCATTACCATTTATTTTTTAATAGGAATTTTTATTAGCTTTTTATAGGTGAATATTCTTTGACCCTTCAGTAGTCGCGCTGTTTTTTGTTCCGCCTATGGTCGCGTGGGATATTTCAATACCACAAAAAAAATTTATAGTAAATTGGTATTTAATATTTTCTTGAAGTTATATGCTGAGATGACTCCTACATTATTTCTGAACAAAAAATACCAAATTGGTATTCAAATCTTCATTTTCATTCAGATAGGAATTTGATAATTGCAGCATGAATGAATAAGGATTCATATCAAAATGGCTTATAAAATTTTTTTATTGAAACGTAATAACCACAAGAAAACCGGGTAAAAGGAAAAAAATATGACAAATACCGCCATTATGAACGAATTTCACTCTAAAAGTAGAATATATAAATCGTCGGAGTCAATGAAAGTAACTATTTAAAATTACATTTGCACTTAATACCCGAGCACAACTAAAAGATTTTTATCTAGGCAGAAATAATTTACTAAAATATAATCGGAAGAAGCAACAAAAGGCGCCGAATATTTTATTTTCAATGTGAGTGATATGAACTCTCTGCAACCAACATTGTCTAGCGGTCGTAGATTAAGAGTATATAAAATAAATCACACGGTGAATTTAGGGTATTCAATTTAAGGCCTAACACGGAATTGTCCTCCGGTCTCGCATTGTCTTTTGCGATGGCGTAATTAATCGCATTCCATTCAGTCGCTACCTTGAGCGACTAAACTAAAAAATCCCAAGAGTTGCTATTTTTCGATTTGATTTATTTTGAAAATCCTTTCGGACATGGTAAATTACACGAGAAGTTTCTTTAAAGCCAGGTTCTGGTGTAACTTTCGATACTTTATGAAGTAAACGTATTCTAAAACAAACGTCTTTTTATTTAAATTTTGAAATTATTTTTGGAATCCGTTGGATTTATTTATGTATTACTAAATCACGTACAGGAGGAAAAACTAGGATCACGACTAGAGCAAAAATGTAAACAACATAACAGCAATAACATTGTGGTCAAAATAATTTATTCGTCAGCATTTCATAAATAAGAGGCTTGGTTGCAGATGCAACCGGGAGCATGGATGGATCGGAAGAAATAATAACCGAAAGAGCAGTTGAAGGCTACTGGCGACGATCTATCATCTGTTTAGTATCCGTAGTGGACGCCGTATCCGTCGAAGGAAAGATGGGCGACTGCTGGGGCGGCGGAGTAGGCAACTCCCAAGAGTCCTCCGTGGGCGGCCACGGCGGGGGCAGCGTGGTAGGCGGCGACGGCGGGAGCGGCGTGGTAGGCGGCGACGGCGGGGGCGGCGTGGTAGGCTGCGTAGGCGGGGGCGGCGTAGGCGCCGTGGTAGGCGGGGGCGTAGGCGAGGGCGTCGTTGCTCACTCTGACGTCAGACTTGCGGACGGAGGAGTAAGGGGTGTCGATGGTCTTGGAGTAGGTGGACACCTGTCCCAAGTTGCCGTAGCTCCTGAGGGTGTTCTGGTGCTGGGAGGTGATGGCGGGGGTGGCGACGGCCACGGAGGGGTGTCCGTAGGCGACGGCGGCGGGAGCGGCGTAAGCACCGTGGTATGAGACGGCGGCGGGGGCGCCGAGGAAACCGGCGTTGGCCACGGCCAAGAGGGCGGCGAGGACGACAAACTGCAGTCGGAGAGAAAAGGGAGCATTATTTCTCCTGAGCACTGTGAATTTTCAAACGAGCGCAAAATATGGATCTTTTTATACTCCTTGTTATTAACTTCCCCCCAATAATATATATGCCTATGGAAGATGAAAGGTAAAAAGAGTATATCAATGGCAACAAGCTGTTGCGGTAAGGAAGCCCAGTGAACCCTTACCAATAGGAGATCCGCTGGGGTGTCAAAGAGACACATTTACACAACACCGCAACAACTGGTTGGCATATATAAAAATATATATCCAAAATTGAAAGTAACATAGTAAAAACAATATTAGAACCACCCTCTTAAATTAAAAAATGTTAAAACCGAAATATTTTTATTATATTTTGTTTATTTTCCATTTTCGGTTAGGAAAATATTTACGGTCCATCTTTTGCTGAAAATGAGCACATATCGATTGTTTAGAGTGAGATTCATGTTTAACTATTTTTCAATTTTCTCTTTGACATTGTTGAATTTACGCAAAGCTTGATTCTAAAAAAATAAATCAATCAGACGCTTGTCGTTGCAACGAATGTCAATTAATGGATAAGATTATTTGGCGACTGAGTTCCACTTTTAGGATTTTAGGATCTGCCAATTTATTTGCAAGTATTTCTTGCAATCATAAAAATATTTCCGCTCTAATTTCAACTTGCAGTGAATTGCAAGAAGATTTTTTGAATCGACGGGCATCTACGCTTGAAACTGGGCGACGCGATTCCCTTGCCATAACAGTAAAGCATTCGCCTCACTCGTTATCTCTCATATTCCTCAATTGATCTTCACTTTCTCCGGTCAAATTATGAAATCATTCAACTCGCATCTGTCTATATGGATTTCGTCTTATTTGTTTTTTTTATGATTGGGAATGTGATTGAACCGATAAATAGAAATTGCGGATTTCAATTTTAAACAAGGTGGTTGTGTTCAGGGCAGTCTGAAATCTTAATTGCATATGATTCATCCACACGTGCTAGTATATGAATGATTTTTCTCTTGATTGCATCACGAATTTCTCTAAAACATCTGCAACCATTGATACATATATATATATATATATATATATATATATATATATATATATATATATTGATTGAGAGGACGATTTATTTTGAAGTGATGAAATTCCTCTGGTAATTTGTATAAAACCATTGATAGTCATATGACACGATAAAAAAATCTTTATAACTCGCCGCTAATATATTGAACTACAGTTAATAGAAATCGGCAATAATGTTATTGTAATAATCAATTAGACGAAATAATCTGAGAGAGGGTTCGGTGCATAACAAAGAAATTATTTTGTTCAATACATTAAGATGTCTCTCAAAACATGTAAATAAACTAAATGAAAATGTTTTTAAAAACTCGATCCACCACTTCTGTCCGCAGAATTTAGGACTTGTTCTGTCAAAAGTATACTTTTGAAATAAAAGTCGTTTTTAATATTAAATAAAACATTAATACCGCGGATGGAATAAAAGATATTTATGGTAAATTATTTTATGAAGTGAAACACGGGAGTTTTTTTACCCGATAAAGGCAAAATTTTAAGCATCGCTCGGCGAAGTCACTCAATCGAAATCGAGGAATCGCCTTCGATGAGCGCTTCGAATGGGCAAAAGGAGATTTCTCCGCAGAGAGAATTCCAGGGAATCGCACTCCACTTACCTTGAATGCCATTGCGAGAGGAATGTGCTTTTGTGTGGCCGTGTAAGAGACTCGAAGCTGACTGATGCATGGGACGGGGGTTGCGTTCTTTAAGTACTCTCGAGCGAGAGGCAGGGAGAAGGGGGCGTCGGGGCGGTGGCCGGGCGGTTGGGGGGCGGCGGCGGTCCGGGGGCCCTCTCGTTGCCAAACATCCTCCTCCGTCCGTCCGGCGCGCGTAACCCTCGGGTCCGAGAACAGGTTCCCTCGGCGGCCGACGAGAGGGTGTGGAACGCGTATCCCCTCCTCCTCTGCCTCCCCACCGTCGCCACCCACCCACGCGCGGTCGACGCCCTGCGGCACGCCCTGCGACGCCCTCTATATCTCCCCCACTCTCCCATACTCCGGAGGACGCCGCTTTTCGCAACCATCGGTGGCATCTCGCCCTCCTCGCTCTGTTAAGGCGACGTCTAAGGCCGAGGAGAACGACTCCCTCTCCCCCCTCGCCTCGTCGCACGTCCCTCCTCGCCACCTTTCCCCTCTCGCCCCCCTCACACCTCCCCCCCGCGTGCTCAGGCGAGTCCAGCGTACTCCGGATTGCTACGGATCGGCGCTAGAGCCGATTCGCCGTCGGGGCATAGATCGACGTCGAGCGTCGATATCTCTGGCGGAGCGCCACTCCAGGTTGCGCCCTAAGACGGATGGATGTATCGGTGTTTGGTAGATCGACGAGTGCTACTTGTTCTAGAGAATGAAAAAGGCTTTCCTGATTAACGCAAAAATATTGCAAGTATCCGTTGTAGCAAAATTTCTGCAATCGTTACTATCTTGACTGACACGACTGCAATGTTTTTTTTAAGCGAAGCTATTCGGACCTATTATTTTAGCAATAGTTTTCAGCGATATAAAATTCTGAGAAGAAATGAGCTATCGTGTCGTTCATCATTCCAAATTTTATCTAAGTTAATTTAAGATATTGTGATACGTTAGTTTTTTAAAACAATGCTGGCAGTTGAAAGAAACTGTATGATCGATGATGTGTTGCTAATTAGAAATTACAGTTTCGAAATATATGCCTGCGAGCGTATGTTCTGCATTATCGCAAAGCATTCTCGAAAAGCATATGTGGCTAGAAACAAACTTTTCTTTTTTACTAGATTGTTACTTCTGTGGACGGACTTACAAATTTAACAACCTCTCATTCTGATTCTGCCTTATAAATAAATTTACACATTAATTGAATTCCAAAACAAACAATTGCTTTTCACTTCCCAGTAAGTGTGCTACACATTCCATCTAGTGGTGACTGTTCATCACCATTTCTTCAGTTGGAATGAAGAATCGACAAAGGAATTCCACGTTATCTAGCCGTAGTCTCCAAATTTCTATTTTTTAACAAAGGAAAAGTGTTTTTCTATACTCTCTTTCCGTAACTAGGAAAGAAAGGCACACACTTCATGTGTGCATACGCACAAGGGAGAGTCATCCTTCGCGAATTACGTAATCATGTTGAACAACTAATTCTACGACTTTTCCTGGGAGACTTGTTCGATATGACTAATGTTTTTTATACGTAATATGACTCAAAGTTCATTTCGTGTTCATGAAAAGATTATGTAAACCATTTATATCATTTTCTCATTGCTCCTTTCCCAAAATACAGCTAACGCTTGTAAGATACCGCAAAAGAATTGACGGCAAATAGAAGGAACTCCTTTGATGACGATTACGTAGAAATTCTTTAAATATTAAAGCTTTTCCATAATCTATCCAACTCAATTCTTAAGAAAGAGCAGGCCATGGAAAGCACTGCAGACGTTTAATGAAATTAGCGTATGTTCTACGTTGCGGTATTGTCTACACCAGCGGTGCCCAACCTACGGCCGGCGGGAGGAGTTTTTGTGCAATCTGAGAAATTTAACCAACAAATTCATGCATTTTTACGAGAATTTTGATAATAAATTGAAATTTTAACTATAAAAACCTCACTTAGAATTGATTTTAACTTATATGGCACCTTAGAATATAAAGGTAACTTCCAATTCAAACTCGAATCCGGTCCGACGTAGAATTGGCAACTTCCAATCCGGCTCGCCGAATGATTCGTAACCACTGATGCGGCCCGCCATTGAAAAAGGTTGGACACCTTTGGTGTACACAGTATGTTACCTGGATAATTTATTAGATTTCTTTGAATTGCACCTGTTTTACATAAAGTGCCTCTTTGCACGGGACTCAATTGAAGAGCACCTTATAAGAAATGTTTTGCTATGCTCTAAAATAGCTAATTTCTCCCATAGTATTAATTAAATAGGCAGCTATTGCGGATTAATCTAAATCGAATACCTCCTGTTACATGATTACAATATCCAGCTCCTCGAATTTTCCTTGAATTGACTTCAAATTATTGGATATAATTGTTCGCTTGTTTTTGTTCAAACATTTGAAAGCAATGTCAGATACACTGGGTACGAAAGATGTTGCTGCGTTGTTCCGTGTTAAGTTGATCATTCGGGGTTTTACGATGTTTTTGCCAGTTGATAACGTTTAGCCGGCATTATAGTTGACATCTTCAGATGGAAGTGATTCTCTCTCCTCTGTCTCCCGTATTTATGTCCTCTCTATTCCCATCGTCCATTATCCTTTCATTTTCATTGACCATCAATCGTATTTCTACTCACTGGCCGCAGGCGAGGTTTCCAATTGGAGCACAGTGTGCAGCCATTCTCCCTTTTCAAACTCAACGGTCTTTTTGTTATTCCGATGGAATCTCTTATTATCCTCGCGAAGTAAGCCGACTCTTTTGCCTCTCTCAAGGCTATATTATGCCTCGGCTCGTACAGAGCGTCTGCTGGAATTGCAAGCAGTCCGAGCTGTTTGTTTTTTCCCACCTTTCGATCAATAGAATGCCACGTTTTCCCGACGTATGATTTTTCGATGATGCACTTTGTGTTTCTTTAGCACTATCGCGATCCTTTCAGAGGTGCCGGCGATATAAGGTATAGTGGCGTGGAGTGCGGATTTTATTCAATCATCCTTTACCTTTAGTTTGTTTCTCGTCACACGCTCACTAGTTTTCCTTCTGACAGCCATTCTTTTGCAGCTCTAATAGAAGACGATGCTCTTCTGCGGCTAAAGATGCCGTGTCGGCGATCTCTCTGTGGAATGGGGTCTCGAAGGAGGAAACCTTTAGTTGCGGGTGGTGGTGCGATTAGGCGTTAAAGTGTCTTTGCGTATGGGTCTCCTCACTGTAGAGCGCATGGCCATCCAGAGATCCATCTGACTTCCTTCACATATAGAATGGTGATTTCCCGTACTGTTCTACTTCCATCGCGAATTCAATCGCGGAGTTTCGAGTCTACTCCCAATTGACCAAATTACGAACGTTTCGTCAACGTAACTGACTCATAGCGACGGCTTATGTTCAGATTTCTCCAGTCTTCCTTTCGAAATCTTCCACGCATAAATTAGCTGTTACTGGTGAAAGAGGTGAGCCTTTGGTAGCTCCTTCAGTCTGCTCGTAATACTGCCCATTCCACAGAAAGTACAAATTCTCAAGACAGAATCATACGAGGCCTTAATAAACATTCGGTATCCCTCGTCTTATGGGCTCCCTTACGATTCCTATTGGCTCCTCTATCGGGACGTTTGTGAAAAGGGAATCCGCGTCGAATCGCACGAGTATGTCTGAGGCGTTAATTATAATACCTTGAAGAATTACGGTGAAGTGGCTGCAATTCTTTACTAATGAGGGAATGAGGTCCGTATACGGATTAAGTGGCCTCCTTTGATCTTCTATGCGTATGGAGTACTGTTTGATGTGACTCCTTTTCAGTCGCTCCGTCTTCGCTCTCAGATCTTTATTAATATTCCGGTATTTAGAGTTATCAAGGAGCGCGATGATCCTTCGTTCGTAATTCTCAGAGGAGCATAGCGTTGCCTTTGTCCGCTGGCAAGATCTTCGTTTTTTCCTAGATTTCCTAAAGCGCGTCGTTCTGCTGCCGAGAAATTTGTTGCAGGTGGTTTTGACTTGCGTGGGATTTGAGAGACTTCCATTCGGATCTCCTCAGGAGAACCGTAAGAAGACAATAGCCTCCACTCGTGTCATTATTATTTCCTCTTTAGGGATAGATTCCTTGGCTTTCGCAAAATTCAAGCCTTTTAACCGAATAGAGTTGTTGTAGTTGCTTTTCTTGAGTGTAGTTTCCGTGAGATTCACAACCATTCTTTGGTTTGTTGTCTTCTTGCTTGGGGTGTTTGCATCGAACTAAATTGGGGTGGGAGAATAATTTTGAACGCCCGCATACAGATACGTGATAATTAGTCTTCTACATGAGTTCAGTGGTATAATATCCGCCCGATAGGCAGAGAAGTAGCCAAGGGGGGCCCCGGCCCCCCCAAAAATCACATCGGCCCCCCCTTTAATCTACTTTGAATGCAATCAATGGGTTGCACGATTAGTTACAAAAGGCGCAGAGATCTTAAGGACGGTTTTCCGACTTCCCTTTGGTATTTTTTATTTATTACTGAAAAAACTTTACTAATCGTTAGGCAAGCAAGGACCCGACCTCATATTTCGATACTTTTGGTGAACATATGCGGAAATGGATGAGGGTGAACGGGAGAACCAAAGCGTCCTCCGCACACGTGCTGAGACGTTTCTCTCTTGGTCTCCACTCTGTTCTTGAAAATGGTCGCGATGGGCTAACAGGGGTCTACCATTTAGGAAAGAGTATACTCCATATGCATCCTTGCTCACTTTTAACCGAGGTATTGAGGGTTAGTCGCACCAATAAATCTCTAAATGATTCTTTCCAACTAAAAAACCGGCCCTTACAGTGAGGGTGGTCTCCTAAATCCCCATAATTGTCACCGCTTTAGTTCAGCAAAGGCTAACTACTAAACTACTAAATTAAATGGAATTAAAGTATATCTACCAACTTACAATTAGGCTACAATGTTTTAGTAAGAGTAAAACGTAAGCAAAGCGTAGAATCTACAAATTATAATCTATTCCAGATTTACTTAAGTTGTGTACTAACTTAAAATGGACTAAACTCAAGATTAAATATTAGACATACGATCATCAAATGAAACTCCAATATATTTATCATCTGCATAATTTCAGTTAATATTGTATCGCAAGACTTTCGTTTAAACAGTATCTGCAGTTAATACCTATAGCGTGCTGTATATATTAAAGCTTACTGTACCTTTCGATTTCTTATTTTTTTATTTTTACCCATAATTTAGTGAAACTTCAACATGAATATGAAAGTTTGTTTACTAACTATATATTGTTGTTAGCAACCATCCCAATTATGTGAACAAAGTGTCACCGCACCTTGTGTAATAAGGAATGAAGTACCTTACTGTATATACTCGTATGTTCGAAGTTTCAATCACCGACTGAACCATGTAATCGTCCATATTTGCAAACAGGTAAAACATGTAGACTCCTTTTTCTCTACATTGGAAGAATTGTATATTTTTTTCTGGGTCATCTATTCATTCCCGGTTTATAAAACTACAGAAAGATATGTACCCGAATAGCAAATTACGAGAACTAAAACGAATTTCTTATATCCGGTGGACAGCCCAGGTATCTGCATGTTCAGCTTTGAAAAATACTTTCGAGGCCGTATTAGTTTTATTAAATATTATTGCAAATGAAGCAGGTAAACGGAGAATAGAATCCAGTCGTTTACTTAATAGTCGTATTAAATTTTTCATATTTTTGTGTGCCCCCCAAATATTTTTGACTTTTATGTTGCCCCTCCCCACAGTTAGGAGGCTAGCTACGTCCCTGCCGATAGGTGGGTAAGTGGAAGACCCGAGTTCGATTCCCGGTCATAGTAGAATTTTTTCTTGATTCAAAATCATTCCCAACTTCACAGCTAATGCCCGTCTGCTTATGATCTTATGATCATTTAATTCCATCAATTTTTTAAAACCAAATTGTCAAATTTTTTTATCTTAGTGTCTCATGGTGCCATGCCCTGATGGTAGAATCGTAAATGTTTCTAACCGTGATAATCCGATTCGCAGGACTAATGGTGGAACTAAACTCAAGATATATTCTATGTATTATAACTCATTGGAGCACTTGGATGAAGCTTAGCGGGTATCGCTTACGATTTCCCTGAGAAGAGTCTAGGCGGCCAAATGAAGGATCTCTTTAGCTCCCTGGTTTTTAACGTGTGTGGTGCACTTTCCCCCACCCAGGGAGGCGTGTTAGGATTCTACACGCGAAGAATTATGAATCAAAATCAGTTTTTCCTCAAACTTTCATCTTTCATATTATTTAATGCTGTCCAATGTACATGCTACAATATTTTTATATTTCTTTTATAGCTACTAAGATGATATAAATCTTGTATTGAAGTATTCAAATGCTCCGCCAGAATCACTTCTATAACAGTAATAGTGCCTACGAATTTGTATCTTTGTAGCTGTCCGAGAGCAAGAGCGATTTATGTTTGTCAGGAAAAGGTGATAGTAGCCAGGCAATGCCAGTATCATTTCGGTCGCCTGTGGTTGGTGGTGAAGACTTGCCCTGTGTTCTTTCTCATTCTTTCATTTATCCAGGAAGTATTTTTGATCCATTTTATAGATATTTACCGACAGAGTAACATTAAAAAAAACGTTTTATTGATATGACGCGCAGATTTTCTAAGTCACTTTGGTTAAGAGATAAAAATTATGAGACATCTTGAGTTTATGTTGCAATTATTTCTCAACTAGCTGAAATTACCCGGTGTTGCTCGGGTTTTTAAGTCAAAACAAAAATTATTGAGGAAGATTTGAGAATAAAACCAAGTAATGAAACCAGGTGAATTTTTATTGTAGTGCTTAATGATATGCAATATTTACGAGTATTGTCTTCCCATCTTTTGTCTAAATAAATAAACTTTTTCCAGCATCCTTTATCGATAAATTTGGTGACTATTTTTTATCGAATACTCATAATAAACAATAGATGGAATCACTTTTAAAATATAGTTATTTCACACAAATTAAGTTCCAGTGGAAGAAACTGCATGATATTAGGTGGTAATGAATCTCAAAAACATTAAAAACTTGGGCAGGAATTGCAAGCTCTTTGGATGCAACTGGTGGAAACACGTTTGAAGATATATTCAAATTTCGCTTACCCATACGTTATCCCATGCAAAGGCTGATTTTGCGGGTCTAATTTGTGACGTGGCTATTTTAAAGACAAACCTACGACTTCCCGGACTTTGAAATCGAATTTGGCGATAAAAAGTGTGATGGTATGACACGGAAAGTGTTATTATAATCTAATAAGTATAATTAGCTTAACTGATCCATACAAATGTTCAGTTGAAGAGAAAGCAAAGTGTACATATAGGTATTTAAGGAAAGAAGAAGTTAAAGAATATATTTTGGTTGAAATTAAAGAATTGTTATAGAAGTTTTCTTATAGTACCTTCTGTGGTATCATTCACTTTCTTTGTTCTTGAAGTCGTGAATCCCTTTGGCCATCGGTTTCTTTTGTTCTTGCACTTGCTTGTCTTAGTCATGCATATCTTAATGGCGTTCAACAATAAATGAATCTCGTAATAAACGAAAATAATTATTTAAACCTTTATCATAAAATATGTCAGTGTAAAAATTAGCGTATTCAGGTAATTTCAGTGGTTGGATTGTTTATCCAAAATTTGACATTGTTGATCTCGGATTTTTGCATTATTGTGCTCAGACTTTCAAGTGCATTTACACAGCTTACAATGAAACAAAATCATGAAGGACAAAAACCGATTGAAAATTTGTGTGAAAAAACTTTCATCTAAATTTAAAACAAATAAACACGCAGCTTAAAAATTTTAACTCAGAAACGACTCCAATGCATTGTAATGATGGACAACTCAACATTTCAAATAGGAAGATACTTCACGTGTACATTGAAAATATCTTTTCGTTTGCAAATTTTATTGGGCAGTTTAAAGAAAATTACTATATTGACAATGATTATGATTAATTTCTTTAGATAATAAAGCAAGATATTTGACTACGAAATTTTTTCTTCTAAAATTTAGCCAAATTTGTATGTAAATAACAAATTTGTGGAACGATTCGACGCGTATTCTAAAATCGATGGCTGAAAAATGAATATGCGTTTTTTTAGGCGTCGTTTGGTGCAAGTCCCGTATTCATATCGCAATTTTAAGTGATTTTAAAATGTAAATGAAAAATGTGCTGCAACTGTTCAAATGTGCATACACAGAAAGAATGACAGAATTCTATTTGATATATGTAATAGATTAGGTATTGGGTATTGTTGTTACTTAGATTGTTAATCCAAAAATACGCCCATTCTCGTGTTATTTAAACGGGAAAAATTAAAAGAGTAAAACATTTAAAAAATGAAAAATGAAGTTCAAATCGCTTAAAAAACCCTTCCATTTTGCTTATCTTTTTATTGCGGTTAAAATGGCACCTTCATCTTGCTTCTACGTTCTGTAGTTGTGGCGTTATAAATGCACAATCAAACAAATTCTTCAAAATATTTATGGTAGAGGTTATAAAACTCAAATAAACTTTCTTATATTTTATGCATTTATTATTCAATGTAAAATTTGGAATTCAACTCGTCTAAATAAATAGTAGTATTTTGATAAGATTCCATAAAATCACAAAAGAAAATTATCTGGTGAAGGGAGGGGGGCATGAGGATTTGAGAAGATTAGAATGAGGGCGAAAGACGAAAAAAGGTCAAGAGCCTCGAGCTGAAGTGGAGTTGGCGCCGCGTTTAATCTAGACACAAAATGGTATCTCGCCATCGAAGGAGATAAACCGGTGAAAATAGTAATGTCTGAAAAATGAATTATTTTATTCATCGATAAAAACGTTAATTTTTGTAATTATCTAATTTCATAACGAAGATCGAGTTGTGAAATTCACAAGTCGGGCTTTGGTAACTGGTTGAATATTCCATAGCACAGCACAGTGATGACATACAACGCCAGTAAAAGTGAAACCCGAAATGACGCGTCGGCCTTTGTTTGTGGATTTAAGGTCTCCTCGGAAGGAGATGGTCTTCTTCCTCATCCGGCTAATCACTCGCTCTGACGTCATCGTTCTGAGATCGCCACCGAACGCGGAAGAGCACCCGTGTGTGTTTGTATATCACTTGCTTCAGAAGATCTACGGCGGATATCTGTGGAGCCGAACCGAAGATTTTATTTGTGCTCGAAGACGGGGTCTTTGATTGTGCAGTGGGGATTCCTCGCACGCGCCTGCTGTCTTTGGGCAGTGAATTAAAGCTTTAATGCAAAAAAATAATATTTAAATATCATGATGAAAATCGTAGGTTTATCAATCATTATTTTTATTTCACAAGAAAATAGAAAATATTATTTGATATATGCATGTGTAAACGAAAATAAATATAGGTAATTATATATAGTATCATTGTATGTTCCATTCTCCGGTGGGCGTATATGCGTAGGTTTAGTTAGACAATTGCGCGCGTCCATTGTACGGGGATCGAAAAATTCTTAAAAGGCTGTTAAGAGGGGCGGCGAGAATAATATGCGCGCGGGCGGATACCTCTCTCTCCTCGTCACCCCCTCCATCCCCCCTCCTCCCGTACCCCCTCCTCCCATCATATGGGTTAGATGGAAGAAGAGACTGCTTACTCTCAATCTCGCCCAAATAAAGACGCATATCTATCTCCCCTCTCCCTCCTCCCATCTCCCCTCCCCATCCTCCCATCTCTCCTCCCCCTCCTCCCCTCCCCTCCCCCTTCTTCCATCTCCCCTCCCGCTCCTTCCATCTCCCCTCCTCCTCCAATCTCCCCTCCCCCTCCTTCCATCTCTCCTCCCCCTCCTCCAATCTCCCCTCCCCCTCCTTCCATCTCTCCTCCCCCTCCTCCCATCTCCCCTCCCCCTCCTTCCATCTCCCCTCCCCCTCCTTCCATCTCCCCTCCCCCTCCTCCCAACTCACCTCCCTCTCCTCCCATCTCCCATCCCACTCCTCCCATCTCCCCTCCCCCTCCTCCCATCTCCCCTCCCCCTCCTCCCATCTTCCTCCCCCTCCTCCCATCTCTCCTCCCCCTCCTTCCATCTCCCCTCCACATCCTCCCATCTCCCCTCCCCCTCCCATCTCCCATCCCCCCCTCCTCCCATCTCCCCTCCTACTCCAATCTCCCCTCCCCCTCCTTCCATCTCTCCTCCCCCTCCTCCCATCTCCCCTCCCCATCCTCCCATCTGTCCTCCCCCTCCTCCCATCTCCCCTCCCCCTCCTCCCAACTCCCCTCCCCCTCTTTCCTTTCCTCTCACTACGTCTTTGATCTCGGCATTTTAGGCTGGGTCGATGATGCATTATTGCAACGCTCTGACCCTAGGGAGAAATACTTTCTTCCTTTCTCCCTTCCAACTGTTTTAAAAATTAAGTATTGCTAATTGAAAATCGACTCTGTGACATTTTCAAATTACCGTCCAAATATTCTCAAAAAGGATTTTCGCGTTGCCCGAGACCAAATTATTCGATAAAACAAATCCGTTTGGAATTGCTCGGCTTCGTGTCAGATCCACCCACCCTCTGCCGCGAAGATCGCCCTGTGTGGAGCTCCATTTAAGAAGCTTTGTATTTTGATCTATTATCAGTTGTTGATCTTGCGTCACTGAAATAAGCGAACGCATAATTATTTATTGCGTTCTGTTTTTGTTTTTTTTTTAATTTCCTCGAGGCCGTCTGGACTCGTGGGAGGTTGATATACTATGATAGATAATTCCTTCATTATTATCGAAAACTCTTCCGTTTGAATTATTTCGGTTCCTTTTCTAAGTTCAGCAGTGGGTGGTGGGTGGGTGTGTGACGACCCTCTTTCCCGTGGTCGCATTTTTGAGCCCTCGGCTCTTAAAGCGGCTGAGGAAAAGTACTCTGGGTGTGAGCGCAGCCGCAAAAATGAGAACGGTTTCTTAAGAAGTCGATTTGCTTGCCTCCGAGTCCCGAGAATAGTTTCGCAAGACGTCAAATTAGAGTGAGCGCGCACCAACTACGAAGCGTGCGCTGCACGTGATGAAAATTTGTAAATAATAATTTGGAAAGCGTTGAAGTATCATTTTCGTCGGCCCTTACGCATCGACATATTTACCTAGCTGGCAAAATAAAGATGGCGACGGATGTTTTCAATTAAGAAGGCGGTTGGCGGAAGGACGCTGGCGTGAAAGAAGATGGAAACGGATAGCAGCCATCGATCGATGGGTGAGATGGCCTTCTGTTGATAGCGACGTATCGCTTATAATTCCGGCTGCAAGATCATTTGCCATCGTGCATTCCGTCGCGAGAATAAGCGACTGCGGCATTCAATTTTTGACCTTAGGTACTCCTTTTACGAAGCATTTCAGGAAATTGACAACGTAACGAAAATATCTTACGAAAAATTACTTCGTCGACTTCTGTTTTTAATTTGGGATCCTTTCTGTCAATTTTTATAAAGCGATACACCCTTTAAATATTGTATAACTATATAATCCATTTCACAAAATAATGGAAGAATAACGTCCTCTTCAACGTAGAAGTCTTGATATTTATTTGAGTCCCGTTTTTTTTTGTCAAAATATAGTTTTATCAGTACTAGTGATACCCGCAAAAACTTTTGCAATGTCAGTCAGAAATATGCATGTTTAAAATCATCATCGTTAAAAATGCCCACATGCAACACACAGTTCACTGAATAATAATAAACGTCAATTATTAAATTATTAAGCATTTAATTGTCTCTCTCATACGAAAAACGTCACATTCCAGTATTTAAATAAAGAAAGAAGATTTTTCTTTTGGTCAATCGTTAAAAATGCCCACAGCCCACACGCAGTTCACTCAATGATAATAATCTTTAATTATTAACGTTGCAATCTATTAAGTTTGACATTACTACAACTATAATTTCTATGCTTCATAAATAGCGCGAAGTGGATAACGCAATTATGTTGGCTATTTGAAGGCTTAATAGACGCTAATTCAATCGGAGAAAACAATGTGGGTCGACTTGGCAACACCCGGAAAGAGTACGAAAAAGTCATAAAATTTTGAAAATAAATGCGTGTTTCTGAGAAATTATTCCGTGCAACATCAAAACATCGCAAAGATAAGATATTTTATAGTTTAGGTGTCGAATAAAGCAAAAACGGAGAAATTTGGTCAATATTTACGTTTTTAATGAATGAAAGAAATATATCTTGCACCTTGAAAATTCAAAACTGCTGTGTAACATATGGAAAAATATAATCGTCTCCCGGAGTCGAATCCGGGACACTACCGTAAACGAAAATAGTTTTCCCGGGGTCTTCTAGTAGGCAGAAACAAAATGGCGTTTACAGCATTTATCTATGATAAACTGTTCAAGAGATAAAAGGGGGGACGGACGGACAGACATTGAGTATTAATATAAAGATATTTTTCCCCATTTTTGGTTTTGTCGTAATTATTTGAAGAAAACTTTTCAAACCTTAATATTTTTCACCTAAATATTTATTAAGTAACTTCCGGATAACTTTTGTCTTCCATTGATTGATTAATATATTATTACTAGCTGGAGTTACCCGGCTTCGCTCGGGAAAGAATTTTCTTTTAAGTAGCAAATGATGTTTTATTTCTCGGGGCCCCGCGCTCTCGGTGCCCCCAAATTTCTCAAATGTGTTACTCGGAGAAGAGGTTCACACAGAATTTTAACTACGACTTAAAGAAACCATTGAAAAATTTTAGTCAGGCTTGTGCTCGTGGGTGTATCTCAATGGCGAATCCATCATATAATCAAGGCAGACTGCTTATCCAAGAATATTTGGCATAATCGAGCAGTTTTATTAAAATAGAAATTACTCCGAGTGCACCATAAGCCCTGAAATTTCGTTCCCCATTCCTTAATTACGCAGGCGATGTTTACATTAACATTTAATATTTTATTTATTGTATTGTAAAGTTTTACCATTAATATATTTACGCATTAAGGTCTTGCTTAATATCCACATGTATAGATGCACCGAAGCCTTTAAAGCAGCAATAAAATTATGTGAATTATGTCAATACTATTAGCCAAAACGTAAACAATAAACAACATCTTGGTTACCGAACAAATGTAAGTAGATGTATCGATTTATGTTGCGATTAATCTTTCAGTGTTAATGGTAAAACATAACAATGTTATAATATTCCTTAAAAATCATTTGACACACTTTAAAAGTATTCATATACTATATATAATCCATTTGTACCCTTTATCTTGGCGTTGGCTATTCTTCCTCTACGGCTTTCCACGGCGCGGACTTTCCTTTCATTAATCTTTACGTGGCTATCTCCATTTGTAGAGGACAACAATTAAGAAATTTAGCTTTGTTGCCGCCAGGAAAATGTTAATACATTTTTCGCTTTAAGGATAATTTTGAGCGATTTAACATGCAATACGACTAAACAAGAACAGAATTAACATATTTAGTCTATTGCACGTAAAATAAGCTATGTCCCGTGATTGTGAGTTAAAATTTAGGTATATTTATATCCACATCAGTGAAGGACTGCATGGCATTTTGAAGTTTCTCCACACCATTTCCCATGCATTCTTATGGAAATAGTATTTTGTTGACCCAATGGGGTATAAGAGACCCCACGGTCTGCAAACCTAAACCAAGTTCTTCCTTTGCTCCATAGAATGGCCCATGAAACTTTTGAATTCGATAGCTTCAACGGTGTAAAAACATATAATGGACATACAAACATACATATATACTCGTACACACATTCATTTTTATATATTAGATATAGTCAGCGTAATTGCCCGTCAAATATGACTGGCATGCGTGAATTAAGTATAGTTAAATAAAATTTAAATAATAAATGAACGAAACTAAGTTTTACACGCGCTAAAAAAGAAACAATAAATATAACATTCACGTAATTGATAGTTCCATAATGTAAAAATTATTTCGTTAAACATTACGCTACACAATTTTAATATGCGCTAAGATATTTTAAATTTCTGGAACATACAATTACAGTGGAACGTCTATAAGTCGAATTTCAAGGGAAACCAAAAAATATTCGAGTTATAGAAAATTCGAGGTTAGGAAATAAATTTTTCTTGTTTCTCTTTTAATCGAAATTATATCAGGCTTATGTTTTTGAGCGAAAAAGTCATTTATTCAAGTATATGTAACAAAAATAATATTAAGAACGATTTTAATTACATAAATTACATTAATTGTATTAATTAAATTTATTTTACAAGTCACTTTAAATTCATCATCATGAGGTGTTCTGCCTCAAGGCAGGTCCCTGGCACCAGCGTTGTCTCCACTCCTTTCTGTTCCTTGCCATTTCTTTCATTTCCTGATACCCTCCACTTTCTTTTAGGTCATCAAACATTTTTATTCTTCTACGTCCCCTTTTCCTTTCACCTTCTACTGATCCTTCCAACACCATCAATAGTAAACCTTCTCCTCTCAAGATATGCCCTAACCAGTTACTTTTCCTCCTCTGAATTGTTTCAAGTAATCTTCTCTTCTCATTCACCCTTGTTAGTATTGCTTCATTCCTTATCCTATCCATCCACTTAACCTTCTCCATCCGCCTCCACACCCACATTTCAAATGCCTCTAGCCTTTCTTTCTCTCTCCTCTTTAGCGTCCATGTTTCACACCCATAAAGCAATACACTCCAAACATAGCACTTCACAAGACGTTTCTTCAGATTTAAATCCATTTTACTACATAGTACCCGTTTTTTCCTATTAAATGTTTCTTTTGCCATTGCTATTCTTGTTCTTATTTCTTTTTCACTTCTCCAGTCTTCCCAAATATCTATACTATTTTACTTGCTCCACTCTTCCATCCTTTTTTGACACATTCATAATCTCTCTATCCCCTATTCTCATCACCTTTGTTTTCTTTATGTTCATTTTCATTCCATATTCCATCATCCTGTCTTCTAGCTTTGTAACCATTTCCTGAACATGCCTCGTTTCATCTGCCAAAATTACCATGCCACTTTAAATTACTCAAAAAATTAATCTTAATTTTTTCAAATTCAAAACATGAAATTTATATTGCTACATATCTATCTGCATACACAAGATCTCAAATACAATTGTTTGTATAAACTACTTTATATTTTTTAAATTGGTTATTTTTACCTGTATCATATTGTTTCTTTGACTTGAAGAATAAAAGTTTTCAAGACCACGTATACAATAAAAAAAATCATCATTGACATTTTCTTGTGCTAATATGCATGATTTTGCAGTGTTTAAATCATTGAGTCCGTCATGTACTCCAACGTCCCTTGGATCACAATTCTCCATCAACTGCGGCAGAACTTCTTTCATTTCTCCATTAGTCGCAGTCAATGTCTGATACTGCAGCACTTTCACTGGTCAAAACATTATGTGATATACCATTACGACTTTTAAATTTATCTGTACTTGATTTAAATTCACTGTGTCTTAACTCTTTAGCAAATTATTCTGCTTTTTCTCTCAAAATCGGAAACACTGATTTATTTTTATCTCGTGCATATTTCATTCGCCTAGATATTGTCTCCTCAACATCAGGAAAACTTGCAATTTTTAATTTGTTTTCTTCCCGTTACTAGCGCATTTTCTTTTACCGAACTGAGCCCTGCACTTTTGTTTTCAATAATTGTCGACAATTTATTTCCAGGAGTCCCAAAATCCTTTTTCTTATTTATGCCCTTTTCAACTTTCTCAATCAACTTCTTTTTATCACTCAGCGATAATGTTTTATGCTTTATTTTGCTAGCCATTCTTACGTTAAATTGGAAGGGTAGAATTAACGTCTTCTAAAGCAGTCTAATCACAGGGACACTAGAGTAGTACTGACTTGTGAATCACATATTTTTAACAGTCTTGAAATCACAGTACGCGACTCCAAACTGGCAGTAAATTTGTCCAATAACAGGCAGCTTAAGAACGCGCGGAATATGAAGAGGGTGTGTGAACTGTCCAGTAACGACGAGGGTAATTTGATGGGAATGGATAAAGCAGTATGATGAAATATTCTAGGAAAAACCTGAGGATTGTGAGCAAGAGACGGGTCAAAAGAGGGGAAGTCTAAAGTTTAATTAATAAAGGAAACCGCATGAGGATATTGTGATTTTCCTAAACCTGGTGTTTGGAAAATATTGACGCTAGAATCCTACTGAATGGGTCGTATTTTCGGTCCTTGGCCCTTATTGTGAAGAATTTTCCTGCTTTCCGTTTAAAGAACACTTAAATTATGATAAGGCGAAATATCATCAATATGTATGCACATATTTTCCAGAAACCTCGACTTATAGAAAAAAGTTTTCTTGGGAAAATTTTCTCCTTCGAGTTATAGAACATTTGTTTTGTAGAAATTCGAATTATGGAAGAGAAATATCAAGGAGAAGATAGAGTGTTCCGGTAAAAGGAATCCTCTTCGAGTTATGGAAAATTCGATTTTCGACTTATAGAAGTTCGACTATATTTTAAGTTCATATTTTTTACATTTTAGGACATTTAACGAAACGTCGTTTCATTAAAATAAAATTATAAAAGATATTTTTCTGTTTTAGTCAAAGATTAAAAATTTACTCAGCTTTCGCAGAAAGTGTACTTAAATCTTTAAAAAATTTAGCAATTTTAATCTCTATATTTGGCTTTCATAAAAATTTCGCGAGTATGAGGACAAATGCGACGCTTAATTGTAATCCCAGTTAATTAAGCGAAACTGGCAATAATGCAAATCACCTTGACGGCGAAAGATTTTCACGCAAAAATATGTTCAATTTTCGCGTTTAAAACTAATTTGTTGACCGATGTGACTAGTATTAAAAAATCTACAAGGAAAATGAAATTTCGTTCTATTAAAATTGTTTTGTTTCAAATCTACGATTTCTACCATGATTCTAAGCAATTTTAATACGCAAATGACTAATATGCTGCACTCAAGCGCGTGATAATCAAATGAAGAAAATGCTTAAAAGATATAAAAGGTAGATCTCAGTATAACGCGAAAAATTCGTTGAAATCGTGATTAGAGTAGCACGATTTCAACGATTTTCTCCGAACGTATTCTCGTAAATGGTCTGATATTTTTTATGCGATTACTTGTAGGGATTAAAAGGAATCTTTATTACGATGCATTTTTATTGAAGCTTATTAAATAACAAAAACTACTCCCAATTTTTTTATTTTAATGGATTTGACTTTCGTATCCATTAAATTTCCGGATTTATTTATATAAATATTTTTTTCATTAAAACCTTAAAAAATGTTTGTTAAATATTTTCTTGCCTTTATAGATTAAATTACAAAATAAAGATAAAATAATGTTTTGGCATTAATATAGTATGTAATATAATTTACATTTAAATACTTTAGGTGGCATGGAGAATAAACGATGCGGACAAAATATTGCTTGGTTCTTATCAAGAACCACCGTCATTTATGAGGGATAATTTTACTAGTATCTACAATGAAGTGTAAATGGAGATGGAACAGTATTTCGGCTACCATTATATGGAACACGTTCTTGCTTGTTTCTGTAGTTTATGTTTGGAAGAAAATAATTCGCCTCTTATTTTTTCTAAAACATCCCTACCTTACCACCTGCTGGGAACCCCTGTCATTCATATTCTGTGACATGAAATATTGAAAAGCTTTTAACAATGTCTGGTTGCGAGTCTAATATTTGATAACTATTTCATTCTTATTTTGTATTTTTATTTACTTCACGTGACTTTATATATTCTGTTCAGGTTGAGACTTAATCAAGTTTTTTAGTTTTAACAAATTTCTGTTGTCTTAGCCTTTAAACGTATTCGCTAGCTTTAGGAATTGAAAAGAATGCCGTTGGCTCAAATATTTTAAGATGATTTCTTCAAGGTGTTACATGCAGATGTATTGCACCGTAGGTTCAACCGAGTTAATAGATATGCCTTTCGTAACTAGATTACATTTAAGAATTTAACTCCATATGCATTTCTGGATGGCATGATTGCTAAAGTAAGATAACATACGAAAATATAGATGGCGAAAAAGATAATCCATTGGCGTCAAACCGATTCGGTTGCTCGTTTTCTTTCGTTTTCGAACCACAAAAACAGAAGATCGTCTTTCGCGCACGAGTGGGTGCTCTATTGGTGGCGCGAGGCGTTTGACGAGCAATCGTTCGGATGGCGTGATCTGGCGCTTGTGCAATTCGCGCTGCTTGTATTATCCGTTATCCATAAGATTCCAGAGGGGCAGTTATTTCACGCCACCTATATATCTTTGGATGTCATTAAATGCGTTCTCAGAGTGTCGTGCATTAAAATAATCTGGGACTATAAACTTAAGAGATATCCCTCGAATAGGGGTGATTGCTGATGGCAGCAATTCTCGACAGGGACATTTTCATAATCTTACGCTAGTAATGCCATTTTATACGAGGATAAAACCCTCATATATTAAATGTTGTTGATTAACCTTTTTATATAAAAAGACATACCTAAAGGTAATGGTTCAACTGCACCGACGTCAAATGAATTTTTTACGGAAAGGGCCATATAATTGTGTAACGAAATAATGAAATCGAGAAATATTAGTATAACTTACAATTAGATCTGTGGTTCTTAAATTTTCAATTGTCGAGGCCACCTTGAATATCTTGCGGCCGCCTTTGAATTGAAAATAGTAAATATAAGAAACTTTATTACACATTTCATTTTATGTAACTATTAACAATTTTTATAATATCGTATTTCCTAAACTTCCCTGTTAAAATTTTATTTTTTTGGCCCTCCACCTCACATTCAAAATTATTGTATGGGCCCCTGTTAAGCCGCGGCCCGCAGCTTGAGGAACTATTGACTCAGATGACCTCAGGGTGTAGAACTTTGACGCTGTTGCCTCCGGAAACTGATGAGTTTCTTGAACCTAAAGTTATCGGGAAAGGGAGGCGAGCCTTTGCAAGAAACGGCGCAGAAGGACTGCTTCAATGTCGAATAGAGAAAGCGTCGATCGATGCATGTTTAGAAATGATAAAGCATAATGTTTTCCTTCCTCATGCTAAGCTAGGCATCTGCGATAAATAAGGCAAGTGGTTACCACGCCATCGTGACAGTGTTGCGAATGATTCAGCGGACTTAGCAAGAGATCACTTTTAAATTAGTATATGAAAAATCTGATATATAGGCAGTCAATGAAAATAAGCAGCCAATTTTTTAATAAAAATTCACAAGAAATTTTTTTTATTTTTTGGTTTTGGTTAACAATAGGAAATTATGTGTTAAATTTAACGGGTCGCTTTTTCTTCGTGACTTCGCGAACTGCATTAAAATGCTCTCGCGAGTCCTAAGTCCCCTCTCGTAGTAAGTAACATTTTCCATTTGAAAATACATATAATATACAGTAATTGAGAAGATTGACCTCCGAGTTGCAGGTGCCACCCCGTTGTAGATATTACAGATTTGCGCATCCCTTGTGCGCTGCGTCTTGCCGTTTTCAATACAATGGCCAACGTCGCTGAAAAACAGATAGAATTTGACGGTAAAGATTTACAGATATTTTATTCTATTGTAAAAAGTCATTAGCTTCAGATTGGCTTCAAGTCCAGATATCGATTTATTATTTAATACAGACGGATTTGAAAAATAAACGTCATACTTCTCCGCTAAATACAGATTCAACCAAAGATAAAATCAACAAAAACAAATTGCATAAGGCGCTTTTTTATCGTTTTTGGATCATGACGTCATCATAAGAATTCATCTTTGGCCGAGATCGACGGCCTCGTAATATATAGTCTATAAATTCCCTTTAAAAACATTTTATCATCAATGCTACGCAATAATATATGCTTCTCATTCAAAAGCAGTGGACTAGTTGCCATGGCAGTTTTATTTCCCATTGTTAAAAATCGGAAATTTTTCCTCTTTTTTGATTGAAATCAATTATTCGCTGTCATTGGACACGGATATGAATTCGTTTTTTAAAAAATACAAATCTGTCCTTCAGCTACAGAATTGTTCACGTTCCGAGCTCATATCTTAATTTTAATTAATTTTAAAATGCAAATTTATAACGCCCTGCTCCGATTTCATATGCTTTTTTATATTAATTAAGGGGGGCGATGGAATTGAAACAAATGGATGGGACACCAATTACTCCCCAGCAGCTTATCCGAGATACACAAAAGTTATATCATGTCTGTCTCTCACATAGAACAATCTGTCCTAAAAATGTGTCGTCTGCAAATTGTAGGATCCCAGAGCTGTTGTCCAAACAGACGTATGGACGGACAGACAGACAAACTGAATACCTAAGCAATTTATTTCAAAAAGTGCTAAAAATAGTAATAAATTGCAACACAGTCGTCCATCGTTAATCGCACTCGCTTTCGTTTTAGCGAGGTTTTAATGTCGGAGATGTTTACCTTTAAGCGCACTGATACTTACTTTCATTTATGAGTTCTGCAAGAGATGGTTCCCTCGATGAACTAGAGTTCCTGATTTAGGAATCGTTCGATTATATGCTACAAAGACAGAGAGAGGAGAGAATCAAGCCATTTGTACGCATAGTACATTTGATATATTTTTGGGGAAAAGTCCAGCACCCATTGCAAGCGTTATCCATCCATTGACTTCTGCAGGAGACAAAATGCTCGCACGATGGCGCAGAGGCGTTTTGCAGACACGCTTTTCTCTCCTCGTCGTGACAACTAACCTCCCAATAAATCCACCATAAATGTCAGCTTTGCTACGCAAGAGCCTTCGCTTTCATTAGCGTTTTTAATGAAATGTCATTAATTTTTACAATTTCAGATCAATTTTGAGTTTTAGTAAACTGCGAGCGCAATCTAAGGCTCTTAAAGGGCCTTACCGAAAAGGACGTTAGGTCTGGAATAACCTTAGATCGCCAAGTCATACAAATCCTTCAAAATCGAAATTATGGAAGATTGCCACTCATAGCGCTGTAAAATAAACATCTATAGTTAATACTCTATTGAATCGTGTAAGCAGGTTGGTAAAAAATTACGTTAATTATTTGTCGGCTTTTCGTCGAGAGTTCTCAAGATTGATGTTATATCGTGATTTCACTGCACTTCGTGAACGCTTCTGGTCTAATTAACACCATTAAAACGTTTTAAAATGTAATAACTCTAGATATTTCGGTTCGGAAACACATCCCAGGTCGTGATATTTTTGAAAATATATATAGCACTATTTATAAACCTATCTATCAAGCTGAACGCAACATACCTTCAGGATATTTTTCCAGTTATGCAGTCAGGAAAACAACTGGCTACATTTGCATCTTCTACAGCTGTCTCGTCCTCCATTCACCTTTTCCCTTCGTTTCCTAATCTAAACACGAACAGCATTTCTTGTTTTCATAATTACTTGGTTTGTTTTACTAAAAGGGAAAATGAAGTTGAAAAGTTTATGATCGCGACTCGCATCTGATTTATACCAATAAAACAATAAAAAGAGTAATGTGGTTCTTTAATACGTAGGATAATTCGAGTGTTAGAAATATTACGTCATCATATGTTTACGCCGCTGGTTGAAATTAACGGTATCATAATGGTCTATTGATTCCCATTGAAAGCATCGAAACAATCCTATTATACGCAGTATTGATAATCATTTCCCGTTTTAAAGCATTGGACTCGTTGCCATAGTAGTAGTTTTCATTGTTAAAAACAGGAAAATTTCCCATTTTCTGATTATAAACAAATTTTTAAGCTAATTCGGCACGGATTTGAATTTTGTCTTTTAAAAATGAGCTCCATTTTCTCAGCTACATAAATGTTCAACTCCTAACTTCATATCTTAATTATTTTTTATAAAGCTCTGCATTAATTTACATGCTTTTATCTTGGGCGTTGGAATGAAACAATGAGCTCTCCTGAAAATGAAAATTTTGGAATTTCGGAATTATCCATCGATTGTACCCAATGGCCTATCGTCACTTCAGATCTGTAGTCCATCTCTAAGTGCTTAAGCTCATCTTATATCCTGCTTCTATTTATGTAAGGATCAGATATTTATAATAGATTGCAGCAAAAATAATATTTATTTGTTTATTTGTGAGCAGTCGGCTTACAGCACGAGGCCAAGTAAAGCTGATCGATTAATAGTATGTAAATAAAATAAAGTACAATAAAGAATATTAACAGAACTACAGCAACCTAATAAAACTAGGAAGGCAACAGCAACAATGAGATAGTAATAACACAGTGGAAGAAATAAAAATAAACTGAAAAGAGAAAATATTATGGAAGGCAATGAATAGATAAATGATATTTTAAGTCGGAATTTGAGGTGATGTTGGGAACAGTTCTGAGAGGCATACGAAATTGGTCAATATTGCGGTTGATGTAAAGAGAGTTTAGCAAAAGCGGGACTCGGATGGAAATACAAAGTTTTATGAGTGGCAGAGGTGGAGTGTTTTCAGAAAAGGGAACAGAAAGGCTGGTTCTTCTAGATCAGTGGCATTCAAAGTGTTCTCTACCAATACCCAAAGTGGTACCAGAAAAATCTTGGTATTATCTTAGGTACCTCCTTTGCCACAATCCCTCATTCACTTCTACTGTCATTTTCATTAAATTGCTTAAATAAACTATTTGGTATCTCTGCAGAATAAGTGTACATTTTTTTACTTCGGCGCAATGATTTTTATGACTTTTTCAGGGCAATTTCTTTTTGACGAAAACATGTGTTGGTACCAGGTAGTTGATGGTATTTTCCAAAGGGTACACACAACATAAATAGCACTTTTCTAGATGGTACTATAAATTTGAGTAAAGAAAGCAGTATCAGACAATAAATTTTGTCATCAAGGAGATTATAAATGAAGGTAATGTCGGAAAAAGTTCGTAAAAAATGAATAGAATGATGATGAAATGAGGTTAAGATTTCCATTTTAGAGGAGTTGTGAACTGATCATATTCACTCTGTGGTTCCCACCGACAGATGTTAATCTGAAAGCATTCATTAAAATTAATATTAAAAACCTTATCATCTTTTAAGAAAATCTCCGAAATATATTTATAAAATAAATTTTAAATCAAAACATTTATGTTTTACGGAGATCCTCCCTTACAAGTGTATTTTGGTGTATGAATTGTGATTTGAAAAGCATTGTTTTAATCATCAGGATAGACAGACGTATTGAATTTTAAATTCGACTGTCTTCTCTTCTGCTTCCTAAAATTCCGTAATGAAATAAAATTGAAGGGAAGAACTTTTAAGTAGTACAGTTTGTTAAAAAATACACGCTCCGGGTTTCAATGCTTAGCGTCAACATATATTCAAGTTGCGGACCTGAAATATACAGAAGACCTCTTTCGTCCAATCGCACACCCTCTTATATAAACGGCCATTTCTGACTATTATACTTAATATTGTCACTTAACGCTTTCTCGTCGTAACAAGAAACTCTCTTTATGTTGAAAAAGCGATATATTCTTTAATATAAACCATCGTATAGTATCGGATTTACTTTTTCTTACTTTCAAAATTTCTTCTCGAAGAAAATGATACAAACAGAATGTGTCGCAATTAATTCATTTCTCCTCGATAATATGCGTGGCGCTTCACCTTGGCATAGTTACGCTTATCCCATATCTCTCGTTTATATCCCTCGCATACGAAGATTAATGGGATCTCCTTCGACCTTCGATCGATAGGCTGAATATTCTAAGCCAGTGATAGCTGAAACGTTTCTGTGAATTTCCAGAGATTTAGTTGTATATCTGCCACGTTCCACTTAATAATCTCGTCATCTACGCAAATTAATTTCATGCCAACTGGCTAAAAAAGGTACAAATAATTATAAGACTACATTATTTTTATTTAGTTTTTCTTTTTTATTGGCCACAACAAAATAGTTCTTAGTGACGCTTTTGAATGATTCGAGTTCATAATTTCCTCAGCATTTGGATTTAATACGTTGATCCAAATTTATAGGAATGCAAGATTTGGAAAGTAACTCACATGCTATGAGTAATAGACAGAAATTTATAAAAGGTAGCAAACTAGTAACAATTTACACTCATCCGTTATATTAACTCTGCAGTAAGGAATAATCCTGAAAGCCCAGAATTTCATTTTACATTTCTGTCGAGATTCAAAAAGGAATTTGCGAAAATGTCTGTGAAAAGTTTGTTTATTTTGTGCTCGAGGAACTCGGCAAATTTTATCTCAAAGGAATTTAGTGATGTAGAAGGTATATTTTTATATATTTTGGAACTTGCGATGGTACTACTTTAATTTTACGCGTATTGCATATAATTGCAATAAGACAAACGTTTTCGGGATAAATCGTTAGGAAAAAAGTTCAGGTATTTATTTGAAAGATCGCGCAAAGAGTCTTCTGGTGAATAATATGTACTGTGGTACTTGCATATCTTGCGGTTCAGGAATTGTTCCAATAAAGCTGCATAATTTTCGAAGGAACCCCCTTACACAAATTCTATCTAACTGTATCCGATTAAGCTGTCTTTTTGCGATATCAATTTTAATTTCTTCAAAAATGCCTTCACCTTTAGAAGAAATTAGTTGATGCATATCTATAAGTCACTCAATTACGTAAACATTTTGGTTAATGCCGTGCATAATCACATAATGAGAGCATTGTAATAACTTTCGTCAATGGCTAATGAATAATGCTCCCATGAGGCAGCAAATGCTGTTTTACTTTTCAATATTACCCAATTCTCCCAATCACAGTATTTCGGGAAAGCATGGTATCGCCAACCATTCTTTTAAATTTACAATTAACAATTTTACAATTCCTTCTCCATCAGAATATTGTTTTTTTCTTAAGCGCTATTCCATGAGACGCTTGTTGTCAATTCCTCACTGATTTTCTGAGAAACTTCCTTTCATCCAGACAACGTATTTTTCTTTTTATAAAAACAATTCTGCGCAAAAATTTGGAACAGCTGCATACTCGGAGTCAAACTCTTAATGAATTTGCTTAAAATAATGTTCTAAATTAAATTTATGCACTGAAGCACAAGCCCCGAAAATCATATATACTAGCAAACTTAATTGTTTTTCCCAAGATATATTAAAATCCCGTAGAGTAATATTCCCTTCACGTTTGCTTTTCGAGTTAGATTTTGAAGTTCTTGGTTCGCTGAAGGACGTTTAAAAAACACCAACAAATTTTATTTATGTAACTAACTGCGAGTGTAACAGTATAACGCTCCACACTATCACGACGCTTGCTTAAGCTGTTGCAAAATTGTCGGCCAATATAACTTTATAACCAGTGTGCAATGGAAGATTCAAAAGCGTTTTATAATGGTAGTACCTATATAAATGCGATACTCTACGATATTTACATTATGACAATTAATTATATGCATAATATCCTTATTCTGTCCATCCGTCCGACCGTCGGCAGGTCTGTAAGTCCGTTGGTCCTCCGGAACGCTCTATACAAATCCCCATAAGAGAACACTTTAAAATCCCTTTTTTCACTTGTAGACTATTTTTTTGAAAAATTAAATTAGAAGTTATTGACCTATTATCTTCGGACAGGGACCATTTTAAAGAAGAATTAACATAGATTCTTATTATTATCGTCAACTTTTGCAATTGGTTCGAATCGCTCAGTTGTCATATTTAATGAAAAATTTTAAACTTTTTAACGATATGTTGCCTTGCCGACCGTGTCATTGTTAAACCTTGTGATTGTGTTGTCGTCCTTATACTATATGCGTAAGAAAAGCGTGCTTTGAATGCTTTAGTACGAGAGAGAGAAGGTGCCAGAATTTTTTATAATTAAAATCGTGTTTTTCATTAATTTCTTTGATGTTAACTTCATATAGAAATTTTTGGCAATTAACTATTTTATAGTTATTTTCATAGTATTTTTGCAGTGCATCTTATAATTTACCAGTGTTATAAAGTTGCATCACATCTATGAATCATGAAAAAAGCCATTCCTTGACATGCAGACCTTTTTCGTTTACATTTAAAAATATTTCAAGGATGAGGTATTTAACTTACATTAGTTATGCGAAGAGAAGAATTTAAATCTAATTCGTAAATCTCCAAATATTACGTTTGAATACGATTTTTCACGTTTTCACGCATTTTATTTATATTGGGCCACTGTTGTCTCAATTGTTGAATTCTATTCTTGGTCTCATAATAAATGCACCAATTTAGTGCTGTAACACGGGTCAGACTTTTATACGTGGGTATAACTTATTTGCTGAATCTATTAAGTAGTTAAAGGGAGGAAGGAAAAGAGAATGGGAATGAGCAAAAACTGAGAAAAAGGAAGAGGACGTAGAAATTGTATAGGATCAAAAGGAGCTGCAGTACAAAAATAACAATAACAAATTATAATTGATTATAAAAATTGTTATACCATTCAATCATGCGCCATTGCCAAATGGTGGGAATTCATATAACTAAAGATAGGTCTCGTAATTTTCAATGGATTTCTTTAACTGATAATACAGCAAATATTTCGAACTGAATTTCAAATAGGATTGAAAAATAACAATTTATGACTTTTATTTAAATTTCTTTAACTAAAGTTATTTTTCTGGAAAATTTTCAAAACTAATATAGTTAAACGAAAAGTGCGATGTTAAAATATAGTTAAAACTCATTGCAGTTAATGTATTTAGTTAATAGTAGGTTAGTACAAATTTTTCCTTTGATGATAAATTGACATTTTGTTCACATTTTATCCTGTTTTTCACGAGTTAATAAGAGTAAAATAATTTAATTATTAAGTTAAATTCTATACGTTTTAAATAACTTATAATTTGCTCAAATATTTCAAGTAAATTTCAGTTACTTCTTTATGCATTATGTCTGATTATTTCGATTTTCCTCTTATTTTCAGCAAATATTTTCATTTGGCCTCTCTACTAATAATTACTTAAACAGTATAATTAAAACAAAGATAACTTTCAAAAACACTGATTTGATTGTGCATGAAAGCCAAACAAGTTCATAGCATATCTTACTGATTTTTCATATCGAAATGAAATGTCTTTAGAATACGTTGAAGATGCTTTCATAGGAGAGAGAGAAGAGAAAGGAAAGGAAAGGAAAGAGACAAAGGGGGGGGAGAGAGAGGGAGTAAGTGACAAAATGAAATGTTCCATAAATTTAAAATTGTTTTTGGCATATAAGAATTGTATAGCATAATGAATTACTTTGCCATACAATTTCTATTCATCCAAAACTATTTTAACTCTCTGTAACACTTGATTATGTGAATTTTATATTTATTGTTTACTTTTTAGTGCATATACCAGTTGGATTCATTAGCTTTTTAATTCAATTTTATTTTAACTCAATACTAAATTCACGCATACCCGTCATATTTGACGGGCAATTACGCTAGCATAGTTCATAATTCTCTGTGGAGACCGATGTCTGGATTCTATGGAGATATGTTTCTCAAATCAGGGCGCGTGCCTCTTGCAAGTGCTTCGCGTTCCGACGGGCGGCACGCGACCTTTGGGTTGGCCACCATTGTCGTAAGCGATAATTATTTATTCTGCTCTGGTTCTGATTGAATTCGTTACCAAGGTCACTTGCAAAACCCAATTCGCGAGGTGCTCTCGGGGAGGTCGATCCGATTTATATTCTTAATTTTGCGCGATTTCGTACTCCGCCCATCTCTCCTTCCCACTCTCTTCTCTCCCTCTTCTCTCACTCCACCCCTCTCGCTCTCTCTACAAATTTCACTCTTTCGGTGACATCTCCCCCTCCTTTCCCTCCCTCTTCTGTTCCTCGCTCCTCTACCCCTCCCTCTTCTGTTCCTCCTTCCTCTACCCCTTCGTCCTCCTCAACCTCTCCCTCCTCAACCCCTCCCTGCTCCTCTGCCCCTCCCTCCTCCTCTGCCCCTCCCTCTTCTGTTCCTTCCTCCTCTACCCCTTCCTCTTCTGTTCCTCCCTCCTCTACTCCTCCCTCACCCTCCTTTCCCTCCTCTTCCTATCCCTCCCCCTCTTTTCCCACCCCATCCTTTCCCACCCCCTCCTTTCCCTCCTCTTCCCATCCCTCCTCATGCCTCTGAGACTCTCCCTCAACCGTCTCCTCTTGCGCGCTTTCTCCCCATGAATAATTTTCGCCCTCTGCTTACTTTATTTCTCTTTCAGGCGTTGCGACATCGATAGCCGTAATGACATTCATTTTTCATTCGCCGCTCTCATCTGTAGTCGTTGCTTTCTTTTTTCATTTCTTCATCTCGTGATATGAGGCGAAACATTCCACTTACTCTCCTCGCTCTCCGCATTCGGTTATCTATGGCGTTGCAGATGAGTCAAATGACAAATAATTGCATGTACGTGAGGGTTTTTTATTCGAGAATAATTGGCCGAGCGAAGCGAGGTCTCTCCTGTTCAGTCCATGTGCATTTTGTCTGTTTGTCTGTTCTACGATAACTGCCGTCTCGATTGTCTGATTTTCACCGCACTTCGTGTGCATGTACAAATAACCTGGAGTCGACTGCCTGTAGTTTTTCAAGAACTACACCATTATAGTTCCTGCGAAATTTGCGTTAGCGCATTGCGATAATTTCTAAATCTTATCCAATCAAAACGAAATTTAGCGTGCATACAGAAAACATTGAATGACGAAGAAAATGTCTAATAAAAATTTATCTAAAATGTACAGGAAATTACCGAAACTTTTATGAAGTTACATATATTGTATGGCTACTGTTATAGGCAAATATAATGTATTTTCGATAATTTTTAACAGATATTTATTAAAAAACGATTTAAAACGGACGAGTTAATGCCGAACCTGATCACATCCGATAGGTAGCCTAAGTTTGCCGAGTGTTTAGTGACGTCAGCGCATCCCACGAGCATCCTAGCCGTGCTAGAAGCCATTGTACCGATAAAGAAGTAGTAGCTTAAAAGACATAAATCTGTTTTTTTTCTCTATCCGCCTTCTTAGAAGAAATATTGGTAGAAGCACTGCACCTTCCTGCATTTATTTCGCTTTGTGTTTTGCAAAATGGCATCTGAAGGGTTTTGTGTAGCCAGATCTGATAATATGCCCAACGTCGATTCGTACATGCTTTTACAGTACAATGGAAGTCGTAGGGAGCAATATTCAAATGTTGAAATGTGTGGAGCGAAGGCGGACAGGTTTGTATTACATTTAATTGATAAAACAAGTTCGATGTAGCGCTTTTATTTTCAGTTATTGTAATAGTACTGTTATTTTGACTGAAACGCAGAAGATATGTAAAAGATAGATTGACGTCTTAAAACAGCTTTCCCATATTAAATGAATAAACCAACTCTAGTTTTAACTAATATTATAGAATATTTATTTATACATTATTTCCCATACTGTCCTAGTATCTATTAAGTAAAATATAGTTAGATAAGTATAAGGCCAAGACTTCGTGGAATTCCACAATAAAATAACATGAACAATACTAAATATTATTTTTTATTTATATTAAACTTTCGCTAATTTCCACAAAATATATTAAGTAAAACACGACTTGTTTCGGTGAATAATCACCATCATCTGCATTTACAGAATCATCAGATCAAATATTGACAAATATACAAAATGAACGTGAATAAACTTAGTTTCCGTGTGTCTTGTCTATAGGAAATGTGGTGAAGTTTGTAGTTTTAAGTGTCTATCTTCCTTAGTTATTACCTATACTTGTGAAAGGAAAAACTATAGAAGTGTTTGTAATAACTGCATGTCTCTTATGCATGTATCTTATGTCTCTTATTTCTTCCCAAGGAGCTCGGTCGAGTGAAGAACAATTTTCTCGGGGTTTTAATCGTTAAATTTAAGCAGTGATGTACCAGACAACACTTATAACCATTCTTAAGTTCCATATTCTCCATTTTACCTACGATATCAGGAAAAGCAATAGGACGAAGTATCAAAACTGCGTGCTTTTAGTACGTTCGTAAGCGTCGTAAGGAATGCGATGACGTCACGTACCCATTACTACTCTCTCTCCAACCAGGATGCCGTTTTCGCGGGATATTTAAAAGAGTTATTTTAAATATTTTTTCGCATAATAAAGACGATTTAACAAAAAATGTTCACAGAGAGTAATTAAGTCAATTACAATGAATTTAAAAAATATATAATTAAATATTTTACAGTCCCCCATGTCAGAGAATAAATATTTGCTTTAATATATGACAAGTATAAAAAGATGCTGGAATAAAAGATGTAGAAAATTTAATTTTCTACAACGTTTGTTAAAACATTTCCTCATATAAGTTTAAGAGATATTTTTAAAACTAATTTTTTTAGCTGCCACCACCACACCACCTACCGGCGACTATTGTAAACACTTTACGCTTACGTCTTAGTGACGCTCCTCTTTATTTTCTTAGTTGTTGGAGCGTTCTGGCTGTATACAATATCAGAAGGCTACGGTTGGAGTTTATTTCTGTTCTTTGTCAAGTCTTTAAGCTTATCTCGCAGTTACTTAAAACATTTATTATCATTCAACCTATTTGGAAATTTTAGAAATAATACAAGCCACATCGGATTTTTTAAATAAATATCAGGTGTGCGCGATATGGCTTAGTGATGGGTACGTAGACCGAATTTCTCGGTATTCTGTTCTGCTAAAATAGATACCAACATTAAAGCGACTACTATTATTTTTATGCCAATAAAATCTGAGTGCTAATGTAGTTCTGTTCGGCCTACAACTGCATTATTTTGCGTATTATATTCAGTTTCGCAACAATAGAACTGCCATATCAATATAAATAGCTGCTTCTTATATGCATAGAATACATGTAGCGTTGGTAGTTTTCGAAGTTTTTTTTCTCAAAATTCGAAGAATAAAATCGACATTTATTTTTTTAAATACCGACGACGAATGTCGACGTTTATTTTAACAGATATTATAGCTCACGACTGTAGATAATAGAAAAAATAACTTGCCAATCTAATAATCTGAAGTTCCTTCCGCCCATAACTTACTGCGAGATAGTTTTTATATTTCTGTTCCCAAAGTGCAAGTTTTTCAAAAACAGAATAAATTAACAGTGCATCTTCAAATTATTAACTCCCCTATAACAAACCGAAGACTGTTGATATAGAATGGGATGAAATTAAAACCAGTATTAAGGCTACCTTGGATAAAGAGATTGGAAAACAAGAGAAGAAAACCAGAAAACCATGGATCACGAAGAAAATGCCGGAGAAATTAATGAGAGACGAAAATGGAGAAACGTTAACAGTGAAGAAGGTAGAGCCAACTATAGGCGTATAAACAATGAGTTGAGAAGGGTAACACATAAAGCTAGAGAAAATTGGATAAAAGGAAAATGTGATGAAATAGAACAAATGGAGAAGTTAGGACGGTACGATATGATGTACGCTAGGGCACTGGAATTATAAGATAAGAAGTCTAATAGAATTTGTGGTAAAGGAATTATGAATACGGATGGGAGGATAGTCTCAGAAACAAAGGATGTAGCACAGGTATGGGAAGAATACATTAAAGAATTATACAGCAAACAGGCAGGAGCGGCAAAAATAGAACTGGAAGATGAGGAAAACATTGAAGAAGACAACTTAGGACCAAATATTATGGAGAGCGAAGTAGAAAAAGCGATAGTGGATCTAAAGAAGGGGAAAGCCACGGGCAGCGATGGAATACCGGCTGAGATACTTGAAGTCGTATGATCAGAAGAACTGAAAGCGATCACGAAATTAATTAATAAGATTTACGACACGGGAGAGTGGTCTCGGGATTTCCTAGAAGTAACAATGATCCCTCTAAAGAAGAAGCCAAAGGCAATGCAGAGTAAAGATTACAGAACGATAAGCCTTCTGTCACACACATCGAAGATCATCACGAGGATTCTTAATAAAAGGCTGGAGAAAAAGGCAGAATAAATACTAGGGGAAGATCAATTCGGTTTCAGAAAAGGATGAGGAAATAGAGATGCTATAGGAGTAGTTAGAATCATATCAGAAAGGGCAATAGAGTACAGTCAAGATATCTGCGCATGTTTCGTAGACTGGCAGAAGGCCTTTGATAGAGTAAATTGGGTAAAGTTGATGAAGATATTAAAGGATATAGGTGTAGACTGGAAAGACAGGAGACTGATTAGGAATCTATATGTGAATCAAGTTGTAAAGGTCAGGTTTGAGAATGTGGACACCTGCGGAATAAATATCGGTAGAGGAGTAAGACAAGGCTGCTGCCAACCCTATTCAATATATATGGAGAAAGTCTAATGCAAGTATCGTTAGAAGGCACAGGAGATTTCAAAATGGAGGAAGGATTATAAGAACAGTAAAATACGCAGATGATAAAGTACTTCTAGCAAGAAAGGAAGAGGAGCTACAAAAATGATAAATAGACTAGCGATAACAGGTAGAAAATACGGTATGGAAATAAATACAGAAAAATCCAAGGCCATACGAATATCGGGTAAAGAAGAGAATATGAACATAAGTATTGGGGGAAAGCCTTTAGAGCAAGTTTCGGAATATAAATACCTTGGAAGCATCATAACACGAGAAGCAAAATGTACGGATGAGATCAGAACTAGAATCGGAAAAGCAAAAGCGGCATTCAGGAGAAAGAAACAACACCTTACAGGGAATATAAGGGAAAATATACGAAAGAAGTTGATAAAATGCTACGTATAGAGTATAGCATTGTATGGGGCAGAAACATGGACGCTAAGGAAAAATGACATCAAATACTTGGAAAGCTTTGAAATGTGGACTTGGAGGAGAATGTTGAAGATAAAAAGGACAGATAAGATGAAAAACGATGAAGTGCAACGAAGAATAGGAGAGAATCGAATGATTATACAGACTATCAGAAAGAGGAAGGCTAACTGGGTTGGACATTACCTGAGGAGAGAAGGTATGATTAAAGATGTGTTAGAAGAAAAACTAGATGGGAAAAAGAAAAGAGGTAAGAAAAGATTTCAGCTGATAGACGATTTAAAAGGGAAAGAGAGTTATCAAGATAAGAAGAAGACAGCGGAAAATAGGAGTATATGGAGAACCAGGTTTAACCAAGAATAATCACGGACCTGTCTACGGACAGACTACCTATGATAATGATGAAGGTTTGCATGAATTCTGAAGAAATATCTAAGTTCGTAGGAACTCGTACAATTAATTCGCAATCGATGTAACCAGCTACATTTATTTACACTTGTTTGATCTATTCCTACGTATCCCTGGGAATTTGTACGACCAAAAATTCGGATGAATTCGCAACCAATGTAACCACAGCCTAAGCCTCTATTCCTTAACGTTTATTTTAACATCACAGTCCGTAGCCAACGGCATGGTAACTATATCCTCGGCAATTATCGTAGTCAGATAATTACGATTCTCTAAGGATATGGCTACACTCGATATGTCATACCCACCTAAATGCAGCCAAAATATAGGAAATGAGGCAAATCACCATCAAGAGATTATATTTCGCTGGAATGGAAACGGGATGGTTGGTTCAGGAAATGCATTTTTTTATTATGAGGGGAAGGGACATAAAAATGAATACACTCATTCTAGACTGGGAACTTTATTCAATATCATATATACATTTAAGTATTTATGCGAATCTCCGCCCGTACATTTTACCACTTCTTGTCCGTGAAGGTGATGGAGGTCGATACATCTCTGCTTCTTTATCCTACACCAAGCGCGGGGCGTTTGCGTCGCTCGGTGTATCCGGGCGCACGACGTCGGTGTTGATCGTCTGCTGGCCAATCAAACGAGATGCGCGCACCAGAAATAGAGAAAAGGAAAGCAAAGATAAAACGGGCCAAGTTTCCACCCAAAGCGCCAAAGTCCCCAAATTTTCCCTCGCGTCAGGTGCAGGGAATTGCTCAACTCTTGCTCCCTCTAACAAGCATCCACCAGTGGACTTCTCTTTTAGCCACGGCCTTAAACGTAGACTTTTTTAATTCCTTCGCCACTAGACTACCTTAGTAATATTTAAACGATCGAGATGAAACACACCATCCGCAATAATCATTCCGTTTAATTTCGAGATAACTCCATCATTTCGAAGACATGAAATTGAATAGGTCTCGTTTAACATCAGTGTAATGCTAAGCAAGTTTTCAGTAAGCGCTTCTTTTATTTTTGCGAAGTCATTCAATTGAAAACTGATGCGTAGGCCTATTTGCGTTAATAAACATTAAATATGTAGGATTTCTGAAACATTATAAACATTGCAAGAATAAGATATTTTATAGTTTTAGCCGTAGAATTAAGCAAACATGGAAAAATTGGTTCCTATTAATTGATTAATGAAGAATAAAATCCTGCAAGTGTCTTAAAAAGCTTGACAGGTAGACACTTAATAAAGGTGAAATACTCCTTTAGCCAAACAATTAGAGGGTTACAACACCCAATGCATTTCGCCCACAAGGTGGGCATCGTCAGGGGTAAAACCTGTTTCAACAGTGACTGGAAGCCAACTGCCAGGTTTGAAACGGAAAGTATTAAGAAGACGACCGAGAAAAAAGTGAAACGCGGAACGGATCTCAACCGTTTTCACAATTTACATACTAGAATCAATAACATAGCAGCAGACATCAAATTTTTGAAACTATTTAGAGAACACAAACTTATACCCAACTTCATGAACATTTTTTCTAAACTGAGAAAAGATCATATCACATCCACAGTAAAACAAATAGCCATCAACAAATGGTTCCAATTAGAAATTAGGAACCTATATGCTAAAAGGAGCTCTCTAGAAATTTCGGCCTATGAACTACACTTAAAAATTACAAAAAATTTACATCCTGTTGAATTTGAATTATGGAGCAATTTTGAACATAAAATGCACGAGACCAACACTCATAAGTTTCATATTAAATCCATAACTTTAGATAAAAAATTAAAGTTTCTTAAGAAACAAGGGGATAAAACTATTGACAACATACACAAATAAACAAATCAACCCAGTATTACTTCACATACATCTGATTTCACTGAAAACTTGTCCAATTTATCTTTTTCTCAGGATGAATTGTCTCTTTTAGATAGGGGTTTGAAATTTGCTTTCCCACCAAGGAAACCACCTATAGATGATTAAATCACAGACATTGAAAAATCCATTGAATTTTTCGATGATAACTCCAAAAATTATATCCGACAAGCTTGTTCAATACAAATCCAACACAACTTGAACAAATTAAATAAGTCTCATCCTAAAAACTATTCCAAAACCATGAAACAACTCAGAGATAAAGATTGTTTTTACATTAAGGCTGACAAGGGCCATAAAATAGTGATCATGGATAAGACACAATACTTTGACAACGTCCAAATTATGTTGAACAATGGACCTTACATTAAACTCAAGAAGAACCCATTAAATTCCATGATTCAAAAAACTAAAGACATCATTAAAGGATGTAAAACCATCAGTGATAATAAATTAAGCTATAAGTTAAAAATTTCAAACCCAAACATACCAAAATTGTACTGTCTCCCCAAAATACATAAAGATGACAAAGCCATGAGACTGACTGCATCAGGAATAAATAGCCCAACCTATAACTTGGCCAAATGGCTTAGTAGTGAATTTAAACAGATGTCCTTTCCCGACAAACACTCTGTTAAAAATACCTATGACGTGATAAGTAAACTAAAAAACATAACATTAAAAGAGTCTGAGATTTTGGTCTCCTTTGACGTTAAAAGCCTCTTCCCAAGCATACCTCTGGAAGAAGCATCCCAAATTTTAAAATCATTGTTATTAAAACAAAATTTTTCTGATGAAATTGTCCTCGAATATTTACAACTTACTAATTTATGCATGTCACAGAACGTTTTTTTATTCAAAAATGAAATTTACAAACAAACACAAGGCTCTTCTATGGAAAACCCTCTATCTCCTTTTTTAGCCAACATTTTTAAGTCCTCTTTTGAAAACGATTGCAAAGAAAAATTTCATTACTTTCCAGATATATGGTTGAGGTACGTGGATGACATATTCACAATCTTTGATTTAAAGAAAAAAAAATGTAGATGAATTTGTTAATCAGTTAAACAATATATATCCTTCAATTAAGTTCTCTTATGAACTTCAAGAAAACAACACCTTGCCATTTTTGGACTTGCTTATTATAAATAATAGACAACACATTGAGTTTGACATTTTTAGAAAACCTACACATACTGATAACTTTATTCCTAACAACTCCTTTCACCCTATGAACCAAAAAATAGCTGTGTTTCAATTTTTAACACACAGATTATGTAGCATCCCCCTCAATAAAATTAGATATGCAAAGGAACTTAAACACATAAAACAAATTGCCACTAAACTTGGATACGATAATAATTTAATTAATAAATTAGTGAGAAAACATAACTTTAATAAAACCTTGTCCAATGCCACTTCCCTCAAATTAGACAATAAAAAAGAGGTCAAATATGTAAAATTGCCTTATTTTCCACCATTAAACAGAGGCTTGAACAAAGTTTTTAAACATAAGAATTATACCATAACATATACAAATCCTTATAATTTGAAAAATTTACTGGGCAGTACAAAAGACAGAACAGAATTTTTGAACAAGTCCGGTATTTATAAAATACAATGCTCACACTGCGACAAAAAGTACATAGGACAAACAAGAAGGAAACTAATAACACGCTTCAAGGAACACATGGCTCACTATAAATATAATCGTTTTGAAAAATCAAGCGTTGCCAACCACATCTTTGAAACAGGTCATAGTATACACGTAAACGATTTAACATTGATAACTTCAGCCAATAACTCACTAAACTCGTTAGAAAACCTTCACATTTACAAAAACCGCGATACACTTATGAACACGGACACAGATTTCAACAAGACCCTATACAAATTGACAGATTTAAACGACACACACGCCGAAAAATCTTTCCGCGTTTCACTTGTTTCTCGGTTGTCTTCTTAATACTTTCCGTTTCAAACCTGGCAGTTGGCTTCCAGTCACTGTTGAAACAGGTTTTACCCCTGACGATGCCCACCTTGTGGGCGAAATGCATTGGGTGTTGTAACCCTCTAATTGTTTGGCTGAAGAAGTATTTCATCTTTATTAATCTTAGCCAACTATCAATTAGGTAGACACTTGAGAATTCATAAGGACTTGATAGGCTTTGGTCCATAAATTGGACTCATATTAAACGTGGACGGCGTGGATCTTAAGTCTTATCTTTAGAGGGGAGTTTGCAAGGCAGAATCTCCCATTATTTCATCTTCATGGGAGAGTTATTTCGACGAAATTTGTCGGTTACCGCGTTATTTTAGGATCAATTGGAAAATATCAACTATATAACGTCGTCGAACGGGTATTATCAGAATAAGAATATGGCTTGTAATCCAAAACACAAAAGGCACAAACCTCTCAAAATTTGTCCCCAGCGGCTCCACTATGGAATGGACGAACGCCACCACTGCCATGATTACGACTTTTATCATGATGTAATGAAATATTGTATCCATTTTACACGCTACCGTGTCTTCTCAGAGAACTTTAAAGACTAAATTTTTGTCCTTTGTTACGCGATCCTTTTGTTGCCAAAGGCGGCAGGCAACAATTGATTTCAATATTTATAACATATAGGAGGATACTAATATTTAGGCATTACCAGATGGGCTGGAGATTCGAAATTTTTTTCCTAGGTAGGATTTTGTGCAAAACCGACTAGAAAAAAACGAAAATCTTGAAAAATGGTACAATGCTGCCGCTAAAAATTCGCAATTGTTCAAACAAACCTTCAAGAATTATGTATTTCCGAATGTGCTACGGAGCTGACATTTTTTTTATAGGTAGGATTTGTATAAAAACGAAGTAGGGATTATACAAATTTTGATTATTTAATTAGTTTGGCAGTTAAAAATTCATAAAATTTAAACAAATAGATAAATATTTAGATACCACGGGGTGAGATGGAGAGCTGAAACTTTTAATTTATTTAGAGTTTGGTCTATGTAAACGAATAAACATTTCAGTTTATCCATGAAATTTTTATTGCGGCCGTTAAAAGTTAATTAATTTTAAACAATTAGATAAATGTTATTTCACTTCTAAATGTGCTACAATTGTAAAATTTGGCGGAAATGTATGACATTATTAACCCATTTGGATAATTTATTATATTCCTAAAATTGCAAAAATTAGTGATTGTTTCACTCCATAATTGTTCCATGATGAAAAAACGAAAATTGGTACCGAGGAGAAATCTTTTGAATTAAAGAAATATTTCCCATGATGAAATATATCTCTGAAAAATTAATCTTCATTCAAGGTGAGATTAAATGCTTGCAGTATGCAAGCACTTTCCACTAGTATAACATATGACTAGGCTTGGTAGTTTTAGACGTTAATTTTTCTCAAAATTCGTCTGTTAAAATCGAGGTTTATTTTTTAAATAATTAGGAAGAATATCGACGTTTATTTAAATACATTTATCGATTTTTATCGATAAAAATTATACAAATTAGATTCCTCCAATGAAATTCTACCGATAATTTATACATGAAAATAAGACTTTTCCCGCATAACGGATTTCTTTTGTTGCTCACTAAACTTTGGTGAATGTGTTGTAGTTGGCTTCTCCCACAGCCCGGAACAGATAATTTTTCAGAGTAAATCACAAATAAATTTTATTCGTTAAATCGCGTCTCTTATTCAAGAAATCGTGACCATTCAATAACGAAATTAATGTGACGTCAATACAATGCACGACCAAATACCTATATGAATATTTAGAAGAAAGATCTTATCTTGTTGAGTGGCGAACGATGATGAGTGTACAAAAAATCCCCGAGTACGCACGCACATTGAACGATGCTTCAGCATTGGAAGAAAAAATAAGCATTGGACTCTCTCACTTTCGAGAATGAATTGTGGGTTTGGCTGCCAAAAATAGAAATTATATGAAACTGCGTTTTTGAAAATACTATAGGGCAGGGCTCCAGAAATATAGTAATAGTACTATAGTTTTAACCTAACCAGCCACGAAATGAATTATGCCCATAACTTATGGGTTGGGTATGTGTTTTTCGGGTTAAAAAAATCTATTCGGAGGGTAAATATCGGGTTTTATTATTTTCCTTTTCATTCGGGTTGCAATCGGGTGTAAACAAGTTACATATTTTTCGAGGTTTAAAAAAAGTTCAATATCGGGTAATTTTCGAGTTTTATTATTTTGTAATGCGGATAAAATGGTTTTTGAAAAAATATTTTTTTAAAAGTTAAAAGTTTTATTAAGCATTAATTTTTATGATTCACGTACAATGAAATTTGCATAGCCAGTAGTACCACTCCTTTCGGAATTTAAATGAGAAAATTAACATTCAACACCACAGCTAACTGTGGGCATACATAGTAGTGTTAAGGCAAACTTACCTACTTAATTTAGGGTATCGGATGAGGATGGAATAAAACTAGTTTAAGGACGCTAAGGGATTCTTGGAATTTCTGATTATTAAATGAGGTCTAGCATCTGAATATTGCAGCGTTTGCACAGCACTTATGATTTGTTTGACTCTCCCTATTTCGGTAGCATCCGATGAAAGAAGTTTTTCAAAGATGAAATTAATTAAAAATTACCTGCGTAGTTGTATGGCAACACAAAGATTTTTAAAATCTAGCAATTTTGTCGCTAGAAAGCTCAGATTCTAAGAAAATAGTATCAAATTTTGAGGCAGTAGTCGATAAATTTGCTAGCATAAAATCGAGAATGGTGATTTAAATTTTACGTAATACCTACAATACTGAGCCGGATTAAGCAATTTGAGGCCCTGGAGCCAAGTTCCAAATGAGACCCCTCTATCCTTCTCAAAATATTTCGGTATATTTTATTTTACTAACAACTGTATATGGTTCCTAAAAATTTTAATTAATAAATAATATAAAAAAATACACAAATTCTTGAAAAAACTTCTAATTTACAAACAACTGGTATAACAAATAAAGAATATTAATCATTGAATAAAAACATTCAGATCTTATGACTTATAATAATAAACTGTAAAAAATAAATATAAAAAACAGCTAGAAAGGTTTACATGCTACCATTTCTAGCTTTAGCTTTGGCAAAATCATTGATTATGTCATTGAAATCTATTCTTCGAAGAATATTAATTTCAATGCTCATCAAAAATCGAGGATTAAGCATCGATGGTCGTAGTTAATTTTTCATTATTTCCATCTTGGAAAATACCCGTTTAGCGCTGCAATTCGTAATTGGCAAGCACAAATATATCCGCAGAGCGATGTTTAAGTTTGGAAACTCAGTTTCTTATTTGTTGTTTTGAATTAGCTTTATAGAGTCCAAGGCCATACTGGATTAATCTACAAAATGTGTAAATTGAAGAAACTCTTCAAAAAATGATTCTTCAATATCTAAAGACTATAAATTCTGAAAATTTTTGCAAGCTAAATTATGCTCTTCTTTAGATATTTTTTAAAATTGCTTAAGAATCCGAATTTTTTAACCGTCGCTCGATAAGCAGCAAGTCTTGAGTTCATACATGTTAATAATTTATCAAAAATTGGGTAATAACATTCAACCCGAACTTTTTTAGACCCTTGCAATTTAACTTCATTGTCGCGCATTTCGTCTGGCATTAGCTCGCGAATTCGTGTAGTTCTATTTTGACTATTATAATTTCGTTCTGCCACTTTACTCAGACCAAGCGCTTGCAGTTCAAAATTATCGAATTGATCACGTAAAACACCATCACAATCTGCTAGTGATTCCATGGGTTTTACTCCTATTAATACGTCAAATGATTTATCTTGAAGCTCTGTACTAACTGCATCAAATCTATTAAGAACAGTATTCCATAGAAGAGACATGAAGTGTCTTCATTTGCTTTACTAATGCCCTGGCACCATCACGCGTTGTGCATTTCTCAGAAGAATCGTCTGAAAATTTCGAATTCGAGATTTAAACGGAAATGCATGTTTTAAGGTCCCCTGAACACGTTTTGACTATTTCCTCGATGATGCCTGAGTGTGTGCGGCTGTGCCTGTGACCGGAATATTGTGGGTTCTCTAACTCAAAAACTATTACTTAGATCAACGCGAAATTTTATATTGGACATATATGTTATAGGAAAAGAAACTCGTTAGTTTCTGGCAAAAATCGGTAAAGCGAAAGTCACCTATCCGTTTTATTGAAAATTTGCTTTAATATATGACAAATATAAAAAGATGCTGGAATAAAAGATGTAGAAAATTTAATTTTCTACAACGTTTGTTAAAACATTTTCCCATATAAGTTTAAGAGATAATTTTAAAATAATTTTTTTTAGCTGCCACCACCACACCACCTACCGGCGACTATTGTCTTAGTGACGTTCCTCTTTATTTTCTTAGTAGTTGGAACGTTCTGGCTGTATACAATATCAGAAGGCTACGGTTTGAGTTTATTTCTGTTCTTTGTCAAGTCTTTAAGCTTATCTCGCAGTTACTTAAAACATTTATTATCATTCAACCTATTTGGAAATTTTAGAAATAATACAAGCCACATCGGATTTTTTAAATAAATATCAGGTGTGCGCGATATGGCTTAGTGATGGGTACGTAGACCAAATTTCTCGGTATTCTGTTCTGCTAAAATAGATACCAACATTAAAGCGACTACTATTATTTTTATGACAATAAAATCTGAGTGCTAATGTAGTTCTGTTCGGCCTACAACTGCATTATTTTGCGTATTATATTCAGTTTCGTAACAATAGAACTGCCATATAAATATAAATAGCTGCTTCTTACATACATAGGATATATGTAGCGTTGGTAGTTTTCGTAGATTATTTTTCTCAAAATTCGACAGATAAAATACATGGTAGTGTTAAGGCAAACTTACCTACTTAATTTAGGGTGGCGTACTCCAGCATTTACCCATAACCAAATAATATCGACATTTTTTTAGAGGTGTTAGCTTCTAATAAATAGGAAGTAAGTTCGGATTTAACCTGCTCATCCACATCATCATATGTGACCAAAAATTCGATGATAGCACTTGTTTCTGTGTCATGCATTGATTTCATGATGGTATCTAATACGTATGCAATTTTCCAGAAAGATTTAACGGATGTATTAAGATTTCTGTTTATTGCAGTAATCCATTTCGAAGAAAGAACTTTCGAAAATTCTTTTATAGCCGCAATGATTTTTGTTGTACTAGATAACGTTCTCAGAACAGCAGCTTATGCCTGTGCTTTTGGCGATTTCCAAGGGAGTTCCATTGACCTCTTTAACTGTATGTTGCTAATATTGTCAGTTAGATGTAGTATCGGGGCTTCGCTCTCAAGATCGTTTTGTAAATTAATAATTGGTGTGAATCGTTCTTCTAAATATGAGAGTAAATCGTATAATTCATTTTGTCCAAAAGATTCGATTATGTCATTGGTTTATAATATTTTTTCCTATTAGCCACTTCTGAATCTTTCAAAATTTATGTATACCAGACCAAATTTAAATAGCTATTTTTAGCCTACTGTCCAGAATGGAAATAGACTTATTGTCTTATTATGGTTTTATCGTTGTGTCAGTCTGTCGGTCTGTCCCCCCTCCCCTATTAACTTTTGAACCAGTTGACTGATTTTTATGAAACTTGGTAGAAATCTCTTGCTACATGGATCGAGCTCCCGAGGATAGTTTTTGTTCAAAAGATTGAAATTCCGGGTTCGATTCCTGGAGCTATCCATCCCATTTGATTTACATGGGAAATGTGAATTCCATCGTGCGGGTTATTTTTCTCTTGCACAGTAAAATATCTATACATTGTAATATCGGAGCGTATTCTGTACTACTCTCTGAGGAAAGAAATGAAGATGCTAATTTCTGTCGTAGAAATTTGCTTATATATCGCATCTCTTCGAATTTTGCGAAAATACTAGTGATTTTGCAGTTTTTATCACTCATTACCCGAGTGTTGTCATAGCAACAACTATTGTTCGACTCCAATTCGGCATGTTCTAATACGTACACGCGTTAGTTTTGTCGCTTATATTCGCGTGATCAATTTAATATTCCGTTCGAATGTATTTGTAGTATTTTACAACGCAAAATTATGAAATTTGGAAACAAAACGCAACATATCCGGGGTGATTTTAAAGCTATTAAAGCCAATATAAGTATTAAATAAAAGATTAAATGGAAAGCAGGCATCATAAGTTCCCTTTGGATCATCTTGTTAAGCTTTCATAAATGCTGGTCCAACGAACAAGTACGACAGCGTGGGGTTTTAATCCAATAATTTCTAAACTTTCGCATGCGGCTAAGTATTTACCAAATAGCTTCGGTGAATGTTTAAAAACAGCCACTAGCTTAATAACTATTTTTTTGTAGGAGTCATTGCCTGACAATTGATAGTTTTGTCTACAGCAACATGGATTAAGTGAGAAATGTCTGTTACATGTAGTAGACGAGCCATATGTTCTCTAATTTTTAGATTTGAAACCATTGCTTTGATGTATTCAGCACTGTCTGTTGCTATACAAAGAATATCTAATCACTTTTTACCAATTTTTACTTTCTCATTACTAGTATAGTATTGTATTCATGCAAAAAATCAATTTTCAGATTTCAAGGGTAATACTCGTTTTGAGACTCGCTGAACACGTTTTGACCATTTTCTCGATGATGTCTGTGTGTGCGACAGTTTTTTGTTGGTGCTCTAACTCAAAAACTAATAATAAAGTCAACGCAAAATTATATATTCAACATTTTTATAAAAGTCACCAGAACTGATTAGTTTTTGCTAAAAATCGGTCAAAAGGAATTGGGTGTTTTCTCTTGTCGCTTCTCCGTTGTTTGAAATATTTGCTTTAATAGTTGATATATCTAAAAACGTATCGGAATAAAAGTTATAGGTAATTTAATTTTCTATAACCTTTGGTTGAAATATTTTCTCATTGTTTAAGAGATATCTTAAAAACTAAATGTTTTAGCTGCCACATCACCTACCGACGACTATTGTAAACCCTTGACCCTTAGAAACGTCTTAGTAACGCTCTTTTATATTTTCTTAATAGTTGGAGCTTCGTGGCTATATCCAATATCAGAGGGCCTTGGTTTGAGTTTATTTATGTTATTTTTGGTCTTTAAATTTTTCTCTTAGTTCCTTAAAATATTTATTATCATGTAACATATTTAAAATTTTTAGAAATATTACAGGTATCAAGAAAGTCATGTGGTGGCCACATCAGATTTTTTACATTGTTCGTCATATAATTGTGGCAATAATAACGCTATTTGTTTTAGTCACAAAAGAAAATAATGATTTTCCTTCTCGACTTTCATTGTAATATGTCAAGATTGTATTCAACATCGTGACTTTCAACATTAATAAAGCTTTTTGTTAGTACTTTATCGATTCTTTTATTTTGGCAAATTCTTGATTGTACGTATACTTCAGGCAAATACTTTTTTAGTACCGAATCATATTTCGGCATAGTTTTCGTTGCGGGTCAACATTTTTTTACAACATTACCTATTGGACCATCACAAGTTTTAAGACTCAATCCAGCTTGGCAAACGGCACGAACAAAATCATAATTTGAACCTTTGTGTTTTTTTTGTCTCTTTGTCTTATATGTACATATATCATCAAGTGTTACCTGTTGCTGTGATGTTGAAGGAACGGGATTTACAAATTCAGAACATATTTTTTTATGCCTTAAACTAGCAATATGTTCTTTCACGCTATCCTAGGGCTTTTTATTAGGTTCCACTAAAATTTTTAGGCAACAGTATTTGCATGATATATATATATATATATATATATATATATATATATATATATATATATATACAATCCTCCATGCTGCCCACCCAATTCTTACCTCTTCCTCCCATCAGTCCCTCTTTACCAACCTTTTTGCCAATCCTTTTTGCTCCTCTCCTTCCGCCAGCCCCCCAATTTGGGAAATATCTTGTGGATGAAGGAACTTCCCACTTCTACCACGCCTCTTGCAATAGGGTCTCACCCCTGCGGCAAACCTCGCTGCCTCACTTGCCCTATCCACCTATCCTCATCTTCTTTCTCGAGTCCCTCCACCAATATCACCTACCCCATCACCTCTAGAAGCAACTGCACCACCCGAAACGTCATTTACCTCCTTACCTGCACTATTTGTCCCGCGTTTTATGTAGGCCTCACCAGCAATCCGTTAAATATCCGCATGAATGGTCACCGGAATAGTGTCTCTCTCAGACGCCCTCTCCCAGTTGCATTACACGCCAATGCCCACAATGTCCCCTTCAATAGTTGCTACATTGTAAGGGTTATTCGCGCCTTACCCAATGACACTCCTGCCCCTTCTCCGACACTGGGAACTTGCACACATACATCTTCTTGACTCTTTCTCTCCGCCTGGCCTCAACCTCCGCTAACCCTATTAGCCCCCTTACAATGTCTCCTTGTTACTTTGTAACTATTCGCACTCTACCGCATCACACTCCCTCCTTATTGGCTATCCACCCTTCCTACTCCCCGCCTCCTCTGATCATCAACCTCCCCACATCTCCCTGTCATTCCCCGCTCAGTGTGTCACTCTTGCAGCGAACTATAATTTTCGGTGCAAAAACATCCACTGATGTGCTAAGTGCTAATGACAAACTATAAATAGAACATAAAAAAATAGACATATAACAATCCAACAGTTGAATTTAAATAGATTTAAGTAATACCACAAAACAAAATACACCTCGTAGGTGAGGGCGATTCGAAACGAAACTTAGTTAAAGTCAGTTAAATCACATCCAATAGTTACTGTCCACTTCCGGCTCCCGGTAGGTCAATGTCCACTCCACACAATGTTTTCCTGCCGGATAGTATGAACTCGAGAGTGGGACACCTGCGTCGACTTCACTCGTTGCTCTCCTGTGCGTCTCGTCGCTCGGCAGGCCACTATCGGAATGGACTGTCACGTGACGCCGGTGGTGAAGGAGGGAGGTAATGACGTCAGGCGGGTAATTCGAAATGGTCGAATTATTCCCGGTAATTGGTCGCTTTTCCACTGTTCTTGCATAACCATGGGAAAGAGGGAAGGTTAAAGAGGCGAGGGGTAATTAGGGTATCGCTGGGCTTCCTTCAACACCTTGTTGCCACCCTCATCACTACCTTTTCATTTCCTTAAGTCTATATATATATATATATATATATATATATATATATATATATATATATATATATATATATTTTCCCTAAAACATTGAAATAACATGATATGATATGTAAATAATGATGTTGGCAGTTGTTATTAAGCCTTTTGACACAAAATTCTAACGAAATAACGATCATACTGTTTCTATGGTCAATTTACCGCTTTTGAGAACAATTCAAGCTTCTTCTGCAGTTTTTCTGCGTTGGGTTTTTTCAAGTCTCAATCAATGCTCACCACTACACTCATAATTTAGTCATAGAGACTTTTACAGTTCAAACCAAGACACAGTCCGGTCTTCCAGCATAAATTATATTTTTTTCGCTTTGTCGCGATTCTATTATTCATATACTTTTAAAGCGCTAATGCCTTCCCAATTTATTGAAAATTACAACACCCTTAAAAAATTCTTTTACTGTAATTATTATGGCATTATGTCTACACTTGAGAGTAGACGTTTTCTTATAAAAATTTTCATGGTCTTTAAACACACGATAAATTATGGTGGAAACTTTATATGATAGAAACATGATTTTAAATTTCCGTTAGCACATCGCAGAACATCCAAAGGAGACTAGGTGCTCAAATATAAACCAACAACATTTTGATTTATTTAAACCGTAACTGGTCAGGAGATATTGTCTTGACATAACTGCTTAGGTGAGATCTGAGTCACGTCTATATGTTATATTCTCTAATTAAAAAATATATTTCCCTGTATACTAGGCAATAACAGTAAGCTAATGAACTACTCTTGACGTATGAGCGAAGAGAGGTTAGTTTTATTACATTCTCTAACTTTCGCCAATGCAAACGCAAGTCTCAGCGTAAATTAAGCAGTGAAGGATTTTTGGGGTCACTCTAACCTCATGTGACCAGTTGCCTGCTACATTACTTTTTCGCCAATGTCAATATTATAAATTAAAGAATAATTGTGCCTTATGAAATACGATATCTTTATATTTGCTAAGGAATTGTGTGGTTTTGTTTCATTCGCCGATCTTTTCATACCTTAATTAGCCCTAATGGACGTCGTGTGTGGGAGTTATATATTTTGTAAACATGTATCAAATTGAATTTTGTGCGATTCAGTTTTTCGTTAACAATAGGTTTCTAGAGTTGACCGCAGCAAAGTTAATTTTGCTAAACAGATATTTGACAAACAAAGAAAAACATTTAACAAGTCTTTTTTTATTTTCCCTAATCGATTTACCTCGAAAACTTGAACGTGGTATGTTCGCTATATTTAAAGAAATCGTAAAAAGAAAGTAGTTTTTTGCATCGCATGCATTATCATGGCTTACCAATTGAAACTTCTCCTTTCATTATTCTAGAATGAAATGCATAAATTTTAAAAGCTGAAAGTATTTCATATGAAGAACTTAATAATTTAGGATAGAACATCTATTCCATTATCATACGTTTTTACTTTCAGAGACACAATTGACTGCGTTAATTCTAATATGTTTTAAGATGGAGTTTAGCAACGCTTCTTAATCGCGTCAGACCATTCGACTAATTCAACTATTTGTTATTATAATTCCAAAACTGCTATCTAAAGGACAGAATGTTTCCTTAATCTGAAGCTCATCACTCAGAGAAAATAATTACCACTAATAGTAGACTGCCTTCAATTTAAGCCGATTCAATGCAAAATATCATATTAATTGAGCTCAGTTATATCACTTGTCCCCCGATAACCTAATTTTACGCTAATCACAGAGACTTCGCTAAGAAATTTAAATTTTAGCGGCTGATGGACGTGGGACATCTCCTCTCTTCATTTTTAATAATTTAACGCGAAATCTGTAAAATTCATTCTATATATATATATATATATATATATATATATATATATATATATATATATATATATATATGTATGTATGTATGGCAACAAGGTGTTGGGATGAGGAAACCCAGTGAACACTCACCAATCGGACGACTTCAGGTTGGCGAGGCCCCGGGAGAGAACTCTCTCTGTAGCTGATGAAGGAATAATTCTGAAAGCTTCTACGTTTGTGATGTTTCTGTGTTTTAGTGTTCTTTTACGTGTGTCGCTTCGACATCCCCGGGGCCTCACCAACCTGAAGTCGTCTGATTGGTGAGTGTTCACTGGGTTTCCTCATCCCAACACCTTGTTGACATCCATATATCCATTTTACCTTTCCAAGGTCTGTAAACAAATCTACGAAAAGGAAGAGCTTAAATATTTCAGTCATAAACTGTTTTCAATAAAACCCCGCCCCAGAAACTCTTAAAAGGTTGGTATTCCTGGAAGTCAAGATTACATGTGAGCGTAAATATATTATTATTGATCGTAGAATTGCGTTTAAAAGACGCCCTTAATCAGCGCATTTACCCGAATTCAACGCTTGAGTTAGGTACTTCTCACTAATTTAACAACATTAAAAAATTTAAATTTTATTGCAAATGATTTTGTCGGCTAGAGACCCACTGCTGAAAGGGGCAGGCACTTGTGCTCGGTTTCCATTCGAACCCTCGAGTTCCGCACTCATAATCCGAGTTAATGACGACGGTTGTGAGGTCTGTACAGAAGACAGCGGTCATTTTCGGATGTGGTCCCAGCTAGTTAACATGAGTTTATATATATATATATATATATATATATATATATATATATATATATATATATATCATAAAAATAATGCTATTTGTTACAAAGTCTTCACTAAATTTCAGAAACAGTAGACAGTTACGGCTATTCTGCCCTTTGTTTTAATAATTGTTTACATCACTAATTTGAAAATGTTTTATAATCTACTAGGATACCATAAAATTACTAATATAATTAATCTGTAAAATATTAATTATTTTGGTTTATCTAGAAGCTCAATTTAATTCAGAAATCTGTAAAAGAAATTCAGGGCGTGGTTCCCGTTGACCCTGTGGAATCTGTCTAGGGATTGCCATTTCCCGATTAATGGACGATGAGGAGCAGGCTTCTGACTCTAAGGGCATACATAACATTATATTTATGATGTTGACGAGATTCGATGACACCTGCTGCAACATCGTCACTATATTCCGGCCGACGGATGAAAAGCCTTGAAAACGACTTCTTAGCAGTAGTTTTCAGTTCGAATTTTGAGGGTAACGTGAAATTTGTATTTTGTTGGGAATTTTGGTGGTTTTTCAAATACTTAAGCAAACTGATTAGATTCTTATTTCTACGTTCTTCCAGCCTTTTCTGTACGGATGGTTTCATTTGGGAAGAAAAAGTAATGTTCTGTTCAGTCAACTCATCTAATATAAATACTCCTTCCGCAGAAAGCAATGTTGAATCTCTTCCGCCAAGCTTTTCGACTCCTAGCTTAACCGGATGCAGTGATTATACAATGGCATTAATTACACTAAACTCTTCTTCTGAACTATTTCAAGTTTCTTCATAGCATCACTGCTTCTAAAACGCATTCCTTAAATGATACAAATCTTTTCGGCATATTCAGTAAGCTGAATCAAGTATATGTTGCATTTCCTTATTTTCGTGCTCAATTTTAACAGATTTATGTAATATCTCATTTTTTAAAGGCAACTTACGATTTTACCTCTTATAATAGACTGGGAATTTCTCGGGAAATGCGATGATTTCCCGGAAAACTGGGATGTTCATTTTACGTCCGGGATCCCGCTTGATAAACCCTAAATCCGTCGTCCTCGAGAAAAAGAAATCCTTCCGAATGCACTTTGAATGCAATGACCCATCGGATTACAGCGCACTGCGTACGGAGTCATCATTTTTACTAATAATTTGGAAAATGAAGTTGTAAGATGTACTGGTTATTGCCTAAAGGAGATCGATCATGCCTCAGATAAGCAAAGCAGGCCACGTGGTATGTGGGACCCAGGGAATGATTCCGAGGGAGCAGACCTCTCGCAAGAGGCCTTTGGGAGGCGTTACCGGAGATAGGCATCGTTCTATAAATCACGGCCGATGACCGCGTGGGGAGGAAAGGGGTGAAGAAGGTGGATATGGTGGAGGGGGTGGATAGGGGGCAGGGAGGAGAAGGGGAGAGGGGTAGGGAGGAGAGGGGGTAGGGAGGGGAGGGGAGGGAGTCTCTCTCTCTCTGTCATAGATGGACTCGTCGCCGTCCGTTGCGACACTTTCCTGCCCGTTCGCTTTTTCTTTCCGTCGTGGGAGGAGTAGGACGACCGGGTATTATTTTTGGCTCAATCGAGACTGGAATTGCGTATGCGCAGGGAAAGAGAGAGAGAGAGAGAGGGAGAGAAAAAGAGGGAGAGAAAAAGAGAGAGAGAAAGCGAGAGGACCACATGGGCGTAGGATTTGGTGGGGCCCGAGGAGGATGCGAAAAAATCCCCCTTCATTTCTCTTTGAAATACTTTCCACTTTGATCCCCTATTCCTACGGTGGGTGTGAGCGTTTGCGGGAAAAAGAGTAGGGCGCAAAGAGGGAGCGGATTGAATCTCATATGCACCACGCGTGTATCGTTTTGCAAGTTTTCCTTTATCTCAAGCATCGATTGAATTTCTGCGCCCTCCCTGTCCTCTCCCTCCCCTTCTCCTCTCCCTCCCCCTTCTACTCTCCCTCCCCCTTTTATTCTTATCCTCTTCTTCTCTCCCCTTCTTCTCTCCCCTTCTTCTCTCCCCTTCTTCTCTCCCCCTTCTTCTCTCCCCCTTCTTCTCTCCCCCTTCTTCTCTCCCCCTTCTTCTCTCCCCCTTCTTCTCTCCCCCTTCTTCTCTCCCCCTTCTTTTCTCTCCATTATTTTCTCCCCCTTCTTTTCCTCCCCCCTTCTCTCCCTCTTTCTCTCCCTCCTTCTTTTCCTCCCCCTCCTTCGCACCTTGCGACAGAACCATGGCGATTTAAGCGTATAAAAAGCTTTGCCATTGCAATGTCCATCACAATTTGCAGACAACAGGCAAAGCAAACCTATCCTTCAAGTGTTTTCTTAAAGGCCTAAAAGTCCAACTCTTTAAAATGGCTTTCAAGGTAAGTTTCCTTCTATGGGTTGGGGATCGAATTTTATACTCGCCGGTTAGATTCAGCATTTCATGTTCTCTGGACATCTGAAATCTATTTCCAACTGCACTGCGAGCATCATGCTCAGGATGATTAACAGTTTCTATGTTAGCGCGTTACAGCGCAATTTTTCATAGAAATTGTCATACTGCATTGCATACCAATAATCGAGCTAGCATCATGTGCGACTGTAACAGATGGATTTTCGAGAGAACGAAATAAAATCTTACGAGCATTTTTAGTCTAGAGAATTTGAAGGGCATCAATGCCATGTCAAGTATTGTCCGGACGTCGAGTCGGCACGATAGGAAACTTGGCGAATCCTCCCCACCTGGAATATTTTTGGTTGGTGAAACCGATTCGCGCATAAGCTACATTTCGATTGTTTATTGATAAACGAAATAGATGTTTATTTTTGAAATATTTAAACTATGTCACTATAGGTTTATAATTTTAATCTATTTTCTTTTACGTTAGTCATTAGTTAGTTCCCTTTAGTTCTGCATAGTTTTTCAGCCGCGTCTGAGTTCCCGTACTTGCGCGATGCGGGTCACCAGCCAGCAGGGGAAGGGCAAGTGGGAAAGAAACAACATCCATCTGTTGCTTCGGAGTTCGGTGATATCGGCCTAACACGCTCTGCGCTTCCATAGCAAAGCGATTCCTTAGCGACGTCCTTAATCTCACGCAGGTCAGAGCAGTTGCCGTCCACGCGGGAGCATCTTTGTCATCCATTGCCTTCTTGCGATTCCCTCATCTCCTTCCAATCCCTCATCTCCCTCCAATCCCTCATCTCCCTCCAATCCCCAATCTCCCCCTACAATCCCTCATCTCCCTCCAATCTCTCTTCTTCCTCCAATCCCTAATCTCCCTCCAATCTCCCTCAAATTCCTCATCTCTTTCCAATCCCTAATCTCCCTCCAAATCCTCATCTTCCTCAAACCCCTCATCTCCCTCCAGTCCCTCATCTCTCTCCAATCCTCAATCTCCTCCCAATCCTCAATCTCCCTCTAATTCCTCTTCTTCTTCCAATCTCTCTACTCCCTCCAATCCCTCATCTCCTTCCATTCCCTCATCATCCTCCAATCCCCAGTCTCCCTCCAATTCCTCATCTTCCTCAAACCCCTCATCTCCCTCCAGTCCCTCATCTCTCTCCAATCCTCAATCTCCTCCCAATCCTCAATCTCCCTCTAATTCCTCTTCTTCTTCCAATCTCTCTACTCCCTCCAATCCCTCATCTCCTTCCATTCCCTCATCATCCTCCAATCCCCAGTCTCCCTCCAATTCCTCATCTCCCTCCAGTCCCTCATCTCCTTCCAATCCCTCATCTTCCTAAAATCCCTCATCTCCTTCCATTCCCTCATCTTCCTCCAATCCCTAATCTCCCTCCAATCCCTCATCTCCCTCTAATCCCTCATCTCCTTCCAATCCCTAATCTCCCTCCCCTTCGCCCTCCAATCCCTAATCTCCCTCCAATCACCCTTCTTCCCTCCAATGAGGCACCGTGATGCTTCTGTGTCGTCGTCTGCGTTGCGAATCTCGTTGTTGGTCAGCGGCAGACTGGTGATTTGAGTACGGTCCAGAATTAACGTTTTCTCTCTTTCATTAAATTGCTTTTAAGTTCCACCGAGATGGAAAAGTATATATACTCCATAAATGGATTACACAGAGATTTCAAAGACGTTCTTTCTGGGAAATACGTATAAAATGGTATGGAAATTTTGGCGGTTATAAAATTTTTATCTCCGAAGCTATATGTGACCCTGCTGAATTTTTAGTGGTAAATATTGTCCTCTATCCAAATACATTTTTTAATCTATACCTCACAGGTCATATAAGATAACGAGAGAGAAAAATATGGATTTTTAATTGTTGCTTGTCAATAGAAACGTAGCGATCGATGTAAACAAGTTAAGACAGACGGACGGTCTGGTAAGGAATGCCAAAAAAATTTCCCATTTTTTTTAACGAGAAAAATCTTATAAATCTTTTATTGAATAGCTCCGAATGTAACTATCCATTTCCATTTTCGGAAATAAATTTAAAGGAATAGGATTAGACATGTTTAAAAACCACTTGCACTTTTCCGATTTACGCACGAAAAGGCGTTACTATAGGAGTGATTTTTAAATAGTATATTTACTCAAGTATCACGATCTCATACTTATTCCGGTAATCACATTCCAAAAATTCATTTATATATAGTTTACTCATGATTTCAACTCATTAGCATATATGGTCATTTCTTTAATATTCAAGTCAAAAATGAGATTTTCTATTAACAAAAGGAATAATATTTTTATTATCATCATTGCAAAAATAATGCACGCCATGATCCAATAGAAGGTGAGTTTTGATAGTTTAATAAATTTTAGACTTGAATAGATTAATGTAATTAACTGGGTTATGCTTGATGAAGTTCCATTATAAAACGAAAAGAAAACATTGCGCGGAATAGACAAAGTTATTCTAATAGAAGTGTTTTTTTTCTTTCCTTTATTTATATTCATTAAAAGTTTAAATCTCCTTTACTCTGTTACAAAAAACAGTATAACTCAGTAGAGCGCAATCCAACCGATTAGGCAGGTAAACACTGCAAGCTTGAACGTGGTTTTTGTTTGTATCATATCTGAGTCCAGCTTGATTCGCCTCTATCCTACTCACAATGGGTATATTAGAGGTAGCGCAATGAGTAGACAGGAATGGAGGAGAGAAACCCGGTGCCGGCATTTGCCTGCTCTTGCGAAGAACACCAGGGGGGCCAACTGCTTAACGTCCCTTCCGAAGGACGGAGTGTTGATTTGAGCGCGCTCCTCATTTTCTCGTTTTCTCTTTCCTCATTGGCTCGTCCTCGTCACCTTAGTTCCAACACGCACAAATAGGGGGCCGGCGCGTCCTCGGAAAAAGTTCTCATAAGGATTCGAACCGGGCGTCGCACTTTTAGCAGATCGTACGGTGGAGCCAACACTCTAATGAACGTGGTTGGACATACGAGACGGGAATTTAACCTAGGAAAGAACCGGCCACAGTAGTAACACACCAATGATTGTTTCTCATTAGAATCATATGTAGGATTAAGAATCGGTTTACTCACGATTTAAACTCATAATTAGCTTCTCCAACTTTTAACTGGCATCCCAGATCATTTTCTGCATTCCAATCAAGTGGTGAGCTCGATATTTCCTGATTTAATTTTTCATTTTGAGCATTTATCTCCCATAATGAAGACATCGAAGTAATTTTAATCAAAGTGACGGAAGACGCTAAATTGATTACCAGCTTTCGTACGGACGTGGAAAAAAGAAAATACTTCAACGCAAGTTCCGAATATATGTAAATATAAACGAATCGAAGTAAATGTGAAAGTCTTTCTCCGACATTTTTCAAGAATGAAAATTTCTCCCTTTTCTCTCCGACTGCAGTTTGTCGTCCTCGCCGCCCTCTTGGCCGTGGCCAACGCCGGTTTCCTCGGCGCCCCCGCCGCCATCTCTTACGCCGCCCCCTCCTTGGCCGTCGCCACCCCATCTATCACCTCCACCAGCAGCAACACCCTCAGGAGCTACGGCAACTTGGGACAGGTGTCCACCTACCACAAGAGCATCGACACCCCTTACTCCTCCGTCCGCAAGTCTGACGTCAGAGTGAGCAACGACGCCCTCGCCTACGCAGCCGCCCCCGCCTACGCAGCCTACCACGCCGCCCCAGCCGTCGCCGCCTACCACGCCGCCCCAGCCGTCGCCGCCTACCACGCCGCTCCCGCCGTCGCCGCCCACGGAGGACTCTTGGGAGTCGCCTACTCCGCCGCCCCCGCCGTCACCCATCTTTCCTTCGACGGATACGGTGTCCACTACGGATACTAAACAGATGATAGATCGTCTGCATAGCCATCTCCTCTATCTTTACCATCAAACCGTCTTCCGGCTTCAAAGTTCTTTCTCGGATTTCTTCTCCTTCCGAGAACGAACCGGAAGCAACGGATGACGTTTATTTATTTCGCGAGCATTTTTGGCCTTTGGATCTCTTCGAGACAAAAATTACGACCGGGAATAAAACGATTTGACATTTAATCACGCCTTTTATTGCCGCCTCCACACTCGATTGTATTTCTTCTCCTCGCGAGGGCATCTAGAGCGACCTCTTCCTCTCGAAGGCGTCGGTCGATTCAACCATCGCAGTCACAGCGCACTTCGAGGGCATTTTTCCACGAACTTCTCTCTCTCTCTTTCCCTCCGCGAGCGGCGAGCGGATTCGCGGCCGAGAGACACTGGGACAAACGGAAAAAATCTCTTATACCGGAATTCGGGCCAAAGAATTGTATCTTATCCAAGAAATCACCGCGATTATACAATACTTAGAAAAGATATTGAGAAAAAAAGTCGGCAGCACATACATGCCAAGAGTGAAACTGAAAATTAGCGGTTATCGATCGCGAAATATCTTTATGAGTTTATGCAGAAGGGCAAGGTCTTTTTTTTAAGAGGAAGAAGAAGATCGTAGCAGTTTACGTGAATTACAAAACTGAAAGCCATCATTGGGAAAGAGTAAGATATTCGTTCTTTTCACACTCGATCCTCGGAACGCCTTCATATTACCCGAGACGTCTTTCCGATCTAATAAATAAAATGAAAAAGAGCTCGCAATGGAAGATCGCAAGAGATGAAAATTGCATATAAAGATTGAAGGATACGCGAGGAAAGAGTTCTGCCGAAAGGACGGAACCCAAAGTGGCGAATGAGCACGATTGCGCTCCGTCCACGCTTTTTGATCTATCTGCTTAAGCGTGTGAGTGAGAGGGTGAGTGAGAGAGGAGAAAGTGGAGGAGCTCTGGGCTAGGGCGTGGGACGAACCGCCAGAGAGAACGGGGTCGCTCTCGGGGGAGGGGCCGAAACCAAATCGGGGGCGGCCGACGCCCCGGGCGCGCTCCTAAGTTCTTGCGCCACCGCCGTTCGTTCGCGGGGCGGCCCACGGTAAATTTCCCGGCCGCGGTAATTGCCCTCGGGACCAGAGTCGCCCCACGAGCCTACGATGACGGCATCGCGGATTGGGCGGTGTCCCGAGAATGTAGGGCGCGGTCGGGCGAGGTGGGGCGAGGGTCCATGTTGCGGAACGCCCTCCGCACCGCCACTTGCACTCTCGCCCTTTTCGCTGCTCTCTTTCAACGCTAAAACTAATTTGTTTTCACGTCACGCAATGGGTTATGTCGCTTTAAGACGGCGCCGAACACTTTATACCAAAGCGCGCGTGTCACGACCTATCCCATAATACTATCGGCATTAGTCATATAGCGTTGGCTAATGGCGAAATCCATACAAAATTCTCTAATGTTGTTATTTTCATCGAGACTTTGATAGAACTTTCCCAAGAAAAGCGTCTAAATTGTGACCAAAACAATAACACTTCCCAACAGTTGTCCAAATTTCCTTATTGGCGTGACTGAGAAATAAGGATAATATCTTTTCGTAAACGAATTTTATTCGACAATTTCCACTCGGGTAACTTTGAAATCTGGCTATCCTTGGATTGGATATTATTAGGGCCGTGAGGAGAGTCTGAAATGAGACCGCATCAGCGGCACTTTTGTAAGAGCGGTATCATAGCCATCTCGATATACATCATGTGTTCCCCTCCTGAGCACTTTGTATCGTGAACTGAGGCGGCATTTTGCCATATTGTCTGAGATGGTGGATTTCCACGCAACGTTTCTGGATACTAGCTATATATATAAATGTTTAAGGATGAGTAAACGTAGATAAGGTAAATTGATGGCAACAAATAGTTAAGGTAAAGAAGCTCATTGAACTCTTACCAATAAGAGATCCTCTGGAGTGTGGGAGAAACATATTTAAACACGTACATTGGAGCTTTCGGAGGTGCCCCCTATAGGTGTTTTTTTACAGGCGCAATCGCCAATCTGTAACTAAACGTTTTGGGATCTCAGATGGACCACTACCTATGAATTGTGTTTTCCAAATAACTTTTTAATGTTGGCAGCAGGTGGCGTTAGCACCTCCTTATAAACCTAATCCGTTCTCCTTATTAACGGATTAAAACGTTATTATCGTAGAAAATTTTTTTAAATGTTATTTTGAGAAAGGACATTCTAACCTTCTGACGCTATTTGTCTTAAAATGAATTTCCACGACCTTTTTATTATTAGTGTACTTTACTGCAAGATACCAACAAGTCATTCCATTCATTTTGCGGTACGTCTATACATTTCAATAAAACAAAATTGGTTGTATAACTAAGCCGGATGGAAATCTGGAAAACTCCTCAACAGCATAAAGAATTCTCTTTTCGCCTGTTTCATTGAGACATACTGCCGAGCGACTTCGATATTCGCATCCGAGCGGCGCGATATATCGAAACTCAACTGCATTTTAGGAGGTAAACTATTGATGAAATGGGATCCATATGAGCCAGCGTGAGGTAATAAAAGCGAAAGATTTACATTGATATTGATATATATTTATTTCTTTGGGTAACACATAAATGGAAATAATAAAACAATGGTAACTAGATCACTCGTTCAAAATCCTGAGAGTGAGAGCGTAAATGGGCGCCGAAGATAAAAGATTCCCATAAAGGCGCCTGTTTGACGGCCATCTCTCTTTCGTCTGCTGAAGTTCAATAGCCGTCCACTCGATCACCATCCGTAGTTGATTCCGTAACCGCTGAAGGTCATGTGAGCCACGGCGGGTGCGGCAGAATAAGCGACGCCAACTAGGCTTCCAGGGACGGCGGCCTTAGCCAGGACGGGAGCGGCATATGCGGTCTTGGCGACCACGGGCGCGGCAGCATAGCCACTGTGGTAGCCAGATAGAGCGGGGGCGTATGTGGCGACGGAGGGGGCGGCGTATGCAGCCTTAGAAACCACTGGAGCGGCTGCGTATGTGGCGACGGCGGGGGCGGCGTAGGCACCTTGGTAGGCGGGGGCGGCGTAGGCGGTCCTAGCGACCACGGGGGCGGCGCCATGGTAAGCGGGGGCGGCGTAGGCGGCTTGGTAGGCGGGGGCGGGGTAGGCGCCTTGGTAGGCGGGGGCGGCGGCGTAGGCGCCGTGGTAGGCGGGGGCGGCGGCGTAGGCGAGGGCGTCGTTGCTCACTCTGACGTCAGACTTGCGGACGGAGGAGTAAGGGGTGTCGATGGTCTTGGAGTAGGTGGACACCTGTCCCAAGTTACCGTAGCTCCTGAGGGTGTTCTGGTGCTGGGAGGTGATGGCGGGGGTGGCGACGGCCACGGAGGGGTGTCCGTAGGCGACGGCGGCCGGAGCGGCGTAAGCACCGTGGTAGGGGACGGCGGCGGGGGCGCCGAGGAAACCGGCGTTGGCCACGGCCAACACGGCGGCGAGGACTGCGATCTGTGAAAACGAAGCGCATAAAAGTTAATTCTCCTCTAATGGAAGTTTTAAAAACAAATTTCCGCAGAACCTTCGGTCCTATGTTATTGTTTGTGGTGTATGATGAAAATCTTCACTGCTTTTTATCAAATATCCCCTCGAGGTTAATAATTTAAAAACTCGATATTACGCGTGCCATACTTAGCCTTATATAACTTAGATCAGCATCTTAGATTTTTGGAAAGCTGGAAACGAACAAGTTTGCTATTTTCGAAGTACAGTTTCTTGTTTTTATTCAATTTAAGTAAACATTTCTGATTTAATTGAAATGCAACGAGCTTGAAGGCTAAAGAAGATCTGGTATCTTCTCACTTTTACGCCATTAATGAACAAATAAAAACATCTCAATCTAGTCACTAGGTATATACTAAATTCGCAGCTCTAATGTACGTTTCAAACCTGCGAGCATTTCCAAGTGAAAGTCTTGCAAATAAACGAGACTCACATTTAATGGTTCTCAAATATATCGCAAAATTAAACTAGCTATCAAGTAAAATTTACCAAAGTCGAACCGCGTAGGGAGATTTCAACGAATGAAATCCGCGTCATCGCCAGCTGCCTTACCTGGAATACCATGTTTGCTATCGAGTTTAGTCGGCCTTTGCACTCCTGCTGAAAGGTGATGTAGGATGGATTTGGAAGAGACCTGCGTCCTGCATATATATATATACCAGAGATCCGGCCGTGGTCCGTGGGATGAGTCGCGCGTTTCTTGGGAGGCGAGCACGATGGCGGAAGCAGACGGAGAGTCCATTAGGAAGGGCGGAGGACTCACACTCGTTCGGAATCTGCCTCGCATCGCCCCTCCTTCCTCCAAATCTATTACTCTCACTTTCGCCCCGCATAGCTATTCCCCTCCCCTTTCTATCTCTCTATTTTTTAAGAGGCGAGTGAGAGCGGTCGCAAGAGGAGACGAAGAGATTTCAAAGAGAGAGAGATGATTAAATAAGGGGAAATGGAACGGTTTCGCCGAGGGCAGGCATTTCTAAAAAAAATAACACACCTCCTATGATCTCACCGAACCACCCTCCGCTGCGAATGCCCCGGAGTCCTCTCCCCTTTAGCCCCTCTCCACTTTCCATCCCCGAAGAATTTAACGACCGACCCTGCAACAACTCCTTCCCGGAAACGATCGGTGATATAGGTGGCTGTTGGTCCATAAAGCACCGTTTCATTACCGCACCCGGGAGGCTATCTATTGCTCTCTAACTCTCATGTTGTTTCATTCCTTTTCAGTTGAGTTTTGAGAGCAATCATGCAATTGTACTGGAATTTTGACACCATTAACCGAGTCTTAACAAGGATCTATCTCGGTAATTTCTGTCAAAAGCTCTCCTTGTTATATGTGCACTGCAGCATAACGCATTGTGGGCAGTTGGCAGAGGCTGCACAAACTGAAATTAGTGTATGAAATAAACTTAAAAGCAATGCTTGAATTCCTTCGCTGCATTTTTTTTTTCAAAAAAATAATGTCTCCCGTGAACGTAATGCATCTTTGTTGTCTTCGTATTTAAAGATTGAAATTAAGATCTCTCTTATATCCTTCTGAATGTGTCTTAATAGAATTTTAATGCACAACCTTGAGGCGCGACCTCGGATCCTTTGATCTTTCCGATCTATTTATGTGTTTAGGTGCGTTTATTACGTAACTTTCCATGTAGTTTTAAAGTAAAACCATAAATTTTAATTTTAGATCATTACATTTTGCTCATTGTTTCGAGTGTAAATGACAGATTTTTGTGTGGCGCACTTCGACGACAATCCTTTTATTTAGACGAAAAATTGTTGTTTTTGAAGTGTGCGGGTCAAAATCATCTTTTAAATGGCGACGATGCCACAGAAATCGCCACACGTGGCGAGAGTAATTGGTAATAGAATAAATAAGTGGTTTCTTCGTAAAAAGGTGAGAGCGGGAAATATGGATCGGGGACGGGGAGGCTCCCCGTGGCCCTTCAAAAGGAAACGGTCTTTCTTTCGTATTCCCATCGAAGGACGAAGCAATTTCACCTTGAGAGTCTGATGAAGAACGCACACGAAATATATCGCCTTCAGCGCGAAGAAACGATTGTCTCAATTGAAATAGTTTGACTCGAAATCATTCTCGTCTTTTCACTCCGTTCACCCCAACGACGACCGTAATACATCGCAACGCGGCGATATTAGAATGATTGGAGTAATAATGTTTCCATATTCTACGAGTGAATTATTATTAGTCTGGTTTCCAAAGGAAACAACCTTATGAAATGGTCCTGTTTGTATGTGTGTGTGTTCCCTACTAACAACTTTTGAACCAATGAAACTTGGTATGAGGCTCGTGCTGCCAGGGCTCACCTCCGGGCTATATTTTATTTGGCGAAGATTGAAGTCCCGGGTTCGATTCCAGGAACGTTTTCTTCCTATTTATTCTACATAGGAAATATGAAATCCATCGTGCAGAGGTGTTTTCTTTAATACATTAAAATATCTTAAAATTGTGATAGAGGAGCGAGGCTTGTACATACTGTTCTAAGGGGAAAAGAATGTACATTATAATTCTTGTCAAATAATTTTAATAATTGATCATATCTACTTGAAGTTCAACTAAAACTTTACGTTTTTGCGTTTTAAATAGCATTTTATCGGATTTTTGCCATAGAGACGATTATTACCGAACTCGGCTTGAGCATAGACGAGTGAACAAATGTGTTATTTTCTTTTCCGCTCGACTACCCTTCAGCAATGAATATTATTTATTCTGAAAACTGTTTTCCCTATGAAAATGCCATTGAAAACCTCGTTGATGACCAACATTTTCACTTCTACTAGTATCTAAAGCTGAATTACCCTGAATTAGCAGTATATTTTCGTTGACTTTAAGCAATATGAATGGATAAGTCAGTATTTTCATTAATGAAACAAAAGATACTATCGAACCTCTTACTAGTTATATACCAAACATTCTTACGTTTGCCACTGATTGTGAGTTCTCTACTTCTGTCTGGCATTCTCTCACCTGTAAATAGATTAAAGGTTAAATATAGAGATTTTGATCCATAACTTTTACAAAATTCTTATGTTTGCACAGGAAACGCAACCAATACGGGGTGTCCATTGTTTCTCCTGCCTTGCATCCGAAGTCCAATTGAAGAGCTTTTTTGATAAGAGGAGTAAAGCACCTTATCTGATGTTTCACAGTAAATTCTCCGTAAACATAACAAAAATTGTCAGCCGCATTAACACATTTAGGAGACATGCTGTTTGGCACACTTCTTTACCAGCTTAAGCTGCTACTGGAAAAAAAAAACAGAATGATGCTGTTCAAGATGTGTTGAGAAAACAAAAAAAAAGTTAGCCAAATGAGTTTGTTTATTTTGTATTGAATCTTCTTTTGTTTAGAATATGTTCTTTCCGGAGTTTGTTCGCTATAATTGGAAGTTTCATATCTCAAAATATATACGTGATAGGAAATTTTTAAAAACAGATTCGTAATCTGCGTTACAAACTACATCAGCACCACCTATTTTTTCGGAACCAAAAACCTTGTTCCTCAGTGTAATTGATAAGCTATGAATTAAAAATGGTATTCACGACATGAGAATTCCTTGGAATGACTAACACATACTGAAACATTTCCTGTCAATAAAAGTAAACAATTCGAGACGTCAACTTTGGGAAACCAGCCTGCATTAGACCTGGTTTGGACTTCTTATTCATAATAGCTACGCAAGCTGCATAAAACGCTCTCAGGGGCCGCATGTGGCCCCTGAGCCGTAGGTTGACTTATGCTGACCTAGCCTAATGGAGATGCTGAGGAAAATCGGAGTAGGTTGGAGAGAGAGACGTTTCATAGAAAATCAGCACGCGACAAAGGTTAGAGCATCAGAGGGAGAATCATGTTACATCATATTTGTGAAAATCAAGTCGTAGTTTACTGGTGTTAAGATTTAACCACAAAAAATTTGAGACCATAATTTTACTGAAAAATATGTCTAAATTAAGTTCTACCGACCACTTTTTCAAAACGGTTTCGCGGAACGTCCGAACCGCTCTTGAGCTCCGCATGCCGCCCTACGTTTCCGACGCAATATTGAATAACAAAACTTCCTTCAGTAAAACATCCTTTGCGATAACCAAGGCATGGGTTTACTAGGTAGTAAAGTTGATTTCATGCAAGTGATTTAAGTACATGTTCAATATTAATTATTCTCATATTTTTACTATTTATTCGCTATCATTGTCTGATTTAAGACGTACTCTTGCATCGCATTCCGACTGAGTTTCAACCTCTCTGTGCGTGCGATAGGCAGCGCGGTAGGTGTTAATGGAGTTTTCGGAGGACATTCCGCCGTGAAGGCTCTTCTCCTTTATGTTTCCACTCCCCCACTCTCATCTTCCCCCCTCTCCGCCCCTCCCTCTCCGCCCCTAAATAAATGCAAATTGAAATTATTTTGTTGCTATTGAACACTAAATCAAAAAATCAATACGGTACAAATTCAAGTTTTTGTTTCTAAACACACGTACCTCTAATAATACCTAATCACTGCAACACGATATATCTGAAGTGTTGCCAAGGAAATATTATATTTTTTATTTACCGATTCTTCTTCTAATCAATTGTAATCAGTAAAACAATCGAAATTTATTTAAACTATACCTCACTTGAATTGAGTAGTAGTTATCTTTACGTTAGCATTCTTCCTTTGTGGTAAATCATCCACTTCAATTCACTTACAATCGCTGTGTACGCAAGGAATATAAACATTATTTAGTTTCATTTCTTCGTCGTAGACAATCCATTTCCTTCATATCCTAAATTCTGAATGGACATAAAAGGAAATTTAACATATTTACGTAATTACAAGAGAGCCTGTTACAATCTTCGCATATAAAACAGTTTTCCTTTGGTCATTAATATCAAAAAAGTTTTCTTCTCTAAGAAACTTCATATTTTATACAGAAAATAGAAGCTTTCACGTGCCATGTCAGATCGTACGCGTGACACGTACATTCCTGCCCTTGGCCCTCCCCTAGTTACGCCCCTTCCAACGAGAACCACAGGCATCCGCATTTTGTCCGCTGCTGGCCTCTGTGTTGAGGCAATTCGCTTGTTATTCAGCAAGGTTTCCCAAAGAACCTGTATCGATTATATCTTCATCTGTCTGCCCGCGTCCGTTCAGATATCATCTCTTTTGGTCGTTTCCGTAGATCACATGCGGGCGAACTCTACGGGGCGGGCCACATTAGCAGTTACGGATGTTTATGAGGCCGCATTGATGGAGTAAATTGCTTCGACGGGCCACATTTGGGTTCGCATCGTAAGTTACTTGAGAGAGTGCGAATGAGTCTATTAGTCTAAATCGATAATTAATAATATTTAGCGTCATAACTTCACTGTAAAACGTAATATGGGTATAATTTTAACAAAAATATGAAAATTCCTCTATTACCTTCCATAGTTTTATCCATAATAGCATTGAGGGCCGCATAAATGCTCTCGCGAACCTGTTTTGGTCCTCGATTCGCAGTTAGCCCACCTCGGCCGTAGGACCTTAGTGCGTCGCGTCCTTTCCTCTCGATATTCAGGCCAACTTCTTTTCTTCTCTTCTTTTCTTTTCGGAAACATGAAGAAGGAATCAGGGTTTTTAATGCTTGTGCCGTAAACACCAGAAAATCAAATTGCCATTCTCACTCCGCGCATGACGCTCGCCCAGTGCATAGTTATTTATTTTGTAAAAGTATATAGCGTTAAAATTTTTATTATAAAACTAGGTGCCCTGCCTCTATGTTCCTCGCCTTTAGCCTCGCTAAGATTAAAATAATTATGAAGACCCAAGTTTTTTGCCTATAATTTTTTTCTCTTTTAAACATTCACCATTTTATTTAAAGATTGCAGGTAAAAATTAAAAATAGTTTTCCAGAGGTCTACTGGCTAGTAGAAAGAAAATGGCGTTCATTTCTTTTCTCTACAACATAAAGTTCTTGAGATATAGACGGGGACAGACGGACGGACAGTTGGAAAATAATATATAGGAATTAGATTTGAAAGCAGTTTCATATGAAATTTGTGCATAATTATTTATTATATAGCGTTATATATTCACACGATACTAGATTAATACATACCATAACTTGAAGGAAATAAATTAAATATTATTGATTATGTTTAACTACGATGAAGTGATATCGGCGCAACGATATTACCATTTCTAGGAATCGACCCCCGGTCTTCCAATTCTTCCAGTTGCCAGGCAAACATTTTCACTGTGTCAAAAGGAGAGGAAGAAGATAGGGAGATTAAGGGGGTGGGAGAAAGGATTGATTGATTGATTGATTTGACCCTTTATTGTTGAGGTTAGGCACCGTTGGGTATCTCCTCTAACCTCCTATGGCGATAATTCTAAAGCGCAAGTTTATAATATTGGTAACATAAGTAAAGACAAGGTCAAAAATTAATAACAAAGACTAGGAGAAAAGTAAAAATTAATTCCTAAGAAGTAAAAGGGCAATGGGAAAAATCTGATGTGTCAGAGCACATGACTTATGTCTTACAGAGAAACGATTAATAATGCAGAATTAATGAGAACCCGGTCTCGACATCAGTGGGTACCCATAATCGTATCGGCAGATACGCTCGTGAATAGTTTTTAAACACTGAATAATTTTCACAGAGAAAAATACTTTGAAACATTTTTCACACTGAAAAATAATAAGTAAAAAATTGCTAGTTGTTACATTGGATAACAAAATATAGATGCGCGACTAAACTTAGCGTTGGTGTCGCTCGTATTAGAATAGATTATAATATTTTATCATAACAACGGAAGCAAAGGTATCACTTAGCAACGCACTTAACAAATTCAAACACATAATCGAAGTAACTCGTAACATCCGTTGTATGAAGAAATGTTTCAAACAAAACTTGCAGTAAATGATATCGGCTACAGCTTTTCACGGAAACAATTTCTTCTATACTGCGTATGGAGGGGGGATGCCGGTGGTGTAGTGGTTAGGACCAGGGGCGCGCCTACCCGGGGTGCAGTGGGTGCAACGCACCCGGGCGTCGACTTGCCGGGGCGCCTTCCCATTAAGGTATTTGTATCTATATATTGTTGCAATTCGAGTTGTGCACTCTGTTTGGGAATGTTTCATCCTTGGTCAGAGTGAAAAGGGAAAGTGGGCGATACTAAAAATGACACGAAATTTTGTAGAAGAGGTAGAGGTTTTCCGAAAAGTAGCTTTCCTTACTCCTTTACAATCCCCCTCCTACGTTAACGTTCATATTCATTTCGAAATGGTACAGAGCTCTTAAATCTCTTTTTTCTCAACGGTGTGTGAACAGAAGAGTGTGATACAAAATTCTTTTTGAAGCTGAGGAGATCATCGTTCATGCAGAGGAAAACTGTACATACGTAATGTTTATTTTCTTTATATAATCGATGAGGTATTTCATATAACATGTTTGAGTTTCTACTACAAAATTCTTTTATTGCTTTTCGTTCATAAGTCCTAAATTGTTTTGAGTTTTTGATAAAATTGTAAATAAATGATAGGTTGAATACGCAGCTAAATCTGTCCTAACTGTAACATCTTAACAATTTTAACTAATAACCCTATTGAATGTTCACTCATTTTTGAAGAGTGAATTTACAGTAATGTACTTCTGTATTCGGTCCTTTTATCGAGTCCACATAAATTTATCGATTTATATACACAAGATAGCTTTTGAATACGAAAGGATTCCTTTATTTAGAAGAACGAGATTCGGCGGATTTGCAGGGCGATCATTTTGTTGTAAGCCCGGCGCCAGTGTTTTTGTATTTTCACGATTCTTTATTTGTTAATTATATCCTTATAGAAGATAATGTATACTAGTTTTACTAGTGAAAATTATTCTTATCAACGACTTTCCAAATAAGTGTGTATATATAGGGTTACGTTTGGTTTCGCACTTATTTGTACATCATGTAGATCCGCGATGGTTTGCTAATACTCAGAAAGTTATAAAAGTTCTAGAGGTAGGTAGAAAATATCTTAAATGGTGGATTGCTAAAAGGTCTTCCAAACCAATTTTAAACAGATTTGGGATTTTCAAGACTTGGTAAGAGGGAGAGTTAAAAAATGGTATATATCTGTTATTCTTCCAGGAAAAGGATTTATGGTAAAGGTCGATGGTACTCAGAGGCGGACCATAGGTATTTGGACGCCCCGGGCGAGAAAGTGCTCCAGCGCTCCCGTCCGTAAATTTTTGTGTAGATATTTTTAGAAGAACTTGCTCATTTATCCATGGTTCTGTAAAATAATTGATAATGAAAGGAAATTGAAATTCCATTTAGATTTTCGTCTATCCCGTGATGTAAATTTGTTTCCAAAATGTATTCACTTGCAAGTAAGATATACATAGATGATTGATTTAGTGCCCCCAATACTTTGGCTCACCCCTACCTCGGGACGGCCCTGATGGTACTTTACGACAGGATTGCCGCCTTAGCTGGAGCTCCTCGCTAGTGTCGGGATAACAATTAACAGAGTAGCGTCCCCATCTCCTGGTAACTCCTACGGGGAACTCATTTTCGGTCGCCACTGATACGTGTTCTAGCGTCCTTGTGTCACGCGACCGCGTATCGCAAGGGATCGGGAAAATTTTGCGTGGAAAATTTCGTGTCATTTTTAGTATCGCCCAATTTCCCTTTTCACTCTGACCAAGGATGAAACATTCCCAAACAGAGTGCACAACTCGAATTGCAGCAATATACAAATACCTTAATGGGAAGGCGCCCCGGCAAGTCGATGCCCGGGTGCGTTGCACCCACTGCACCTCGGGTAGGCTCGCCCCTGGAGGAAGGGAGGAAGGAATGAAGGAAGGGAGGGAGGGAGGGGAGAGAGAGGGGGGGGGGGGGAGAGGCATACAAAGGCATACGAAGTCACTTTTAATATTGATTTGGAAAGGAAGACTGATTTTTAAAAAAATTTATTTTATATCTCTTCGTTGATCTACGATTTCAAAGTTGGTAAACCCACAAGATGCACAGACAACCATGGCATACAATAGTGCTCTGAAGAGTTAATTTAATCGATAATTTATCTTTCGAAACCCAAATAGTAAACAATCAAGTCGAGATAAGATTTTTATTTTTCATCTAAATTATCAATCCGTTGCCGGATGTTTGTATCTGCAGATTCTTCCAACTTTTTTATCTCTCTACTCCAAGAACAATTTTACCATCTTTCTATTGTGACTAATATATAGTCGGTATCTTAATATTTTATTCGATCGCGTCAGTCGTCCATAGTTGTTCGATTCGTTTTTATTTTTGGCCGGTACACTTCCATCAGTTTTAGCGACATCGCTCACTTCTTTTATTTCGTAAAATTTTCGTTACATACTCACGAAAGTTAAGAACTATGGGAGGAACATGAATAAAAATGCGCTCGTGATAAAAAAGATAAATTATATTATGTTGCGTATAAAAATATTACAAACAATCCTTCCAATTACAATAAACGTCGGTTCAAAGACGTTTTACCCGTAAGATTGTGATTCGACGACGAGGGCGTACACGCTCAATAACCTCCACCTCCGTGTCCAGTGGCGCCGCCGTGTCCAGTGGCGCCACCGTGTCCAGTGGCGCCGCCGTATCCAGTGGCGCCGCCGTATCCGTAACCCGAACCTTGCCACGGTCCGTAGGATTTCTCCGGAACTGGATGCGGGACGGGGACCTTGACCTCTACCGGATACGGCACGTGCTTCACCACGGGAACCGGAACCGGTCTGTCCACCAGGACGGCCACGGGCTTGGGGACGGGATAAGGGATCGGACGGTCGATCTTGACGTGCACGGGGTACGGGACCCTCTTCTCCACCGGATACGGTACTGGCTTCTCGACGGGAACGGGGAATGGCACTCGCTTCTCCACCGTCACCGGGTACGGCCTGGGGATCTCCACTCGGACTATCTTCTCCACTGGTACCGTGACCTGGTAAGGAACCCTCTGCACCACAGGGTACGGCACGTGCCTGTCGACGTGAACCGGCACGGGGACCTGTTTCTCGACCGTCACGGGAAAGGGAATCCTCTTTTCTACGTGCACCGGGTAGGGCTTCGGGACGACAACGGGATAAGGCCGGTCGACCGGCACCTGCACCGGATAGGGCACCTTCCTCTCTACCGGGTAGGGAACGCGTTTCTCCACGGGAACTGGAACGGGCACCTGTTTCACCACGGTCACCGGGTAAGGCTGCGAAACGCGGACGGGATAAGGCCTGTCAACGGGGACTTGAACCGGGTAGGGAACCGGCTTCTCTACCGGATAGGGGATGGGTTTCTCGATGTGAACCGGATAAGGGACGCGGCGCTCGACCGGAATATGGACTACCTTCTCCACCGGGTAGGGAACCCGCTTCTCGACCGTGACGGGATACGGCTTGGGGACGTGCACTGGGACGGGCCTGTCCACGACGACGCGCACCGGGTAGGGCACGCGTTTCACGACCGGATAGGGCACCTGCCTCTCCACCGGCACGGGGACTGTCACCTTCTTTTCCACGGTGACGGGATAAGGCCTGGGGACGTACACGGGATACGGCCGATCCACGGGCACTTTGACGGGGACGCGAACCTCCTTTACCACGGGGTAAGGCACGCGCTTCTCCACGTGAACGGGATATGGCTTGGGGACGTGCACGGGATACGGCTGAGGCACGGGGACTCGGATGTACTTAACCGCCGGCGCCTGCCACCCCGTATGTTGCTGCCAACCACCCGTCTGTTGCTGCCATTCTCCTTGATTCCATCCTCCTTGATTCCATCCTCCGCCGTACCTCTGGTCGATCCCGCCTTGGTAGAGGCCGTCCCCGCCAGTGGCTAGGCCTCCCAGAGAGAGGCCTCCGAGAGAGAGGCCTTCGTTGTATCCCCTCTTCACTAGCGTCTTCCCTTCGTCGCCCGCCGAGACCCCAACGGCCAGAAGGGTTACCAATACCTGGAATTGTCACCGAACGTTGTTTCAAGTTAACTCCACCAAAACTCGTGCATTTTTTTGGTGGTTAAGGGCAGTAATTTATATTAAAAATCACACATTCGTTTATTTAGAGAATCAGGGTATTAACAATTTTATGAGCTCTAAAGGAAAAGGAGAATATTGGAAGGCAGTATTAAATTTGGGATTTGATACTGGTACTTTTTATATTTATAAGTGCTTGTCCATTAATTCATTGATGAACTTCATATAGTAAGTTTCCTTATACGAATTCAAACTCAGAGAGGAACACCTTAGGAATGTGCTCAGTGCATCGAAATACGCGTTATGTGCGATTGATTGTTTGAAGCTAAACGATATAGTTTGAACGAACGCACACCACAAAACAGCAAAACATCACTACTCGATTGTATTTCCCTGTCTACAAAAATTTATTGATGAATTAATAAACGTATTTGAGTAATTTTGATGACTAAATACAGTTAACCGTCGATTAACACGGTGGTTTGGTTCTAAGAAAATACCGCGTAATCCGTGTCAATAGAGACTAAGAACTAACACAAAATAGGGTGTTCGGATTCCAATAAACCGTTTTTGGTAAAAAGAAAACTTTTTTCGCTTTTTCTGTTTAAAAAAATTTAATTTGCAATAATTGTTTTATTTCGACATTTCTCTTTAGTTCAAAGTTTCACAAATTCATTGTTTACATTTCAAAAATATGCAAATTTAACCCTAACAAAAATTAAATTTTATGAATTTAAAAAAATTAAAAACTTTTGATTTTTTATCTAAATCTCCTGGACCGCTGAACGGATTATACCTAAGGTAAGTAAGAGTGATCCTTATTAGTAGTGTGTGACTACTGAAGATGACAGCTTAGCTGTCGAAACATCGGTGTCTAGTTCAATTCTTAGTTTGAGTTTACTGTGTGAGTGATTTTTGCATGTATCTGCGTGTGCGTGAGTTTTCCTTTGACTTAGGTCCTGCGACGGTGTTGCCAGCAACCTGCAGTGTGTGTGTGAGTATTCTCTCACTTTTTTTTACGGTGAAGGAGATTTTGTTTGTTTATTCACTAAGATATTTATAAACAAGCAATTTAAAACGGAAGAGTTAATGTCGAACCCGATCATATTCGATTGGTAGCCGAAGTTTGCCGAGGGTTTAGTGACGTCGGTGCATGCCACAAGCATGTTAGCCGATGCTAGCCGTACTAGAAGCCGCTAGAAGCCATTGTGCCGATATAGAAGTAGAAGCTTGAAAGACATTGTTGTTTTTCTCTATACACCGTCTTAGAAGAAATATTAGTAGAATTACTCCACCTTCCTGCATTTATTTCGCTTTGTGTTTTGCAAAATGGCATCTGAAGGGTTTTGTGTAGCCAGATCTGATAATTTGCCCAACGTTGGTTCGTACATGTTTTTTGCGGTACATTGGAAGTCGTAGGGAGATGTTGAAATGCGTGGAGTGAAGGCGGATAGGTTTGTATTACATTTAATTGATAAAACAAGTTCGATGTAGCGCTTTTATTTTCAGTTATTGCAATAGTACTATTATTTCGACTGAAACGCAGAAGACATGTAAAAGATAGATTGACGTCTTAAAACAGCTTTCCCATATTAAATGAAAAAAACAACTCTAGTTTTAACTAATATTATAGAATATTTATGTATGTATTGTTTCCCATGCTGTCTTAGTATCTAGTAAGTAAAATATAGTTAGATAAGTATACAAAAGGTAATGGACGAGGCCGAGACTTCTTGGAATTCCACAATAAAATAACATGAACAATGCTAGATAGTATTTTTTATTAAATAAAACTTTTTCTAATTTCCACAAAATATATGAAGTAAAACACGACCGGTTTCGGTGAATAATCACCACCATCTGCCTTTACAGAATCATCGGGTCAAATATTGAAAAATATTTAAAATGAATGTGAATAAACTGAGTTTCCGTGTGTCTTGTCTATAGGAAATGTGGTGAAGTTTGTAGTTTTAAGTGTCTATCTGCCTTAGTTATTACCTATACTTGTGAAAGGAAAAACTATAGAAGTGTTTGTAATAACTGCATGTCTCTTTTGCATATGTAGCGAATTTCATCGTTGCTTCTATGGATTTTTTCCCTTTGTGGTCAATGAGGAAAGACTATGTTAGTAATGGATTTGTTAAACTGAAGCGAGAAGGAAAAAATTGTATTGTAAAAGGCAAGATTTGCCCCGAAGAGAAAATAAGATAAAGAGCTTATGAAGTGAGTGTAGTTGTAGATGAAGAAGAAGATTTAGTCACGTCTGTGGAGTGTCATGACTGCTCTTATTTAGCAATACATGGTCCTTCAAAATACCACGCTGTCGTGGATATTATGGGAACAAATTTATTAAAATATTTAAATTACAGAACTAACTTAATATGTAACATTTGTAAAAGTATTTGCTTAAAAACTTGGTACTTAAATATATGCACTGCAACAGTAATTATTTGCTTAATAAACCCATATCTCAACGATTTCCATAAGTTTGATCTTACGTATTTAGAATAGGTATATTACATTATGGAGGTTTTGTTAAAATATATATGCTAATCTTTGAAACATAAAAATATAATTTACTCTTTCAACGTTCTCCAGAAATATATGCATCATGTCAATGTAATGCCGACATAAGTCATAAACTAAAATACTAAGCAATAAAATAATTAAATATTTTGAGTCCCCCATTGCCGATTTTCTCTTTTGTTTTGGACGTTTGGCGATAAAATATTTTAAGTTTGAGTGCGACAAAGCAAATTAAAAAACCCTGACGAGTAATTTTATAGAAAATATAGTATTGGAAAATCGACGCTTATCGACGGCAATTCATTTTCGTCGATTTTTAAATTATTACGAATTCTATGTTTACCGACATTTATAAATTTAAATCGTATCCTACAAAACCTAATTATGTCTCATAGTTTCGGAGATATAAATTCAGTGGCCGCGGAATCTTTTCCCTCTGTTTTGTACTTATTTCCAATAAAGAACGCCTTTGAAATCTCTGCGTATTCCATTTATGGAGTACACTTTTCCTTCTTGTCAGTTTCGCCATATGTTGCATAGGGGATGGTATTGTATTCGTGAAAAAATCGAATTCGAGATTTTAATGGAAGTGCACGTTTTGAAGTGTTATGCCATGACTATGTCTTCACTATTTTCTCGATGTGTGTGAGAAGAATTTCGTGGGCGCTATAAAGTCAAAAATACTGATAAGATCAAAACAACACTTTATAATTATGAGTTTTATTAATAATTAAAGGTCTGAAAAGGTTTTGGCTGAACTGGATAACCGAATGTTGAGATTTACTCGGGTCATTTTCCGTTTTTTCAAATATCTGCTTTACGACTTCATTTATGCAAATATATGTTTTTATTAAAGTGATATACAATATAATTTTCTACATGTTTTGTTTGAAACATTTTTTCATATAATGGACGTTATGAGATACTTCGATTATTTGTCCGAATATGTTAATTGTATCTCTAAGTAATACCTTTGCTTCCGTTGTTATGGCATAATTTTGTAATTGTTGACAGCGATGCTTACGCTGCTAAGAGATATTTTAGTACGATCAAAATTATCCAATTATCACCTAGCGTCATATTTTGTAAACAAATTTTCTCTTATGTATTGACTGCAATTTCAGCGAAGTCAACGGTAATTTTAATCCCGTATCGATATTTTGCTATTCATAGCAAAAAATAATTTTGTTTACTCCTTATTTTTTCAATGTGAAAAGCCATTCAAAGTATTTTTCACTGTCACACTTATTCCGTGTTTAAAAATTACGCTTGTAATTGCACATAATTATTCTTGAGAACGCAAACGTCGAGACCGGCTTTTCATTACCATTGCATTAATATTTGTTGCTATGCATGAAGATAGTCATTAGATCAGATTTTATGCTTTTAGAATGTATTTTCAATTTCGTGGGTGAAGAAAAAATAAAATTTGATTGTCAGTTAAGTTAAATTTTGCTAAGTTCTAGCAAAGAAACCAGGTTTCACTTTTTGTTACAACCGCGAAGGTGAAATAATGCATTTGGCAGACTTCGCCTCAATCGGATTCACTTTCACTCACATATCAATCCATCAAAAAAGTGAGTGCCTCCCCTTCACGCTTAAAACATCAGCATACCAATCAACTTATTTTTTGGCCGATAAATCAATTCCCTCAGTACAACATCATGACGACCTCGGAGTAATTTTTTATTCAAAATTGATCTTTAACAGACACATAGATAAGATATCCGCCAAATCGATGTCTCTGCTTGGGATACTACATATATAGATTTAGGGATATCTGCGATCCTGTGGCGTTAGTGTCTTTTTCAACGTCTGTGTATCTCCGGTCCTAAACTACCGCGCTCTCCGACCTGGTCCACTGCTGCTATGACAAACCTTAAAAGGCTCTATTCAGTGGTGAATCTTTTCTTAGCCATAATCCGCCGTCGGATGCATGACACAAGTCAATCTTTGCGTTCCCCCCCCCCCCGCTCTCTCTCTTTCTCATAACCGTCTCATTACCGATCTCACCTTCCTTCATTCTGTTATTAACGGTTGCAATCGCTCTCCTTACCTGTTATTTATTATTATGTTAAGTGACTCGACGTAATTTGGCCTTTGTGCTGTTTTTGAGACGTAAATAAATAACTGCCATCATTCTCAACCACAGCTCAAGTCACTCAAGAAGTCTCGTTCATTTTTATTTAACTTAGTGACCAGCTGCAAATAAAAGCAAGGACTAGAAAATGATTCTCCCTCATCAACTGCAAGGAATTCTGGATTGATGCAATCTCGATACGAAAAGTAAATTTCATTGGTCGAAAAGAAGACGAAAATATTCTTTATTTATTTGTGAGAGACAAAGGAATCCTCCCTCTGAATGGTTTTGATGATTCGGTCCTTTACTTTAAATGGTTGACTCAAGAGACGCAACGATAACCGTGAGAAAGGGAGGGAAGCTCCACCAGTGAACCCATAATCACTCGTGATAGCTTAATAATGAAATTTACGTTTGCTCTGAAATAAGAAGTTGATTCTTAGGACTGGAAATGGATGGGAGAGATCGAACATCCAATCTAAACACGCCTAACCTGACATTAGTCTCCCTTGTCATCCATCGCTTGCTTAGTTTACTAACCGAATTGTACCCTGTAAACATTTTAGGGAACAATACTGTTGGCAACCCTATCCACAGGAGCAGATGCATTGGCGCCCCTTAATCGCTTGCACCCTTATGCAGCACCTACCCCTACCTTAAGGAAAATCTATCAATCAATACAAGATAATGCAATTAATTTCTTTTCTTTTACGCAAACATTTTTGATCTGATTTTCTTAACAACGAGAGCGCTATTGGTTTCATTTTGTATCAAGTGGAACGGAGTTTCCACATGTTTCCGCCCAATTCGAGTACTGTTTAGCACTATAACAAGTTTTGACTTGTTCCACTATGTCGGCAAATATGTTCGCTCGTACGCGAGACATAAGAGTGAGAGAGATCGGATTGCTGTCACATTCACTTTAATCTCGGTAGCAACGTAAATTAATTAGTAATTAGTGAATTTGATCTTGTTCAAAAATGTTCTTTTCAATTTATTTTTTATAACATTTTAACAACCGGAACACTTTAGCATAATAACAAGAACGGTGTTATGATGCGTTCGGATCAATTCGAGCACTGATGTCAAGTAATTATTCTAAACACCCGTTTATTAGTGTTGTTCTTCACGCAACTTGATATAGTAGGGACGTGACCCGCTATTTGATCATAGGTCGTAAAAATAAATGAAAATATCATAATAATAACAATAACATTCAATAAATAGTTATTAAAATAGAGCGTGTCAAGTGAAATAGCATAATTTTTGAATGAGTTAATATTAAATAATTTTTATTTGTTTACCTAACATACCTAATTAAGGAATTATTCTTAGTGTATTATTATTAGTAATATTATCATTATTTCTTCTTATATTATTCGCTTTCTTTACCAGATTTGTTTCGAAAAAATAACGGATGTTTAAGTGACGTCGTAATTTTAGTTTGTATAACGAAGCACTGGACAAAATCTTTTTTTCGTAACTTCGAAATTTCGTAAAACGGGGCAAAGTAAATCGAGATCGACCTGTATAGTCATAATAAAGGAATAAAATTAAAAATATGTCAATCAGATTGGGATACTGGATCACATCCCTCAATTTACATTATTTCTTAAGGAGATATTTGTGTCCGACTAACACGATTTCATCTTACAGGACATTTTTTAAGAACGCATCTATCGTGTTAGTCGGGAACTGGGTGTACTGAATTTCATGGAAATCCGATAGGCAGAAGCCGAGAACGAACATGCGTAGGGACGGACGGACAACGAAGTTAATAGGCGCTTACGCTGAAAATGAAACGCACCTTAAAATATCTTTAAATATGTTATTAATATCAAAAGAGAAAACGGAAGTGATATATTCGACTAAAAACATTCGATAGGGCCAGCTCTCTTACCGAAAATTAAGTTCTGCTTTAACTAGTAAAATATTCATCTAAGAAAATAATTTCTTTTCAGAAGTTGTAATAAAAAACAAAATAAACGTACAGTGCTATATATGCTCCTTAGTATTTCTTTAAAAAAAATGCTTTTAAAATATTCTGTTGCATATCTGTGTTGTAGGTATACTTTTTGAACGTTTGCATATTTTATTGAAATACGAACAAATAGCATACCTGGGCCATTTCACTCAGTTGGGACCGCAAGTATTCACCGATATCAAGATACGGTTTGAAAGAGACATGCACTTACTATCACTCGATCAGGGATAATAACCGGAAATGAAAAAGTGAAAATTAATCTCCGTAGTCCTGTGTAGCAACTTGATTAAATTTGGTGTTTAGAAAAAATTAAATTTCCATTGAGTAATATCATTCTCTAGCCATGTCAAATGGTCAGGGCTGCCATCTTACGGGAAATAAAAATGGTAATTTTGATTCGCGACTAACTTTTGCAAAGCTCATTGAAGGCGTTACGCGTGCTTTTTACAGAAGAGTGCATAGAAGGGGTTATTTTTTGGTCTCTCAGCTGAAACAGACCAAATTACCACGAACTAATCACTCATTTCGGGCGTCAACCAGAGAAGCACATTTTGCAGTTCAACGTATAAAAACAAGCCGACATAAAGTCGATTTGACTGACATTCATCCTATTTTGTATTTATAATTTTTCTCTAGCTTTAGAAAACATAATCACGCTAAAACTTCTTTCTAAACCATTTGCTATCTCCGTTTTAGCCAATATTTTAACAAATTTATTGATTCCTTATCATTATTAAATAAACCGTTCCGAAACGAAAAATTAATATTAAAAAAATTCTGAGGTTATAAATAAAATGCGATCCTACGATAAGAATTTACAGTATTAAGATGAACAAGTACTTAATTTGAAAAATAGTAATTGATCTTTGATGACGGAACTTAGTTATTGAGAAACTATGATCAATTTGTTTAAAGTTGCTGTCAAATTCTTTCAACTCTCGGAGTAAATCTTCCATTTGGTTTTTTCCAGCATCCAATCTCACGTTAAATGGAAAATTTTCCACGAAGACCAATATAAGAATAGAGGAGAAGAAGAAAAGAGTTATTTGCGCTTGACATCAACGACAACCTCCGTGAGAAAAGAATTCAGTTCAATATGATTTTGGAAGGAAACTATGGAAGCCGATTAGGGCTGAATCTGCGAGCGAGGGAGTGTAATATATATAGAGTTTAAATATGACGATATGCACTTCGAGGACAGAGCAGGACCGTAACCAGGATCCAAACAATGTTCGTTGTTTGCGCAAACGTCGCGAGAGAGAGAGAGAGAGAGAACTCGGTCGAGGAGGTGCGTCTCTTCTGTCACACGCGTACCCTAAAGTCTCGTGTATAACGCGCGCGTTATAGAAGTTTTTTTAAAGGAACTTTGATCTAATTTGTAATACACGATCTAATTGAAGGAAGTTATTTGTTATCTGAAGGTCTTTGCCTTGAAAGACTCCTGATCCGCATGCCGCTCTTCACACGTTAATATGCGTCTCTGTGAATCTTTGAAGAGGAGGAATGCATTGGAGTTTCAACGGATAGCTCTTCCTGATAATTTCTTTCGTAAAGAATGTAGTAATCATTTCTTTCGGAAAAAATTTATAAAATACTGTCCGAACGCAACATTTCTAAAAAAAGCATTATTACTGAAAGATTTCACTGACTGGAAGAGGTGTTTACCTACATTTTCTAGAGTGTGCAATGCTCGTCCAAATTTTATTCAATTAAATATTAAAATGCGATTTGCAATCAGAAAATGACGGTGGCTATTATTCCACCCAAAAAATCATAATGACACTTGGTTAGTTTATGCTACGAAACTTAGGTGAAGCTTTCATGAGAATTCAACGCCTTTTTAATCGCTTACGCACGAGCGTGGCAAGACGAAACTGCACTAAAGTGAATAACTATATGAGAATTTGATATTTTCTCTTTATTCCCATTCTTCAAACAATTGTGGAATAATCAAATGAATGGAAAAAACGAACACGTGTAAAAAACAATTGATAACATGCGATAACTTGGATAATAAACACAATTTTTGGGAGATATTTCCTTTTAGACAATTGCTAGTCATGATTGTATTTTCACAAATTAGGCTTCGATAAATTTTCCAAGGGAACGCCCTTTATAGCTTGCGTACCATTAATCATGTTCGAGTCTAAATAACTTTATTTAAAATCCTAGAAATATTACTAATATGATGAATCCCATCAGACTAAAGGTCACAGCAGAAAATACTAGGATTATATGAATTTGTCGCATAGGCAATTTCGATAACTGTTGAAATGAGATAAAGTGAAGTGAGATAATCACTTGAAAACTGTTTCTTGTAAGTGTGAAGTCAAAGAAATATTATAAATAGCCTTCGCAGACAGTTCTTTCATTCGATAAATTCTAAGCAATAAATTTTTCTTTTAATTGCAAATCCTCGTATCGATATATATATTTACAAACTTAACTCATTATTATTCGGTGACCAAATTAATCCGGTAGTTTTTTTACGAGTCACATTTTTCTCAATAGAGAAGATCGACTTTCACGAATACGAACCCTTGCGAATCCGTCACCTTGCATCTCAGGCTGCCTATCGACGTGCTTTCCTCTCGATCGACACTTACTGCTCTTATTTTTCGCAAGAAAGGCCTCCAGTGCGCTTTCCTTTCTCTCTCTCTCCCCTTATCTCCCACTCTCAGTATCTGTAAACCTCTTCCTCAAATCCCATCGCAGCAGGGGTTTTCCGAATAGAAAGTTGTGATTTACGTCGCTGTACTCTCGATGTCCTCTTTAAAATACTAACATCAAAGGAACGCAAATACTCGAGGGCGGGCCTAACGGCAGGCAAACAGAAAGCATATAGCGTCTACGTTCCAGTAATGCGCGGTTCCGCTCCGTTTTAGAAGTGCGCACGTTCGCTGCCGACCTCTGTACGGATCGCCCCAACGCCGAGAGCGGCACCAAGCGCTGCCCTGCTGCTAACCTTATGTCCATAGCTGTCTCCGCGACAAGTCTCTCGAGTTATGATTCCGAATTTAATTTTCTCAAAAAGCGTCTCGTGTACTAATCAAGTATACAAACTCGCGCGTTTTTGCACTTACCGCAAACTTCATTGCTTCCGGGCCTGCGCGCGGAATATCGCCGAACACCAGAGCGTTGTGATTCCAGTCCGAGGCGGGCGGTCCCATTTATACGTTGCGGCGAAGGGGGCATCCTTTGCTCATCCTTGGCCGCCAAAAACTTTCCCTTTGGACGCGTCCCCTCGCGCCGCCCCTCGCGCCCTCGTCCCGCCCCGCAAATCCTCTTTTCCCTTTCACCTCTTTCCAGCAACACTCTCCAGAGAGAGAGAGAGAGAGAATCTTCCAAGATGCCCACTTGCACCATCTGCCTCACTGGACACCGGACGCCATCGGAGACGCTTAATGCCCTCTTTCGTTCTCTTCCTCGCTCTCTCCCTCGCTCTCTTCCTCCCTTTATTCCTCTCCCTTATTTCCCCATCCTTCCCCTCTCCCTCCCCTCTCCCTCCCTAATCTCCTTCCTAAGTCCCCCCCTCTTTTCCCTCTCCCCCCTCTCTCTCCCCTTTTCCCTCCCTAATCTCCTTCCTAAGTCCCCCCTCTCCCCCTCCTCTCCTATCCTCCCTAGGGACGCATCCCTCACTCCTCTCGAAGAAGTGACTCCTCTGCGGAGACTCGGTCTCGAAAAACACGTCCCAAATTTTCCCGTTTCCTTTAACTTTTTTATATTTGCAAATCTTATGGAATTCAGAAGACAAAGACTTGCCTCAAACAATAGCCCTGAAACATATCGCGTTTCAAATTATTCCAACGAATATTGTATTTCTGCATTCGATTATTTTCATTTCGCATAAAAGTAACCTTTCGGGGTTTTTAATACCGATGGATGGCCGAATTGAGAATAGATAAACAGTCCTTTAGTAGCGGCCGTGATCCCATCGACTCTCACCAACACTTCTCTTCACGCACACGAATTACATTTCGGCGAAATTTCTCTCACGACGTCGAAGAGCGAAGCATCGAGAGACCTGTGAAGGCGTCTCGGTACCAATGCTCCATGGAAATGATTCATTTTTTGGAAGTTCCAATCGAAAGTTCGCCGAATTTCATTTTCCCTTTCCAGCCGGTTAGCTTTTGACCCATTTAAAAAAAAACGGGAATCGTTCGTTGCATTTCCAGACGAGCTTGCCATCAAAACCTCTGCCAACTCCCTCCATTTTCGTTGTTCTTCCTTCATCGATCTAGATCTTGCGTTCCAACGGAAATCTCAATTCCGTTCTTAATGCCTCTGTGTTTTTATAAGCCCGTGAAGTGGATGTGTTAAATTCTCCTACGCCTCTTTTTAGAGGCTATTGTGTATGCCACTCTCGCTCATGTTTTTCCAGATGTTTTCTCTCGCTGTTCTAGAATATATGTGTTTTAATGCAGTTGACATGTTTTGAATTGAAAATTTTGTTGGAATTTTTGGCCGTGAGAGATCATTATATTTAATTAATTACAGTCATATACTGACATAGATGTATATGCGCATGCGTATATCCAGGGACTACCCGAGATACGGACGGGCCAGGAGGCTGCCCGGGGCGCCAAAGTTTTTAGGGCGCTATCCCGATCATCTGTCTATTCATTACTTGCAAGTGAATAAATATTGTAGTTTATATCTATATATATACTCTCAACCCAACCCTGGGGGAGGAAATAGAAGGAATTCTGCCTCAAACATCTCAACCCAATCCGGGGAAGGAAGTAGAAAGAACCCAACCTCCAACCACTCAACCCGACCGGGGAGCAGAAAATGGAACGAATCCAACCCCTCACCACTTAACCCAACTAAAAGTTGTTGCTTTTTCCTCCAGGCGATGAATCGTCCCGTCGCCGAATATTCCGTCGCAGAATCGGTCGCGCCGACCTTTCCAATTCCGCTGGAGAGCTTGCTATCTCGCCCTCGGGGCCAAAATTCCTCGGGCCGCCCCTGCCTGTATCTATAGTATCCATAGTACATCTATTCACAAGATCACGGGAATATTCTTGTTTGAGGGATGACTAGCGTGTCAAACTTCGATGTCGAGACAATGGCCTTATGTGTTCGTGTTTGTTATCGTTATTGTGCTCATTGCAAAAGTTCTGGTTAAAATAAATATATGAACAAAATAAAAATAAACAAATGTTGCAAAAAACCAAGATAAAAATTAGCTGCATAATATTTACAATGCCAGTATCTCTGTACCTTCAGATTGTAGATTTAACTGAAGCAATGACTTTCTCATCACGGAGTGAATATAGAGATAGATGAAGTATTTCCTGAGAATTTTATAAACTTAAAGTATGAATTCCAGCACCATAGCATAAGGCGAGTGTGATAGGCTACCGCCTCAGGCGGCACTTTTCCAAGATCGGCATTATTGCACTGTCGCCGCTTAGCAGCACTAATGTGTCGTGATATGGAACGGCATTTTGACTTTTAGTCTCAGACTGTGCCCCACGGTTTTGATAAATTCCATAGAAATAATAATTTCTATAAATTTACTAGGTATGGACAAATGTGTTGCCGAGTATCTTCTCGTAAAATTGAAGATGTAGGTTGGTCTGTGGAGTATAGATCCTGAATTATTCTCCTTCTTTTACAGAATGTCATCCTGGATTTGAAAACATATTTCGGGATATATGTCAAACTTCGTATCAGCGGCAGCTATAGAAATTCGTAGAAGATTGTGTCCTGCCGAGGCCTTTATGATTGGCGCCCGATCAGACACCGGTAACCAGAGATTAGATATCCAAATCGTGAGTTTATTAATATTTGGTCTCGAACGTTTTAAGGATCCACAAATGCGCAGTAGAAAAATTAATTAAGAATCAACAATAACGCACAGTGAAAATATTGTAGCTCAGCATCCAATCGCAATTACTACTGAAACAACCAACCACAACGCTTAAGACAGACCAAACTTGCGCATTACTATCATACTACTGGAGTAATTTCTCGTCAAATATGACGGGTATGTGCAGATTATGTATTAAAATTAAAGTACTTCTCATTCTTCCTCCCTTACTCCATTCCTCCCTCTCCTCTTATTCTCTCGTTCCCTCCTATTTCCCCTATCCCTATTTTCTTCCCATTCTTCCCACGCTTAAACCCATAAGGATTGGAATAAAAATAGGATTTGGAGGTTTATCAATGTAATCTGTAGGCGAGACAACATACCGTTAAAATGGCAAGATTTCCCCAAAATACTAGGTTTGTTCAAATTTGACCTGCACTTTATTTTTTTAACATGACTACACAAGCTGCACAAATCTCAAACCTTGCTTATTTTTCAGCATAACGGTCCTGCTTCTTAAGCGACGGGCTCAGTACATGGTACTGACTTCATTTTCTTTCCTTACCGCCGGTGTCTGTGCGTAGTGCTGACTTAAAGCTGCGTTGTTAGGGACGGGCTGGATTTAAATCCTTTTTTCCTTACGGCCGGCGGGTTTTTAACCAAAATGGCCGATTTGTAGGTACTTGGTTATAAACCTTTATAAGTTTTTATTTAATAATGGGATTTACGTGAAAATTTTGGAATTTTTGTTATAGTACGTTTATTATACCATATTTTTTATATAATTATATTACAATAATATTGTGTATTATCACAGAAAGACAAAATAAAAGTTTATTCCACAAAAATATTTACCACACTCAGTGCTTTACGTGCTATATTTGTTCCCATCCATTCAAATGACGCGCTCGAGTTCTCTCTATAAGGCATCATGTCGCCCCGTTCTCATAACGACGCAGTGGCTGAGAGACTCTTCCCACTTTTATTATCTCTTCCAAACACAGACGCTTCGGCACTCTAAAATGTTTACGAATAACATTGAGGGCGAATCACCTCCAGCTGGCCCCTATTGTCCTCACTTTCACGACATCTTACTGCCGAAATCAAGCTCGTCTTATCTTCAGCCGATTTTTTGGAATGTCAGCATCTAAACTAGAATTAACTAAATTAGAATTGAACATAGGAGCCACTATCACAATCGCTATCGTTTGAGGAAGCGGTAGTTTCCTCAAAAATCCTCTGCAAATCTTCATCACTAACATCAAGTGTATTCCTACTAGCCATGTCTGCACAATGAGGGGTAACGATTCCTCAAATTAAATTAGAACTGAAGGAACGTATATTAACAAATAAGGATATTTCCTTAGAAAAAAACTCCACCATTTATAGTATAGTCAATACCGTGCAGAGACAAGAAACTAAATGATAACCAAAGGGCCAGAACGATTCTTTTACTTTCCAGCGATGTCAGCTCTCTTTCAACAAAAAGAAAAGTTCTGAGACGAGACGTCTACCACTAATAATTCCTATTGGCTGAAGTCACTAAGTGCACGCAATTTTTTTTTATTTATAATCTCTACCGAAACCAACTCAATAACTTCTCAGGCCCGCATAGATGAGTCAGAGAGTGGGCTACACAAGCAAGTCTCAAGAGGCTCAGAATATAAGCTTTGGCTTTCGGCAGGTCTTTCTTATTAACTTTCTTAACTGAAAGAACTCTTGTAGTGGTATTAGCATTAAAATCGACAGTTTTGAACAGATGTGTTATCATTAAGCCTATTATTTCGAAAGACGATATTTTCTTATCGAAATAATCGAAAATTTTAACGAATCAGTTTCTTAGAAGAAATAGCCGGAAGTCTTCCAAAAAGAAAGACATTACACCTTAAAATGATATAGAGATGTAAATAAACTGTTAGGAATTAACAGATATTAAGGGTGACGAACTAAAATAAATGATTTTTAGTCGCGTCAACCAGGGGAGCAGGCGTCGTCACAGCAGAGGAAATGTAATTTTTACTAACTAAAATATTAGAAAAACAATTTTGCTCAGCGGTCACATACAAAACAAACCTTTGACTACAAAAATGTGAAAGCCAATCAAATAAGAAATAAAAACTAAGTTAAATATAGCACATTAAAACTAGCGCGGTACGAATCAGTACCACGTACTGACACCGGCGATATGGTAAGAAATTGAGATGGCGTAGACTGATTAAACAACACCCGGCCATCTGGTAGAGTGGTATTTAAATCTATCCCGTCGCTGAAGGGTTAACACATTTTTTCCATCATTCGGGTAACTTGCGTATACCTGTAGCAAAGAAGTTTTTCGGTTGCCTGCGCAACCAGGTTTTCACTGCTTCCATCACTTCCTCATTTGAACTGAAGCACTGGCCTCCCAGGTATGCTTTGAGTGGTCCAAACATGTGAAAGTCGCACGGGGCCAAGTCTGGACTGCAAGGAGAATGCGGCAGTACTTCCCAGACTAAGTCAGCGAGAGCAGCAGTTGTCACCTGTGCGGAATGAGGACGGACATTGTCGTGGAGGAGACCAACCCTTTTGGACAGCTAACTTCGACTTTTGGACCTGATGGCTGGCTTGATTTTGATTATGAGTAGATTGCTGTAATAAGCCACAATTATTGTTCTTTTCTCTACCAAAAATCAATGAAAACAGGTCCCTCCAAGTCCCAAAAGACAGTGGCCATTAACTTCCCCATAGAGCGCTAAGTCTTGAATTTCTTTAGTCATGGCGAGATTGAATATAACTGTAGGCGGAAAAAAATTAACAGAATAAGAATCCTTATTATGTTTTCCTTAAAATGGTCAAAAGATCGTGGGTAATTTTTTCTAATTTTAATCTAAAAAAGAAGAAAAACTTGCACGCCAAAAAGTCGATTTTTAAGTGTTATCTTATTGGGAATACAAATCACCCCCTGGAGTAGAACCATGGACGTTTTCCGTAAAATTTCCTTTGTCAGAGCATATTTATATATGAGTAGATTATCCATCCCAAATTTCAAGTTTATATCTGCGTATTAAGTTAGTGGAATTTGGAGTTTCATGTAGCGGACAAAGATGTAAATCGTTTTATATTGTTAGATAATAGAATAATCCTATTTTCGACCCTCCAGCTTTAAAATATTATACAGCCTGGCCCTTAGGTAATCTTAGGCCAAATTGACAAACTGGTTTACTGTTTTCCTCATCTTTCGGAATCCATTCGTAAGCGAAATAAACAAGTCTTTTGAAATCGCAAATTGCCCAACATAGATTTTAGATCGGATTAAACACTAATTTTAAAAACTCATAAATCCAGGAACAGCCTTCTTCGATGAAACTCTCAAGGTAATTTCTCAAGCCTCTCCACAGATATATCGGTTTCTATACGATTTTGGTTTACCAAGTCATTGAATGACTGCTTTCGATACGAGTTGCTTTCACGTGGATATCCATCGTAAGCGTTGCGAAAAATTATCAACGGATCTTTTGTACTTCACTCTTAGTAGAAATGTTTCCTCTGTATACCTGGTCGATGAAAAGGAGTTGGAGTTTAATGTTTGATCTGAGAAAAATCGACCGCTAATAGAAGTAGTTGTTGAACGAAGTTGGTCACTAAAGAAAGAATCGCTGTAATTTATTCGCCTCTGCCAAAAATCCAAATATCGTATACACTAACCCATCCTTATAAATCTATCCAAACATATCCGAATCTAACCTGCCTTACTCATATATCCTGCTGATTAATACAGTTAAACGGGCAATCTTTTGGCGCGTTTTCAGTACAGCGCGAATTTTATTTGTACACCAATTTTCTCTTAACGCGGTCCATTTGCCGCCATCGCGGCGGAAACCGAGAAAGAAATCCGAAATCACGCTTTCCTAACGAGGAGGTGCGATAAAGCTCAATTGGGGCAGAAGAGGAATCTATTGCAAGAGAAGCACATCTATTTTCGCCACGTAATACAAAAACGCAATAGCGAAATTTTTCATCGCTTACCTCCTTTTATTAATGAAATACTCGCCCACTCTCACACTCACAAAAAAGGTCTCTTCATAAACAGAACTTTTGCCAAGCGTCACTCTGACGTATTAATGAGTAAGCCAGGTTTGTGGTTTTGAAATTCTTAGCCTCCTGCGGGAGTTTGAAAGGGCGATTCGCATTTTCACCTGCATTTTCTCGTTGACTATAGAAAGGTTTCAACACCTCGGATTGAAATTTAAGAATATTTCTGTCAAATTATTTTCTTCGATTGGACTGCTCTTGAATGCGAATACGACTTAAAATAAAAACACGATCCCGTTGAAGCTGTATCCATCAAGATATGAGTGGTCTAGAATAAATATTCTTGCATAAAATGAGCTATTCTGTCGGTTCTGAAACGAATCAAATGAATAAAGCGATAAAAAGAAAATTAGCGCCTTAAAATGGAAAATTGCAAAATGAGTGATTTTTTCAACCATGAAAAACCAGATATGCATTTCGGTCACAAAGCTGGCGATTGGCGATTCACAGAAGGTAGAGCCTTTTTAGAATAAGATAAGCGTTTATCTTTTTAATCTAATTTTTACATGCAATTTTTTTGATTTTATCCATGACACGAGTTCGATAATTTCCTATTTTATTAAAGGAAACTATAAATATCGATTTAGCGGTTCACTATTACATTGATTGTCACAGATGAATTTTACTCCCAAATAAAAATGTGAATAAATATATATATTTTTTATCTATTAAACAAGATTATCCGAATAATTGTCGAAACAGCTGTAGGATATGTCAGTGGTTCCCAGCCTTTTTCAACGCAACGCCATGCAAAATATTTTTGCCATTGTCCCCTTTATAGATCCTACTCTGCGCAGCGGAAAAAAAGTAATAAAATGATCTGATAGGAGCAAGTGCGAAAAATAAAGGCGTTCTTTATAAACAAATTACACTGGCGACAGATATATTTAAAATATTTTTAATATTGTAATTTCAATGGGAACCTTTGGGTTGATGTGATGCTATTAGTCTGATGACGTCAGGCTCTATGTTGGATACATATCATCTTAAATTTCTACTCTCACTTATTTTTAATCTATTTCTCTGATTAGTTAACAACTGCACTACAGCACTGAAACATTTTTCCATGAAATATGATTTTGGAAATGCTAAATGCATGAGAGTATGCAATTCGTGACTTGACCCAAAACTTTCGTAACCAGTTTGGTTGAATCGTACTCGGGCCGCAAAGACACTTGGAAAATCGCTAAACCGCTACTGCAAATCTTCATGAACGCTTTCTACGTCGGCCACAAACGGATTAATAACCCAATCAGGTACTAAAATACGTTTGAATCCTTAAATAAAATTAGTTATGTTTTCCTTAACCGATTAAAGATGGGAGCAATAAATTTCAAACTCGCTTTCCAAAAATTTCTCTCTGTCCAATGGCAATTGGTGAAGTTCTCGACGGCAAAGGTTATTTTTAAGCAAAGTCAATCTGCTGATGAGGGCAATTCGGATAAGAAGTATAAACGTATTGCATTTTCGTTGCCCTGTTATGCGAGAGCACAGCAGCGTGTACCTGGCAAGTCAGTTTCTGAGAAAGATCTATGAGAATGACACGGACTAATACAGCCAGAATGGAAGAGCCTCGTGTGGCGACCTTGTTTTACACCGCTAAGCTATTATAGTGGACTCTTAGATTGCCTAGACTCTCTTAGCAGTGTCCCTCGCCTAAAAGCAATAACTCGAACTATATCCTAAAAATTGTGATACGCAACACCATTTGCATATTAATGTAAACGTCCCCAAAATTGGAATCATATAGACGCCTCAATAGAAAAATCTGTTTATATGGTACTATTTATTGATTTTAGCTGTTATTTTTATTACCAGCCAATGAAGGAGCAACTGGAAGCGTCGTTTTTCTTGGCTGCCAAGTCTCAACGGTATTTTTAAGTGTTATTTTTGTGTGCTTAAATAAATAAATGAAATTGTTCGTTCTTAATTCTTAAAAGGCAATGAATATAAAATGGGAGCAGCGTAAAAGTATTTATGTGAAAACCAATTAGCATCTTACCGACGAAGTTTCAATAAGGCCAACTAATTAGTGTGTTCCTCCAAGAACAAAAATGAAAATAAAACCGGTGAAGGGAGCAAGATGCGCTCTGAATCGGTTTTGCCTTTTCAGCAGCTTCGCCTCTTTCTCATGGCCTGGCAGGGAACCCCATCTCTCATCTGGGAGAAGAATAAAAATAGATTCACGCTGTATGCGTTTCTAAGTGAAAAGACGTCCATTGAACAGAAAGTAGCATTACTTTTACATTTTATGGGCGTAATAGATAATGGCACGTTTAAATAGTTTGAGTTATCGACTCAGGATGGAGCAGATTAAGATATTGTTATTGCCAAGCTATTGCCTATCTAATTCCTACCACAAGTGTCATCCATGAACGGTACAAGCTCTTCAATAGACCTAAACTCTTTATTGAGTCGTAAGAGCATTACGTGGCGGTTCTTAACGATCTAAATGTTTCCCGTGCCTTTGAAACACTAGGGACGATCTTGTAAGATGTAAGAGATACATTTGCCGGTAGCATTCAACAAAGAAGTTAAAACAACTCCAGTGAGCGCTTCGCAGTTTCGATAAGGTCTTGGAGCTCAAACAAACGAGGGAAGTTGCTTCTCAGAGGGAATAACTGCTACAAATTTAACAAGAACCTCTTGAGATAGAAAATGTAGCTCGCAGGGAACATTATTTGCAGAAATCAGGGACTGCCCGTCGATCCTTCGGCAATGGCCTTCAGGAAAAATAGGAATGCCAAGGTGTGTAGCAGTTGTGGGTCATGGCGTATTTTTGTATTTTGGCCAGCATTTGGAAGATTTGCCAAATCATTTTTCAAAAAATTGTCAAGGTTTTATGATAAGAAAAACATTAAATGCATTAAATATTAATGATCATGGTGAGTTTGATAATGTTAGCGAACATGATGTGAACTGTGAAAATATCACTCTTCGTTGATTTGATGAGTAGTAGTAATATTACTAAAATTAAATGTCGTGAGAATATTGTCATCGATAATGCTAAAGTAACTGTCCAGATTGATAGCGGTATCCAACGTAATACTCTGTCTTTGAAACAATTTTAGGAGATTGGATTAAATCCGGGGTAATTAGGAAGTGCGTAATAACCAATTGACGATGCCCATACAATGTAAAATTGTCCATGGCAAATAAAATTTTATTATTATTCTTTTAGAGGTTTACTTTGTTTTGACATTTTAATTCAGGTACTCTGAATATTTACTGGAATTTTATGTTGTAAACAGTGTTTGTAATAATTTAATATGCTGTGAAAATTGTAGCAAGTTAGGTTAATTTAAGGAAATACATACTAAGAATTCGCATCGGTGAAATCAAACGCCACTTTGTGGAATTTACTCATAATTGCAGAATATATAAATCTGAAAGTTAGTCATTTTTTACTTTCTCCAAAAAGTCGATTTCGATATTTCAACGGAAATACACGTTTGAGGTCCCCTGAACACGTTTAGACCATTTTCTCGATTATATCTGTGTGTGAATGTGAGTTTTTTATGGGTGCTCCAACTCAAAAACTATTAATCAAGTCAACGCAAAATTTTATATTTAACATTTTTATATAATATCAAATACTAAAGTAAATATTTCAAATTAACGGATGTGACAAGAGTATATATATATATATATATATATATATATATATATATATATATATATATATATATATATATAGACTTAAGGAAATGAAAAGGTAGTGATGAGGGTGGCAACAAGGTGTTGAAGGAAGCCCAGCGGTCACTTACCAAGTCGGAGACCAAGTTGGCAGGCTGCTGGGGGCGTCGAAGAGACACGTTGAACACACGAACACAAAAAACACGCAAGCTTATCGGGCCTATGCCCTTCTTCAGCAGTAGAGTAAATGAGAGTGACACACTGAGCGGGGAATGACAGGGTGATGTGGGGAGGTTGATGATCGGAGGAGGCGGAGAGTAGGAAGGGTGGATAGCCAATAAGGAGGGAGTGTGATGAGTTAGAGTGCGAATAGTTACAAAGTAACAAGGAGACATTGTAAGGGGGCTAATAGGGTTAGCGGAGGTTGAGGCCAGGTGGAGAGAAAGAGTCAAGAAGATGTATGTGTGCAAGTTCCCAGTGTCGGAGAAGGGGGGCAGGAGTGTCATATATATATATATATATATATATATATATTAACTAAAGGAAAAGAAAAGGTAGTGATGAGGGTGGCAACAAGGTGTTGAGGGAAGCCCAGCGGACACTCACCAAGTTGAGGACCAAGCTGGCAGGCTGCTGGGGGCGTCGAAGAGACACGTAAAACACACGAACACAAAAACACACGCAAGCTTATCGGGCCTAAGCCCTTCTTCAGCGAAAGAGTAACGTAAAGTGACACACTGGGCGGGGAATGACAGGGTGATGTGGGAAGGTTGATGATTGGAGGAGGTGGGGAGTAGGAGGGGTGGATAGCCAATAAAGAGGGAGTGTGATGAGGTAGAGTCCGAATAGTTACAAAGTAACAAGGAAACATTGTAAGGGGGCTAATAGGGTTAGCGGAGGTTGAGGCCAGGCGGAGAGAAAGAGTCGAGAAGATGGATATGTGCTAGTTCCCAGTGTCGGAGAAGGGGGGCAGGAGTGTCATAGTCTAAAGCGCGAATAATCCTAACATTGTAGCAACTATTAAAGGGAACATTGTGGGTATTAGCATGTAATGCAACTGGGAGGGGGCGTCTGAGAGAAACGCTATTCCGGTGACCGTTCATTCGGATGTTTAACGGATTGCTGGTGAGGCCTACGTAAAACGCGGGACAAAGGGTGCAGGTAAGGAGGTAAATGACGTTACGGGTGGTGCAGTTGCTTCTGGAGGTGATGGGGTAGGTGATGTTGGTGGAGGGACTCGAGAAAGAAGATGATGGTAGGTGGATAGGGCAAGTGAGGCAGCGAGGTTTTCCACAGGGGTGGGAACCTATTGCAAGAAGTGTGGTAGAAGTGGGAAGATCCTTCCTCCACAAGATATTTCCCAAATTTGGGGGCCGGCGGAAGGAGAGGAGCGGAGAATTGGCAAAAAGGTTGATAAAGTGGGACTGATGGGAGGAAGAGGTAAGAATTGGGTGGGCAGCATGAAGGATTGTTTTGAGAGCTTCGTGGATACCAGGATGGAAAAGTGTCGTAAGAGTGAGTGGAGGGGTAGATGCAGGAATAGTGGGTGTGTGAGGATGAGATCCAATGTGGGTAGGCGTCATCGCCCTATGGATCTGTTCGCGGACCAAGACTGGAGGGTAACCACGTTTGAGAAGAGCATCCTCGAGGACAGAGTAATACTCTAGAAGGGATGCTCTATCGGAACAAAGCCTCCATCCTCGACGAGCAAGGGCATAGGGGATAGAGGTTTTGGTATGAAGGGGATGGCAGCTATCAAAGTGGAGGTATTGGAGGCTGTTGGTGGGTTTGATGTGAACACAGGTGCGGATTTGGCTGTCTTGCAGGTAAAGGTCGACATCCAGGAATGTGATGTGGGAGGTAGAGGATTGGTGGGTGAAGGATGGGAGGAGAGACTAGAGAGAAAGGAAAGGAGAGAGTCAGGTCCATGCGTCCAAATGAGGAAGACATTGTCGATGTATCTCAGCCACAAAAGTGGTCTGAGTGGAACGTTGAGGAAGACTAAATTTTTTAACTGCCACAACCACCCCATCTACCGGCGAATATAGTAAACACTTTATGCTTAGTTACGTCATAATAACTTCTTTTTAGGCTGGTTTCCAAAGGAAACATAGCCCTATGAAATGGTCCAGTCCTTAGGTGTGTGTGTGCGTGTTCCCTACTAACGACTTTTTCACCAATGGATCGATTTTCATGAAACTTGGTATGAGGCTCGTGCTGTCAGGGCCCACCTCCGGGCTATATTTTATTTGGCGAAGATTGAAGTCCCGGGTTTGATTACATGATCGTTTTCTCCCTATTTATTCTACATAGGAAATCTCATATCCATCGTGCAGAGATGTTTTCTTTAATACATTTAAATATCTTAACCTTCAGATTTCTCAAGGACTGTAAAAACTTCAAATAAAAACAAAATAGCGGTCTTTTTCAAACGATCTAGAATTATGAATCGATTGGCGAAAAAACGGTGTCTCTAGTTGCTTTCGTGTAGGAGTTATCGTGACAGACAGATGGGCAAACCTCCACAAGAGAACGCGCACAACAAGACGGAATATTAAATAGATTGGCGAAAAACTATGTCTTTTTATCTGCTGTCGTTTAGATGGAGTTAGCGAGTCAGACACGCAGGCGGACAAACACGAGCGGATTTCATTTTAAACCGCTAAAATCCGAGAAAATTTGCACATCGAGACGGAATACTAAATCTATTGATGAAAAAATGTAATCTCAATATGCTTTCGTTTCGGAAGAAAACCGCTAATAATGCTAAAAAAACTATTAATAAAATCGCAAATAGTCTGTTGAAAATTAATACTGTCAAACGGTTTTATGATGTTAATTGATGAAAAATACATATTGATTTCCAGTTAATATGAATACTCCGCCGCGCTAACTTCATAGCTTTAGCCCCTTGAGATCACGTGCTCAGGTCGTCCTGCGACTCGCACCGCAAAGTTTCTTTCCAAAAAAGAAATTTTGGAATGGTATTGTATGCATTCGCATTTAAAATTTTACGGGTTTATTTGCTTATCCCATTTTTCTTTTTACTGAATGGAAAACAAATTTTACATACTTAGATTCCAGCTAAAAAATCTGCTGTGTCCACACACATGACTTTCTCCGTACAGAGTGATGAATTTGATTGCAATATTATTTCCAAGTTGATCTCGATATCATTGTCCTCCATAATAATTATCGGCAATTACACTCGTGAATGATTTTAAAAACTTTGATTAACTTTTATAGTGAAAAAATCACAAATAAAAAATTATTGGTTGCTATGGATAAAATATCTATGCGCGATAAAAATATCCGTTGGTGGTGCTAGGATCGCTGCCAATGTTTACAAGAAACCTTGTTTACGAAATATGACGCTAAATGGCATTGGGATAGTTTTAATCGCAATTAAAATGATTCTCGGCAGCGTAAGACATCGCAACCAACAATTAAAAAATGTTGTCAGCAACGGAAACAATCTTAGCAACGGACTTGACAAGTCCTGAAAAATAATCAAAATATCTCTTATACAATCCGTTTTGTGGAAAAATGTTTCAAACAAACATTTTGGAAAATTATACTTTTTACAACTACTAAACTATTAAATTACAAATATTTACATTAATTAAGTTCTAAAGGGGATGTTTGGAAAAATGAAAAGAGTAAACGTTCATTTCTGGTTGACCAGTTACAGCCGAAACCTTTCCAGACCTTGACTTACTAATAAATACCTTATATATAAAGTTTATTAGATTTTGAGTTAGAGCGCCCACAAAATTCCTATTACATACATACAGACATCACCGAGAAAACAGTGAAAACGTAGTCAGGGGACCTCAAAACTTATATTTCCGTTAAAATATCAAATTCGTTTGATCCACGAATACAGTACTTTCTCCTATATATTTATCCTTGACTTCCGAAAACGTGATTTCATAGGACACCTTATTCAGGAGTGCAACAAACGCCGCATTGAAGATTTTTTCTGTATTTATCCAAATTAATTTATAAATATTTTGCAACTATATTTTACTTAAATGACTAACATTAGAAAAATTCTTTTAGTTTGTAAAGTTCGTTCACAAACTATGAATCGCAGAATTTCTGCAACAGTTATATTTCGCGTAAATCGTAATTGTCGTAATACAGTAATACTCGCGCCTTTATTTGTTAAAGAGAGAAAAATTTCAATTTATTCGGATGATAAATAGGAATAGAAAGTTATTTACAGTGTTACGGGAACGGATTAATTCTTGCATTAGTCCACTAAAGTTCTCATCTCTCTTGGTTTGATGACACAGCGATTCGCTAGCGAATAGTCCAGATCGCCACCTTCTCAAAGAAGTTCCAATCCCTTCCCTCGCCTCTCTCTTTCTAAATGTCATAACACGAGGAAAACTTGCATCGGCCGAGGGAACGGCCTCTGTTGCGCCGCCGCCCTTGCGTCACCCCTCCCCTTTCCCTCCACCTTCCCCCTCCCCCGAACCTTAACTCCCCCCCCGTCCCTCTCGCCAGACTTGTTGCGAAATTTAAGTTTCCTTCTCTGGAGAAAGGTCTGCGTCGTAGTGGACTGCGGTTGCTGGGAAACTCTTTGGAGAAAGGTCACGCCCTCTTGCTCATCTTCGAAAGCGTCGATCGCATCTCGATGGCGAGCGAAGGAGAATAAGCACGAAGAGACTCCGGAACTTTCATCCTTGCCACTAGAATGCTTAACATCATAGAAATACCCAAATATTCTTTTCGCTGTGCGTTGCTCTCTTATATGTCGTTTACTTTATACGCCGTCGATTAAATAAGAGACACGTTTTGTAATGAACCTATTAGCTATCTTTGCTGCTTCTCTTTTCACTCTCCAGTAAAGAGCAATAGAGGGATCTGAAGCTGACATACCACGGATTTGAGTGGTTCTTTCGCGTGCAAAAGTATCTAATGACAAATTAACTGGTATTTTAAAAAACATCAAAAGATTCAAAGATAAAAAAATGGAAGAAGATCAACTCTGCTGCTATCAATTTATTCGCTTGGCAAAATCAAGGAAGACGTAGCTTCGAGATGCAACCCAACCCTTCATCTATGCTTCACAATTGAAGGATGTAGAAATTATTCCAGAAGAGTTCTTTAAGTAATCGAATTGCAAAAGCGTTTTTATCCTTTAGACTTCTTCTGGTAATAGATTCAGAATTCGAACAGAGAATTGGATTGAGAATTAATCGGATGTCTATTCAGTGTCCCCGCCGTCACTTATCTCTCTCTCAAACACCTTTCGACCGCACCACTGAAATAAAACCATCAAGAACAGTCTTCGGAATCGAAATATCTCATGATATTGAGGATCTGCATTTGGTTGTCAATCTCCCAGTTCAGCCCTTATGGCTACGAGATGGTCCCTATCATCTCCATATTTTGTTTTTGTTTCATCCAATTTTGAATGAATTTCCATTTTTGACCTTTCCGAAACTCTTCGAGGATTAAAATGTCTACATGTTAAAAAATTATCGAGATCGGTCTGGTCACTTTTGGCTTATTCCAAATATTCTCGTTCGCAATTCGCTAGATATAACTAGGCCTGGTAGGATTCGATTAAATTCGATAAATGTCGATAAACATTCAATTAGTAAAAAATTCAAAATCGACGAAAATAACTTCTCGTCGATAAGTGTCGATCTTTCCCTGCAAATTTTCTATGAAATTATTCGTCAGAATTTTTAAATTTTCTTTATTATACTCAAATTTAATATATTTTAGCGCCAAACGTTCAAAACAAAAGAAATATTTGTTTATAAATAACTCTAAATGGGAATATTTTCACAAAATAAAGGCAAAAGTTTCTTCGACGTAATTGTATAAGAAAGAGATCAAATTTCTGCACCAAAGATAATGAAATGCTGTTTTAACCGTAGCATATTTGTCCAATTCCATAAAGGGTTGTTCGACGATGAAAGTTTATATATTGCGACCCCATATGGAGTCTTTCGGTTTGTAATAATAAACATGCAGATTAAAATGTTTCCTTCCCTTGTGTAAATGGAAAAAAATCGTAACACTTCTTCGAAATTACTCGGCTTTCTGGGTCAACTTCGGAAAATTGGCAATTCTCCGAGTTTTTCATATAGGCAACGAATTATATCAAAGTATAAGAAACATCCCCCTTTATACCACATATTATGCTTCGTAATATTTTTATCTTACATTTTTAAGATATAATTTTAGTTTATTTTATTTGAAACTTGCAAATGTTGGGTAATTTCAACGTTTACCTGACTATAAGGTAAACATTTTCAAGAAGAAAGCTTCTTCCAAAATATTGTTTTTAGGCGTGTTTAGTGATGGTAGCAGAACGCCAAATGGGCACGTCTCGTCCATCCGTCCGTCGTAACTTTCATTTCCTGAACTGCTGAACGGGGTTTAATTAAATTAAGTAAGAGTGATCCTTATTACTATTTACCTCCCAATTGTGATTTTGAGCTACATCCTTCAATTAGAACTTCCACTTTATATAAGCACTAAAATAAAATTATAATGCACGTATCTTGTTAAATGACATCCGTCAAGCAACACATTTTTATCTCCTTGGCTCTTATATGATTTTTGAAGATTAATTAAAACATTTATTCGGATTGAGGACAAAATTTGCTACAAAAAAGTCCGCGAGACAGCATAATTACGGGTTGTAATTTCTAAGATAAAAATTCGAGAAAATCGCAATAATCACATATTTTGTTTATATTGGCCATTACGAACATTCTATCGACAAACAACAGTTAAAAAACTATATTTTCCTCTCCCAACCTCTTATAATAATAACAATAATGAAGAGCGCCTTTCAAATCTCTGAGTATTCCATATATGGAGTAGGTATAATTGTTTGAAGATACACGCGATTTTCTGGGCCCGTGTCAATGACATATTTACTAGAAAATCAGCAACGGTGGCAGAGCACAGCATCTCCTCAGACCACCGCATCAACTTCACCGAGGCCAAAGTGGTCGCAAAGGCAAGCGGCTTTCGGTAGAGGCTGGTGAAGGAAGCCATCGAGATTAGGCTACACGAGAACACACTTAACAGGGATACGGGATTCCCGCTCAGCAAAGTGTGGAATCCCATACTCCCCAAAATTGTGGAACGCCATATGCCGACTCAACTGCCAATGGGAAACGGGCCACCTACCCTCGGTGGATATGAAAGCACGAACGGACAAACGGCACGGCACTCAGGAGTTCCCTGAAGATGGCGCAATAGAAAAGCGCCGAAACGTCGGAAGACAGCATTCTCACCTGGCTGGAAACCCGAGAAAATTCGCCGCAATCCTAGATATATTTATCAACGTTCACTGTATTTGATCTTAAACACTTTGCGATAAACACTATTATTGATATTTCTAGTATATGGAATAATTTCAGAGGAATGCTTTACTGAGTGAATGTTCAGATTAAAAAAATTCTGGTTTTTTATTTACTTGAATTTTATTAGTTAAATTACATCTTGGTTTTAATGAAAACTACACGTTGCAAAATAAAGTTAATCTTAAACAAAAAGTATGGAAATGTGATGAAAATTTTTAAATTTACACAAACGGTGAAAAAGGTGTGCAATGACATAAAATAATCAAAGACCAGGATTAAGAAATAGATAACGTAAAAGTAGCATAAAAAACGACGAACATAAAATTATTGGCTAGCACTCACCATTGATTGGAGGCGATTATTGCGACTACACTCATTTATTTATTATTACAATGTAAGTATGAACTTCAAGCTACGCCAGCAGTTAATGAAATGCTTCATGAAAGACAACTGGAGTCAGTAACAAAATATACCGTTCCAGATATATATTTAAAAATTATCGCACATACAATTCTCAGGCAATAGTGTGTTAAATGCACTATATAAAATAATTTATAATGAAGTCGTCTATTTAAATTAAATCGCGTTTATTAGAGAATACATTGAAAACACTGGAATACCAACTTTAAAATTCTTTTGAAGTAGAATAAGTGGCTGTGCTAGGAAGAATTCGATTCTTTCTGTGTTGGCCTTTTCCCACGTTTTTACTCGCTTATTGGAGTTATCTTACCACTACGTGGTGCTGAAACCCGTATCTATTCGAACATAAGAAATCAAAATCTTATCACACTTGGTAATGACACATGTCACCGAAATTTGTTCAAACATTTAATTTAAAAAATGTTAATTCGTTCATAAAACATTCATAATACACAGTAATAATCCCTGAAAAAAACCTATGTAATTGCAATAAAAGCACAGATTTGAGTTGAACACAATATTCCTTGATAATACATGGGAATTAATGCATTATTATTTTTCCGGTACAAAATCCCATTCGTTAAACAAGTCAGATGACTATCCAAAGAAAGGTCGAGAGAAATCTTCACGACGTCGATCTTCGTGCCACGGGCGCCTCTCACTGCGGCGGCTCACCAATCACGCTCAAGATGCAATGCTCATGAATAGCCCGCGCCATATTGCCACGGCGACTTTCCGCTCAGGTACTCCGGAACCTTCACTAAGACCGGGACCGGTTTCACCACCGGGACAGGGAACGGCTTGTCGACGTATTCGGGTCGTAGATGCGGAACGGGGAACGGCCTGTCCACCGGGACGGGGACGACGCTAGGCACCTTTACTTCCGCGTACTGGGGAGCGGGATTCTCCACGCCCTCCTCCACTTCCACCCTCTTCTCCACGTTAACGGCAACAGGCTTCGGGACGTCCACTCCGACTTGTCTGTCGACGGCAGCGCTCGCTGGAGTAGGAATCCTCTTTTCTAAGGCGACCGGTGCTGGCTTATCTACGTGCACGGCGACCGGAACCTCTTTCTCCGCGACTAACGGTAACGGAACTTTCTCCTCGTGCGTGACGATAACAGGCCTGGGCAACGGGTAAGATCTGTGCACGTCCAAGTACTCGGGATGCGGGATTCGCCTCTCGACCACGTAGGGAACCGGTTTCTCTACCGGATAGGGGATGATCACCTGCTTCTCCACCGTTAGAGGGAAGGGCTGGGGAACGCGAACCAGGAAAGGCCTGTCCACGGGGACCTTCACCGGCACCGGGACGGTCTTCGAGACGAGGTACGGATGCGGTTTCTCGACCGAGTCTTCCACCGAGACCATTGTGACGATCGGAAATGGCACGCGTTTTTCTACCTGGTAAGGCACTTGTCTTTCTACGGTCACGGGGTAAGGTCGAGGGACAGAGACAGCGTATGGTCTGTCCACGGGGACGGGGACTCGAACGGGAACATTCATGACGACGGGATAAGGGATAGGCCTCTCCACGGTCACGTGGACGGGGACTTTTCTTTCTACTTGGACGCGATACGGTTTGGGGACGTAAACGGCAAAAGGCCTGTCCACCGGCACGGGCACCGGATGTGGAATATTCCTAATCACGTGGTATGGGATCCGATTCTCTACCACCACGGGATACGGCTTGGGGTCGTACACGTGGTAAGGCTGAGGTACGGGCACTCGTATGGTTTTCGTGATGGGACTCCGCCATAGGTTCGGCTGCCACCGTTCTTCCGGGTGCCATGGTGGAAGCTGCAGCCCTTCTTGTCTTCGCTTCCTCTGCTGCGAGATGATTCTTTCTAGAGAGGTCATTATGGGCGATGGCGCCGCTGGGTCGGAAGGGGATACGGGCAGCCCCTCGACGCAAGGAAAAGACGATTCGGCGACGTCTCTCTTTCCGACGCAGTTGAACACGTCGTCGGCCAAAGCGCCGAAGAACAGCAAGATGAACAGCGACTGTTGAGAGATGAGATTAAATAGTGATTCAAACGGGTTATGCCTTTAGTGGTAACGTCTGAATTCACGGACTAATGACATGAATCGCAAAATGATTTTAAAATTCGTCTGAGCGCTTTAGTAAATAATATAATCGATGATCATGTACTATGCACGGATTTTTTCGTATTTATTAACTAATGCTATAGTAATTTTCTTGTTTCAAATATTAATTCTACTAACTTCGAGTACCAATATAATTGCAACGATCTTTATAGCAAATCTCATGAAATATCGATGTTTATGAGGCTAAGGAGGGAAAATTTGTTACTCATGTATTGTTTTACTATAGGTCGTATATAACCTATCGTTTAAGGCCTAGCTGTCATGCAAGTTTCCGTGTATCGTTGTGGGCCACCCTTTTATCACAGAGAAAAAGTTACGTTTATGTTTAATTTGATTATTAGTTTCGGAAATATTATCTACACTTAATATATCATTACAGTAAAGTAAAATTAAAAACCTTATAAGAAGAGGTATAAGAAATGGCAAATATACTGTTAATAACAGTTTGATAATACGGAATGGAAAGGAATGCAGAAAAATCCAAGGTCTAGCGAATATCAGGGAAAGAAAAAACTCGAACATAAGTATTGGTGAAAAGATACTAGAACAAATTGCTGATATGGAAGCTTCATTACAAGAGATGCAAAATGCACCGATTAAATAAAGACTAGGAAAGGTAAAGCAAATCCACTTTGAGAAGAAATATGATTCTGCAAACGGAAAAAATGAAGGAAGATATACGGAAGGAATTACGTGAGTCGTACCAAAAGTAATGAGCACATTAATTTTACGGACAAACAGAGGTGAATGCAACAAATGGGACATTGGCAACAAGTGCCTCAGACCTTTGTCGCTTTTCCACTAAATTTCCAGAAGGATTACGCATCTCTGCCAGCGCACCATTAGCTTTAATATCCCGCTACAGTCGAAATTCGTTCTAGCACCTAGCAACCAGCTACGCACCACCCTTCGGACTGCCTCGTCATTTTTGCAGTGAAAGCCTCTCATATGGTTTCTCAACGAGCGGAACAGGTGGTGGTCTGAGTGGGGGACGCCCGGACTGTATTGGGGAACATATCTCAGATGTTTCTTGCGAATTTTCCTCTGTAGTATGCCGTCGAACGAACTGTGCTGTCACATCCACGCGCGCGTTTTTGTGTTCATACGTAAGCAATCACGGAAACCGTTGGAAGCAAGTTTTACGTTATTCCAAGATGACAATCATCTTCTGTACGATATGCTGATCTATGTCCAGGTGCGCTTCATCTTTCTGCTGGTTGCTGATGGTTGTGGCGGTTCTCTGCTGACCGCTGCGTGGTTGATTGGCGACATCAATTTCCGGCTTTAAAGTTTTTCACCTAACTTCTCACACTGCTGCATCTCCATACACTCCATACGACCGTGGTATTCTGCTGATGTGTTGCCCTCCTTCACGTGGAATCCAATTACTCCACTTGGGTGAAGCGATATGACATTGTCGGCCATCTTGTGAGGAGGGATTGTGGAGAAACCGAGGATTCGCATGTGTTGTGCCTGTGTTTATATTTGCGACGATAGATGTCCAAATCAGTCTTATAAATTATTTTCCAATATGTTGGGCAGAACGTGTGTAATCCGATGATGCTCATTACTTTTGGTACGCCTCACGTAATAAAATGGGATGATGTGTTTGGTATCAACATTTATGGGGCGGAAACATGGGCACCAAAGAAATATTTTGTAATATTAAAAATTTTGCATTGGAAAAAATTGCTGATAATAAAATGAAAAAATTATTGGAAAATGAGGGAGTATATACTAAGAAGAAAACCTTTAAAATAACCCCACTAAAGCAAGAGGCGGAAGTACGATTTCTTAAAAATTATCAGGGCTCTGGTTTGTCTGCCACTTACACCTGCACCGTCAGAACGTAGATCCTTACTAGTTTCCCATCTGTGAAAACTCCATTCCTCTTGCTTCAGTAGTTTGTCTACAGGACCATTTCAAAATTTTGAGTTTTCCGAATTCGAAGCTATCTAGCGGAAAACCTATGAACCACAAAGAAAATCCAATCCATGGAAATTTTGTAGATTGATAAGAGCTGCCTTATTCAAAAGTAATTTTCCAAATATCCTATCTCTACAAACAAAAAAGTTAATTGTTCACAGACAGACAGACAGTAAGGCAGACGGGCAGACAGAGTGATCACCTTAGCACGTTTTTTCTTTTAAGGATAGGCACTGAAGAGCGAATGATAATGAAGCTCATGAGAAAGAGGAAAGTGAACTGTATCGGATATTACCAGAAGAGATAGAGACCATGATTAAATAACGTTAGATGGGAAACTGGAAGGAAAAAAGGAAAGGAATGTTTCACCTGCTAGGCAAATTGAATGGGAAATTAAGCAACCAAGAAATGAAGATGGCAGAAAGCAGGAGTATGTGGAGAAGCAGGTTTAACTAAGAATAACCACGGATCTGTCTACGAACAGACTACCTATGAGGATTATGAAGAAGAAGTGGACCTTACGGTGCTAACAATGAGCGTTGACGCAGATCGAAAGCGAGCTTTCTCTCATCATGAAGAATTGCCAATATTTCTCCAATATTTCTGATTACTAAGAAATACTCTCCGCGTCATGAAAATGCCACTTTCGCTCTTTCTTTGATAGATTTCGAACAGAATCTATCATTGTTGCCTTTTATATTTGGTTTCAATATTCGAAAAACGATTCTTGGCCAAATAAATGAAAGCGTATTCTTTCGAACTAGTGATTGCGCTTTATTTCATTCGATTAGACTCTACGCACTTTTTTCTTCCATAATTTATTTTTCAAATGCAAAGGCTAAGGAGTCATTTACAAGACGACGAGAGTAGTTGACATTAAGTCTGAATAAAGATATATGAAACAGTGGTTATTGAAAACTTTTATATGGAGTGTGGGCGTGAGATATTGAGAATGAGAAAAAAGATGTGAGCAGATTACATGCGTTTCAGATGTGGGTATGGCGCAGATTAGAGAAAATTAGTTGGACAGAGAGGAAAACAAATGAGGACATTTTGAATGCCGTAGAGGAAGAGAGGACCTTAATTAAAGTAATTAAGAAAAGACAGAGGAAATGGGATGGTAAAATTATGATCATAAAGTTGGATGCAAGAAAAGTATAAGGAAAGGAATATTAGATACATTAAAAGAAAGAGATTTGTATGAGATGATGAAGAGAAAAACCTGCCGAAAGGTAGTATAACTATCAGTGAATGATGAATGGCAATGCTATGGTCCTTGTTGTTTGTGTTAGGACCGAACTTGAAACAATTCGAAGCGGAATTCATTGAAACTCTTAAATGGTAAAAGATACCGAGAAAACCAAATTAAAACTCTAAATTATTTCGGATGCGTTTGATTCTATATATTTATATTCGTAAGCTGCCTGCATGAACCTCTTCAATCTCCCAGGATTTTTTCCCCCTGCGGAGCTGTTGTGCGTTTTGTATAAATTGACGGCGCCGTAGTGAAATCCTAAAGGCCTGTCCAAACTTTTAAGGTCAGCCTGTAGCTTCAACTAAAAATTTCAGGATACGGACAACATATACTGTATTCGCTCATTTCAGCATTAATATTGTTAAAATTAAATGTATCATAAATAAGGATGTTCTTACAGAAAAACAAAATTTTCAGAATTCTTATATGAAATCTGACATTTAATGTAATTAGCTAGTTTTGTGCACGAATAAATATATTTCGTCAAAGCTATTCTCATACTCTCTTTCAAATCTTTCTTCGTCAGAATTGAACTGCAACTTAATTTAGTAATTGTGATGACACAATCCAGCTATACTAAATATGTATATTTAAATAATACACGAATTTAGCCTAAAAGAGGTGTATTTTAGAGTGGTATTTCATAATTTGTAATAGGTACGACTAAAATCAGAAAATCTCTGTTACTATTTGGAATTTTATCCGCCTTATGGTCAACACCGAAGTCTCTCGCGGGCAACATGCTGTCTCACATGTAAAATTTCTTTATTGATAACCTTCTGTTTTTTCCGATCGCAGTTCAAGTTTTTTCCAACTAAAAAATTTCCAAATGTTCAGTTCTTTATTCGTGAGATGAGAAAATTGAAAATATGTTTGAGCAGCTCCTTGAACCGTTTTCAGAAAGTGTTGTACCAATTGCTTTTCTGCCAAACAGCTTGCACCACAAGTAAAAAACTACATTTTGACAGCGAATATTGTAGCCACTGCCGATGCATTTCTTCCTCATTGGTGACTTCCCACTTGCATTTATGTGCAGAGAATTTTCTTTTTTAGAGAACTGAAATTACTGATTTTTTTGGTCCATGTTCTACTAGAATTTGTCGCACATGATCACTATATATAGGCCATGTAGCAAGATCACCATACTGTAACTTGTTTTAAACTTCCTCATCACTCACTTACGAGTATCTGCCTTCTGCTCCCTTATTAACTTTAATTACCTCATCTTCAACTGTGTTTGCATTTTCTAGACTTCATTTTCAGTTCTGATATGATAATGCAGTGAACTGCTTCCATCTTGATGTGGGTGAAATCGAATATATTTCAGAAAGTAACCAATTTGCTTTGCTTTGTTCGTTTTGCTGTTCAGCTTGTCGTTGGTCTACAAAATGTTCCAACCGAAATTTTCATTTACATAGAATTTATAATTTTATAAATAAAGAAAATAAAATTTACTGTTGTCTAATTTGACACATCGACGAACTTGCTGACACTGGCGAGCGCCCGGTTCGCCTGTTTGGGCCAGCCTCTCTTTCGAAACATCGTGCATTTAAGTGACGTCTGTGGTGGGAAGCAAATCGGTCCATCGCGACTCGAGAGCCGCGCTGCGTTCGATTGGCGTTTTATGCTCTCTATCCCTAACAGCACCATGGTCACCCAATTCTTATAAAAGCCTCTTCCATACGGACACACCTTTGAAACATTGCACAGGTTGAGGGATGATAAGCGTGTCTGTACCGCGATGCTACAGTTCGTTTCCTCCCGAGCGAATGTCCAATGCGATCGTCGTTATCGTTATTTCGCTCGTTGTACAAGTTCGCAAACAGCTTTTCATGGATTAGGTAAAATAAACACAAAATAAAAATAAAAACTATTTAAAAATTGTTCACGCGAAAATAAGGCAAACAATCTCATTGTTTGTAAAATAAACGCAAAATAAAAATAAATATAAAAACTATTTAAAAATTGCTCACGCGAAAATAAGACGAACAGTCTCATTCTTTGTGAAAAACGCGAGGAATGAATTTTTAAATTCGAAATCTTTCTGAAGGGAAAATAGGGTACTATGATAGACAAATGCTTCGAATAAAAAGGAAATTGATGTCACACGCGTTCTCTCCCTTTGATTTAAAGCGATTTATTAAGTACGATTACGGCATCATGAGGCCTCTTAAGCTGATCGAAACTCTCGAATTCAACCGTGAAATAGAAAAGGGCAAAAGAGGAGTAAGATGGAAGTTGACTGAAATAGTTTACTCACGAAGGTCTTCATATTGATACCGCCGAAGCTGCTATGGTCCAGGACTTTGGCGGATGTGCCTATGGAAGAATCATCGAAGGGAATTTATACGGCGACTTCTCGAAAGGGCTTCTCTCTTGCCATCGCGGAAGACCGCAACTTTCGCTGATGCACCCGTGGCCTCATTCCACTAACATACCTTCCCGAAATGATCCACCTCCGCCTCTCTCTCTCTCTCCTTTCCTCCACCAAATCCTCTCCCACCATCCTTCCCTTCCTCCCCCCACACTGGTCTCCTCGTTTCCTTATCACTCGCGCTCTCTCCCTTTTTCTCTTCCCTTCTCTTTAGATTTAAAACAGACGCAATGAGACCAACAAACGAAAAACTAAAATATTAAATACTGTAACATCCCGGTCATCTCAAGAAAATTATTGTGCTAAATGAATTGCCTCGAAATGGGGTCGTCATATCATTTAAAACATAAGGGCACGTTCCTGGATACGCTTATCTGGAGTATTAAAGAAACGTAATCACGAACAGTGAGTCAAAAGATTTTTCTTTGAAATGACCGCAGAAGCAAATTTCCCTGACAATTTCTAAAATTATATCATTATATATCGACGACTCTTACAGAGGAGGAGGATATAACATACATATAACAGGAGGATACTAATGTTTAGGCACTTCCAGATAAGCTGGAGATTCGAAATTTTTTTCTTAGGTAGGATTTTGTGCAAAACCGACTAGAAAAAACGAAAATCTTGAAAAAGTGCAACAATGCGGCCGCTAAAAATTCGCAATTGTAAACAAATTTTCAAGGTTTATGTATTTCCGAATGTGCCACGGAGTTGAAATTTTTTTTATAAGTAGAATTCCTTAAAAAACGAAATAGGGATTATACAAATTTTGATATTTTAATTTGTTTGGCAGTTAAAAATTCTTAAAGTTTAAACAAATAGATAACTGTGTAGGTACTACGGTATGAGCTAGGAAGCTGAAATTTACAAATTATTTACAGAGTAGTAAATTTGCACAAATAAACATTACAATTTTACCATATATGAATTGCGGCGGCCGTTAAAAATTATTTAAATTTTAACAATTAGAAAAATATTATTTTACTTCTAGAAGTGCTACAACTTAAAAATTTAGCTAAAATGTGTAGCATTAGTACCCCATAATGGAGAAAGTGATAAATTTTTAAAATTGCAACATTTGGGGATTGTTTTAAAATATTATTTTTACATGTGGGAAAAACAAAAATCGCTGCGACGTTGAAATCTTTAGAATTAAAAGAATATTTGAAATGATAACATGTCTGTCTGAAAAATGAGTGTTTTTTCAGGGTGAGATGAAATGCTTGCAGTATGCAAGCACCAACTACTAGTATATATATATGCTTACATGGAAGCTTTCAGGGGTGATCTCTTCGTCAGCACAGGAGAGGGACAGCTGATTGGCCAACAGCTTTTTGGTTCGGTTCCTGTTGGAAGCCCTGGTTCTTCTTCGCTTCGCTGGTAATGTTAATCCTTTCCTGTAAACTTCAATTTAGGAAGCAGAGGTAACTGACACCTGTGCAGCCCCTCATGTTAGTATTAAAACACATTAGTATTTTAATTTTTTCTATTTTAGTTAATGATTTTTCAAAATATTCCTCCTATTCATTCGGTTTGTCCGTCTGCATGACGCGCTAACTCCAAAACGAAAACAGTAAAGACTTCGTTTTTTCGACTATTAATTTAGTATTCTGTCTCGTTATCCGTCTTTCTCGTGTCCCGGGTTGTCTATCTGTCTAAATTTTGTTGGAAAACCGCCATTTGCTGTCTGCATCAACAGCTTTTTTCGTACTTGTTTTTATACTTACATTGAGTTCATTACACTAATCTATTTTTGTATTTGTTTGCATTCCTCCGGATATACTTTTGGAATTTTTGTTTTTCCTCCTTCCTATGTTTTTACATTTCTTCACATATTTTATATTATTTTTGCATCTGGTATTTATCTATTGACTTGTTGCTAATTATTGTCTTTTTCTATTAACTCATATTAATCAACATAGGGCGCTATGGGGCCGAGCGGCCCAACTGGGATTAACTTCGCCAATGTAAGGTTTAATTCATAAATCATTCTCTCACTTCTTCCCTCCCTCTCACTCCCCTCCTCTCTCACCTTCCCCCTCTCCTCCCCACCCATTCTCCCACTCTCGTCTCTCTCTCCCATTCCCTATCTCCCTCTCTCTCTCCTTTCGTCCCTTCCCTCTCTCCTTATTTCTTTCTTCTTATCTCTCTCTCCTTTCTTCTCTCTCTCCTTTCGTTCCTTCCCTCTATCCTTCTCTCTCCTTCCCTTTCTTAGTCTTATGCTCGTGGAAGCCTGACGTGCTCTTAGGTCGCTCCGTCCCTTTCACTTTTCTATTATTAAAGTAGGAACGTGAGGACTGCTTAACACTCGCCACGACATTCTTCAGAAATAAAATGAAGATAAACGTCGAATTACAGCATCTAGGCAGAGCGCACAGAATCGGGCCCATGAAAAATTCAAGTTCTCATCCCACGGCCATCATCGTAAGATTCATATCTTACCAAGACAGGGAAAAGGCTTGGAGGAGCAAGCGACTCCTAAAAGGGACCAAGTTTCTCTTCACAGAGTCGCTCACCTCTACGAGAAAGAAGGTTCTGCAAGAAGTAAAGACATTAGTAGGCCACAGAGGTTTATGGACACAAGATATAAAAATTGTCATGATGGACTTTTGTCGGTTTTCCAGCCGGGTTATTACGGAGTTTTACTTTGTACCTGCGTTTGACCCTTTCTCGTACGCTTCAAGAAGAGCTTCTCTGCGTTAAAACTTAGACGAGACTCTTTAGCGTTCCTCCATTTCAGCTTTTGTTTTTATATTGTAAGACTCTTTTGCGTTAGTATATAAATTAGGTAAGAATTTTGGAAGGCTTCACCGAGGACTCCCGTGAGGCCATGAGGACTCGAATCACGGAGCTGGAGAGGGTGTTTGCGGACCTCCCTCAAAGGGTGGAAAGGTCCGAGGCTGCCTTTGTTCGTGTGGGAGGTGCGGGGTCACCCCTGAAAACTCGCTGCGCCAAATTGGCGGCTCGGCTTCACCTGGGTACGGTAGCCGGCAGAGCGATCGGGGTTGCCCCTGACTCCTTACCGCGGGCTGAGGGTCCTCGGGCTGGGAAATCCGAGGAGTGGAGAGTGGTTTCCACTCGGGGGGATCGTGTTGTGGTGCTGCGGAGGCAGGGAGTTGGGAAAGCATCGGCGGACCCTCTTCCTGTCAGTAATAGGTTCGAGGTGTTGTCGGAGGACGACTCTACGGCCATTGCGCCCGTACCCACTCCCGTCTCTTCGATGGAGGCCGGGACCAAGGGGAGTCGGGTTGGGAAGGGGACGTTGTTAGTGTTAGGTAGCTCTGACGTTCGGCGTGTGACGGCACCCCTGCTATCCAGTCGCCCTGATGCATAGGAATAGGGGTTTCACATTCATCGTCATTAGGAGTAAAATGTTTCTGAAAGTGTTGATTTAATAGGTTTGCTTTCTCCTCACTATCGTGAACTACATTTCCTGCTTCCGATCTCAGTGACGCAATAGTGGAGCCTCTACCTTCGACTTCTCTGACGTAAGACCAAAATGCTTTCGGGTTCTCTTTCAAGGTATCCTGTAAAACCTCCTTTTTGTAATTGTTAAACGCATTACGCATTGACACTCTGGATATGGAGCGCGCCTCCTTGTATTGCTGTCTTAACGTTGCAATCTGTTCGACCGTAGCTGTTGAGGATGTGTTATTTACGCGAGAGTGGAGTTTTCATTGCCGTCGGAGAGCGTTCCTAACTTCCTGGTTGTACCATCTAGGTTCTGCATTTTCACGCTTCAGTTTGCTTGGAATAAATTTATCTGTGCACTCTCGCATCATATCTCTGAACATGCACCAAGATTCTTCAGCGTCTGCAATATCTGATACCTCGCAGAAATTATTATATTAATTTCACAGCAAAGACCTAAATCTAGTGAAATCGGCTTTGGCGAATACATAAAACTTTCTTTTAGCCTTAACCTGTTTCTCAATGTTGAGCTGAAACTCCACGTACACTGCCTATTCCCTCAGCAACAGATACCCTATTCATACTCTCAGGAAGATTAGTAGCCAATAAATCTAATATATTATTAAATCTCGTGGGAAATCTCACTAACTGATACAATGAGTGTTTGCCGATAGTTTCAAGTAAATTCTCGCAAGATTCACGCTCTCTATCACCGGGATAAAGGCAATTATGGCTCCAATCAATTGACGGGAGATTGAAATCGCCCCCGATTATAATGGCTTTATCTTTATTAATCGAACTTAGCGCCGCCACTTGTTTCTCTAGATAATAAATAGTTTCCATGCTCGCATTTGGTGGTCTATAAAAGGCGCATATATTTACAGTTTTACTGTCGCTCCCTTTCACACTACACCAAACACTTTCGACTTCGTCGTCATTAATCTGTATCGGGTAGCTTCATATTTATTACTAACTGCTATAAAGACTCCACCTCCCGACCGGATACATCGATCTTTTCTAAAAAGGCTATAGTCACGAGGAAAGATCTCCTGACTGGCTATGTCTTCCGTAAGCCAACTTCCTGTGCCTATAACTACATCAGCACGCAGACTACGAATATGTTGTTCAAATTCGGCCTCCTTCCTGCGAATGCTGCGACAATTAACCGTAATGATTTTTAATTTCTCGCTATGACTACGTAACGATGCCTCGCGCGCTACTGAATTATTATTAATATTTACTGCCTCCTTGTCCTTCCTATTACGTCGACTATTTCTACGCTTAGAATGTATTCTACTGTTAATTAACATCGCGTTTATAGTGGAATGGCGTTCGGGCGTATTACTACTATTGACGTGCATCTCAACGCTTGGTGAATAATTTCCATTCCTTAAATCTAACCTAAAAAGCCTTAGCATGCTCGAACACCCTACGCGCTACCGCCTCCGCAGTCTCGGCAATGTAGTGCACACCAGAACCGTTTAGGGAAGCCCAACATGAGTCCAGAACCGGCCTCAGGTCAACGAAGTCCACTCCATTGCCCTTACAGAAGTCCCACAGCCTACGGTTATTGGTCAGTTAATATTTCTAATTTATATAAACGATATCAGCTCAGTAGTCAGAAGTAAAATTGGGCTTTTTGCGGACGACACCGTAATTTATAGAGAAATAAGCAATCTGGAAGACCATCAGTATCTTCAAAATGACCTAGAAGCTATGGTGTAAGGAATGGCAGTTAGAGATCAACCAAAAGAAAAGCTGCATCATCAATTTCTGGAGAACCAAGAATATCTCGTTGGATGTTAAGTATTCGTTGGACGGAGTAGAGATTCCAGTTTCAAACTCAATTAAATATCTAGGAGTCACAATCCATCGTGATCTCTCGTGGGACAACCACATTCACCAATTAATAGGTGCCGCTAACAAAAAGCTGGCCTTTATAGGGAGAATAGTTCGAAATAGCTCCGAAAAAGTGAAATAATTATGTTATTTAACATTGGTTCGACCGCAGGTCGACTAGGCGTCAGCTGTGTGGGGTCCCTACGAAAAGGGACTCACTAACGTGATAGAAAAAGTTCAGCGCAGGGCAGCTAGATTTGTAAAGAGAAATTACGATAGTGAACAAAGTGTAACATCAATAATAGAAAATCTGAGATGGAACTCGTTAGGGTAACGTAGACTGCAGGCTAGATTTAAACTACTGGAAAAAATTATGTCGGAGAGACTAGCGAATGAGGTAGTAGGACTTATCAGAAGCCCGTTGTATCTCGAAAGGCAGGACAGTGAGGATAAGATTCGCGAGATCGATTGTAGAACGGAGCGATATAGAAGATCGTTTTCCCTAGGACGATAAGAGAACAATAGGAAAAGATAACGTAGGAAAACTAGGGATCTTTGGTGCAATGCACCCTCTGCCATCCACCAAAAAGGTGACTTGCAAGGTATCATGTAGATGTAGATGTATTTTCGAATTTTGCTACCAAATATGAACACATTATAATCACCGGTGATTTAAATGCCAATTTCTCTGTTAACTTCCATGATGCTGATTATTTAAAACATTCCTTTGATTCGAATGGTCTCAATACCGTTCCGCTGAATCCGATTAATAACACCCAAACAGCCTCAACCTGGATCGACTTAGTCATTACGACAAACCTTGAAAAAGTGATAAATCATGGGCAATTGCCAGTCCCGGGAGTTACTTCTCATGACCTAATCTTCTTAGCATACTCACTCAATTTGCCGAAATTCAAACAAACTTTTATGCGTCACCGAGATATAAAAGGGATAGATGATTTTGATTTAATGAACGAAGCTTATACTCTTCCGTGGTATTCTATTGAATTTATAAATGATATTGATAAAAAAGTTGAAGCATTAAACATTTTATTAATGCAATTGCTTGACCACTACGCACCTGAGAAAACCATTCGCATTTCCAAACCTCCTGCGCCCTGGCTTAATGAATGAATTGAAGCACCAACGTATATAGGCAGAAACCACCGTGACAACAAGATACGTGAGATCGATTGTAGGACGGAGCGTTATCTAGGCTCGTTCTCTCCGAGGACAATACGAGATCCCAATAGGAAATTTCAGCCTGCAATAGACAATCTTTAGGTAGGTTTTGGTGCATTGCACCCCCTGCCATCCACCAATTAGGTGAATTGCAGGTTAACATGTAGATGTAGATGACATTATTAAAAGAATGATCGCACATAGCGATTCGGTCTTTCGTTTGTTCAAAAGAACTAAAGACGATAATATTTTCGACAAATACAAACACATTAGAAACAAAACAAAACAGCTAAACAGAAATGAAAAAAATTAGATTCATTCATTCAATTAACTAGTCCGAACGAATCACCCTCGATTATTTGGAAAAAACTTAGGTCGATTGGTATTGGCAAACAAAATGATTTTAAACTGCCTCCATACATATCATTATACTCGTTGAATTCTAAATTTTCCACACCCCCGAATGTCATTGATGAAAAAATAAAACGGGAAACTATTAATTCGATTACTGCCGCAGCGGAAAAATCAAATAAGGATTTTAACCCGTTTAAGTTCATCCAGGTCACTCAATTACAAGTGCTCCATGCATTTCGAAAAATTAAATCTAAAGCTCAAGGCTCACTATTTTCATCATGAAACTGATACGTATCATTCTACCAGAATAACTAATATATTTAATTGCTCCCTATCTCAAGAAAAATTTCCATTGCAGTGGAAACGCGCTTTCATTAGGCCAATACCAAAGAAAACTAAATCGACTGAAATCAAAGATATTCGCCCAATAAGCTTTTTACCTATCTTATCAAAAGCCTTAGAAAAATTAGCGCATGAACAAATCACCCTCTTTCTTAACGAAAATCAATTATTAGATCCCTTTCAATCTGGCTTTCGTAAATCTCACAGCACCACCACTACTCTTGTAAAAATCACCGATGACATTCGCCGCGCTATGGAAAAAAGGGAAGTTACGATCCTAGTACCATTGGATCTCAGTAAAGCTTTCGACTCGATAGACGAAGATGTTCTGCTTTCCAAGCTGCTCGCAATAAACTTCTAGCGTTCGGCCATAAATTGGATACCTTCTAATTTAAACGATCGTTCCTAACAAGTTATTTCCATTAATTCTTCATCTGATTGGCTTATCAACGGGAGAGGTGTCCCACAGGGTTCAATTTTGGGTCCCCTACTATTTTCTTTGTACATAAATGACTGCTCCTTGTCACTTAAATACTGTAATCATCACCTGTATGTGTGTAAAACAGTAAACTCATCTCTTCACTTACTTAAGAAGTTAAGGAGCAGTACTCCGATTTCTCTAGAAAAGCATTTGGTAACTTCGCTAATTATTCCGCATTTTGACTATGTTGATATAGCATACCAAGATTTATCTCAAGAGCTATCTTTAAAAATTCAGAGAAAGCATAACGCGTGCATCAGATTTATTTTTAATCAGAAGAAATTAGACCACATTTTTTAATCACTCGTCAAACTAAACGGGATAAATTCGGAGTCTTGGAGACGCCTCCACTTGCGTTCCTTGTTATTCCAATTACTTATTCCAAACAATCCAAATTATCTTTCAATGGAATTCAGGAGTATAGACACTGCACATAACCGCAATACCAGAGGGAGCCATTAACTCCTTATTCCTCATCACAGGACAGTAATTTTCAACAAGTCCTTCATTGTAGCAGCTTGCAGACTATGGAACGACCTTCTTCAAACAAAAATTTCGCCCTCGCTCTCCTCATTCAAGCGACACTGCTATCAATCTCTCTTATCCTTTCAATGGAACAGTTAAACGTGCAATATTGCTTCAATTTTATTTATGTATTTATTTATTAATTTTTAAACTTGATTTTGACAAAACAATACTTTTTGTAAATGTCTGTATTTTATCCATTTATTTGTTTTTTTCTTTCCATTTTGTTCAGACATACCAATGTTAATATCTATTCATTTTGTCATTTTTATATGTTTATTTTATCAATGATCTATACGTGTTGTGCCATTTTTTTCTCTTTATTATTTTCATTTATATATAACTAACAGATGTATCGGGCTTCGCTCGGGATATTAAAGCGGCACAGTATTTATTTTGTAATAACATAACTGAAAAAGAAGTCCGAGTACGAAGTAAAACACAGATATCGGAGGCTGTCTGAAAATAATCTAAAATAGTAATATATCATCATACTTTACCTTTCGTTTATAATACTTCCTTGTAAACAATATTTGTTGTTTTTCCTCCAGGTGCTAGGATGGTTAAGTTACGTGGGATAAAATCTAAAATAAAAATCTAACCTGGATTTATTCCTCAACTTGGGCACAAATGTAACACTCAAAAGGACTGGTGCACTCTGGGGGTTAACACTTTTTAAAAATCCAAAATTTTCTGCCTGCAATACACACGGTCGAAGCATACAATCAAACTTATATGAAATTAATTAATTTGCAATCTATTACGTTTGACGTTGCTACAACAATAATTTCGATGCTTCATAAAAAGCGCGAAGCGAATAGCGCAATTCTTTCGTCTATTTGAAGGTTTAATAGACGCTGATTCAATCGGAGGCAACAATGCGGTACGCCTTGGCAACATCTGGAAAGAGTACGTAAAAGCCATAAAATATCGAAAAGAAATGCGTGTTTCTGACAAATTCCTTCGTATAGCATCTAAAAATTGCAAGAATAAGATATTCTATAGTTATAGCCGTCGAATCAAGCAAAAATGAAGAAAATTGGTCGATATTTACGTATTTTGATGATTGAAATAAAAAATCTTGCGCCTTTAAAAATTGAAGATCCCGTGTAAACTTATGGGAATATATAATTGTCTCCCGGAGTCGAATCCGGGACTTTTTCCGGGACGTTTGATTTTTTTAAGAACCATCTTATAGGGGTTTAACGATTATGAAAATTTCAGCTCATTAAGCTTAGTAGATCCGAAGATATTAAGCGAGAAATATTTTAAGGAAACGGCAGACTCCCAGCCAGCCAGACAGGTTGAGTTTTATATAGATAGAGAAGATTTGTTCTATATTTCATTTATTGGTATCTTTAGTAAATCTCAGTAGGTTTCGCCGGTTTTTCACATCCCCCTTCTTGTGTAGGCATTTTCCTGCAGTGGGTTTTTTTTAGATGGATTTCATTATTCAGAAGTCCATATTTTTTCCCCACAAAATCACATCTTTTCTTTTCAAATACTTGTATTTTGTTGTTACCTGTATTTATATTGCTAATGTTTTATATATTATTATATATGTTTCATGGCGAGGGGTTTGGTGGAAGATGGGACTTCTTAGTGTCAATCTAGCCCCAAATAAAGACCACATCAATAATCAATCAATCAATCTCCTTCCCTCCCTTTTCCCTCTCTCCTTCCCTCTCATCTTCCATTCGCTAAAATCTATTTCATAGAGAAACTTTAGCCATAAAGCAGAATATTTTTGCAACGGATACCTACAATTTAGTTTTAGTGGACAATCTCACAACCTGCGACGTTAAAGTTGTTTTGAATTTCGCTTTAAGATATTTCCTTTTCTCTACTCTTTTGTCTTTCTCAGAGACCTCCGCCTCAGTGGTTGTGATAGTTTTACGCTGCAAGTACCCTTCTGCTGGAGCAGATTTGTATACTTGCAATATAGTCCTTGTGTGAGACACTGGCAATTTGCCCTGCCATTTTCTTACTCTTGAAACTAATTCTAAGGAATTTGGAATTCGAGTTTATAAATGATACCACGTTCAGCAAGGTTTATTCTGCCGGTCTCAAAAGAGGCTCAATTTGACACAAACTGAACCTGTTTGAAGAAAATTATTTTATTACATTTACATGTTATGTTCGTTTACTTCGTAAGCTTGTTAGTTCTTTTGGCACAACAAGCAAGTATTATTTTATTTTATTAATTAAATTATTCTAAAGTGTATGCTTATATATCCACTACAATGACCTCTTAATAAAGCTTTTTTAAATATTTATTTGGTAAATTAAGAAAAGTATATAAATCTTTGGAGCTATTTTACACAGTTATTATTTTTTACATTACTACAGACACTTACGTAATTTGAAAATAATCCTACCGTCATCTTAAATTTTCTGTCCTCTGCAATCTTCTTAATTTCTTGATGACCCAATTTCCTTCCCAAATCCTCCATCTATTTCCTTTTCCTTCCTTATCTACTCTCGCCTTTCAATTTTCCTTCAGCCACATCATTCGATCTATTCTCATGGAATTACTTATTCTTCACTGTTGAATCACCTTTCCCCCCTCCTCTCTCTCTCTCTCTCTCTCTCTCTCTTTTTCTGCGAATTTTATCTTATGAATTCTTCTCCACATAGATAATATAATGTGGATAGTGGACTTGGAGAGGTCAGCAGATTCAGATTATTATTATTATTATGTTTCTGTGTTTTTGTGTTATTTTACGTGTGTCGCTTCGACATCCCCGGGGCCTCGCCAACCTGAAGTCGTCTGATTGGTGAGTGCTCACTGGGTTTCCTCATCCCAACACCTTGTTGACATCCATATATATATATATATATATATATATATATATATATATATATATATATATATATATATATATATACAGTCAAACTCGTTTATAACGAGCACGGTTGTAACGAGTTCACGGCTATAGTGAGCAAATGCTACCTCCAAGATAAGTTTACGAGCATTTACATACAAATATTTCACGTATATAACGAGCACGCTTCACGGATATATCGAGCAAACTTTGACCACTTCTCACTGTCTCAAACGCGGCGGCGGTCAGCCCCTTCAATCCTCATAGTGACCCAAAATATGTAACCTTGTGTTCTTGAGTCCAGCCTCTACACCCTATCCCTCGGGGAGGTTAAATACCGCGGCGTTGTTGTTAAAAATAATCCCTTCGTCCAAACCAAGAATTCCCAACTTGCAGGTACAGTGGCACTCGCGGAGGTCCTTTGTCCTCTCTTCCCAACCCCCAGCTCTTTTACAGCCAGGAGGTTGTGTTTGGAAGGGGGTAAGGGGTAAGGGCATGTACAATGGCGCCCACCCCCGTCGCTCAGCCGAATGCACCCAACACCCTTTCCCACGTAAAGATGGGAAACCCCACGTTTAATCCGTCTCCTCATTAACTCTTCCTGGAATTGGTATGCTCACAGTTTGCAAAGAAAGTTCGTAGCGTTGATCACAAAAATCAGTTGAGATTTTGCCCTTGAACGAGTAACATGTCCGTACATAAAAGGAAGTGTTTGTCTATTCGCGAAAAGGTTGATATTATTCGAGAGTTAGAACGTGGTAAAAAAATGTTGAAGTGTGTAAAAAATTTAATTTATCGTCGTCTACGGTTTCAACCTTATGGAAAAACAAAGAAGCGATTTTATCTGCACTAGAGAACAACCTAACAACGAACAAGAAAATGAGGAAGTGCGACTTGGGTACTATTGATCAAGCACTTCTGGAGTGGTTTAAGAGGCAGAGGTACAGGCAGATAAATTTGCAAAACAGTTAGGACACGAGAACTTCACATGCAATAACGGGTGGCTTGATCGTTTTAAAAATCGGCATAACATTGTTTATGCGAAAGGCCCTGTCAGCAGATTCAAAAACGGCAAGTGAATGGGTGAAAAGTGTTTGGGAGGAGTGTCGAAAAGGTTACAGAGAAGAAGACATCTACAATGCCGACGAAACTGGACTGTTTTACAACATGATGCCTGATGCAACGTTTAAATTCAAAGGTGACAAATGTGTTGGTGGCAAAAGACCTAAGAATCGTTTAACAGTTTTAATGTGCGCAAACATGAATGGGAGTGACAAAAAAAAACTTTTTGTTATTGGTAAGTCACAAAAGCCACGTTGTTCCAAAAATGTAAAGAAGCTTCCCGTTGAATATGCAGCTAATAAAAAGGCATGGATGACTTCCAATATTTTTCAGAAATATGTAAGTCAGTGGAACAACGAGTTACGGAGGAAAAATAGAAACATTTTACTCCTTGTCGATAACTGTCCTGCGCACCCACATATGCAGGAGTTATCCAATGTAAAACTGGTGTTTTGCCTCCAAATGCGACTTCTATTTTGCAGCCAATGGACATGGGGATAATTAAAAGTTTTAAATGCCATTTCAAGCGATTTTTTGTTCTACAGTTGATTGAAAGGAGGGAAAGAGGTTTAGATGGCAACGACTCTGTATTGGATGCAATTCATTTGATGACAGATGCATGTTTCACCTACAACTATCATAAACTGTTTCCGAATGTCTGGTTTAATATCGGGAGAATTTTCGATTGATAACCATAACGTTGATGAAGATCAGAATGGCTTAAAGAAAATGGAATTGCGAATTTTGACCATGTAAATGACATTGACAATTTTGTTCATGTTGAAGATGATTTGATTACCAGAGGAATTCCTACGGAGAGTGAAATAATAGAGACAGTATAAAGCGCAGCAAACAGTGATGAAGACAATCATTAAATGATTTTTTTTTAAAACATTGACATTTCCGATGGTGTTTTTAGTGCACTAAGTGTAATAAGAAGGAACTTAAGAGACTTCAAAGTGAAATCTATGAAACAGGCTACTATTCAAAGTTATTTTTGTGAAAAGGGGAGTGATTAAGGATGCAGCTGTGAGTAAATTTTTTATGTACGTATGTTTACTTTAAATTTTCTAGTTTATTCTCATATTTAGGTTTTTTCATAAATTTACTAAATAACCTTTCTGTTTATATATTCACTTTTACTTCTTATGTCTTATTTCACCATACGCATGCATGCTTTTGCCTTCACGGATATTAAGTTTAACGGCTATAACGAGCAAAACTAAACGGTCCAGTGGCGCTCGTTATAGCCGAGTTTGACTGTATATAAGTTTTTACACACACACCTCAGAAGTTATATTTTAATCACACTACAAAGTCCCGTTGATGTTCGACGGGTAATTCCTCTAGTAGAGAATGAATTTATGAAGAGAGAGACGTTGTTTCTTTCAGCTTCGAAGTCTTCGAAACGGAAACTAAACGAATCATATAGCGCTGAAATACCGGAATAATTATATATATATATATATATATATATATATATATATATATATATATATATATATATTCTCTTACTCCGTCTTCCACCATGCGCCAGTGACTGACTGTAATGCTATTTTAAACAAATCTTTCCGAGTAGGTTGAAGATTGAATTTTGGTAGGAATGTTTGTCTCTTACATTAAAAGCCATTTACGAAACAAAAACCCAAAAAGACCTGGGTTCGACTCCAGTAGATAATTTCTATTTCCCATAAGATAACACGTAAAAATCGATTTTTGGACTTACAGGATTTTTCTCTTTTGCAAATTAAAATTAACAAGAATCGACCTACAGTATCTTCGGACTCAGACCGTTCTAAAGAAAAATAAACAAAGTTTCTAATTCTTATCGTCGCATTTTGTCTACGATACAAAATCGCTCAAGTTTTAAATCATATTTAATTGGAAATTTTAAGCTTTTTCACGGTATATTGCCTTGCCGACCGTGTCATTGTTAAACCTCGAGATAGTATTGTCGCCTTAATCCTTATACTGTACATGCGTAAGGAATGCGTCCTTTGAATGTTTTAATACGAGAGAGAGACTGAGAGAGAAAATTAAATATTGCATAGATTAAAAATTATTTTATTTGTATAAGAATTGTATAGCGTAACGTATTTCTTTGTCAAACTTTCTATTCTCCAAAAACTATTTTTACTCTCTGGAACACTCAATTATATGAATTTTATATTTATTTCCATTTTAGTGCACATAAAAGTTGGTTTCATTAATTTTTATTTCAATTTTAACTTAATACTTTATCCACGCATACCCGTCATATTTGACGAGCGATTACGCTAGTACCTATTAAAGTCCAAACACAAATTATTACTTCCACTTTGAAAACGTTTTAGAGTTTAAAATTGGTCCTGTTTTTTTAAAATAAACTCCTAGAAATGATTTCAGTTTAACCTTGAAGGAATTGAGAACAATTGAGAGAATGAGATAGATAAGATAATCAAAACAAACGTCAGATTTTGATTCCACTCAAAGCAGAAACATTGTTTTTTTCGGTTGAGTGCCTGACTGAGTGCCAAGGGCCATACCAAATGTCGTCGTGGGCCTCTTCTTGCCCGGAGGGCCCTGGGTTGGCCGGAGGGCCCTGGGTTGGTCGGAGGGCCATGGGTTGGCCGAAGGGCCATGGGTTGGCCACCCCTGCCGTACACCATAAACGAATTTACCGCGTCGCCCAGCCAAGCAATGTGGAGGAACGGCCTCTTGAGTAATATTAGCTGAATATGGATAAGAAAGGAGGAAAGTCGCGAGGAGTTGTTCTTCGCCCTTTGAGGCGAGGACGACACATAAGCGCCGATTACATTCCGCGTGACTTTTGCCTGAAAGTGAAGAAAGACTGAGGCTGCGAATCTAACAAATCAAAGTGGGTTATTAATCAAAGGGTCGCCGACAGAGGGCAGCAGGGAGCAGAACAAAGTTGCCCACTTCACGGTGAGCCGCGGCGGAAACGAACGCTTTCAATCGAACAATAACACGTTTTAGACACTTGTGTGAACAAAAATAATTTATTTTGTGTAGTGTTGTTGTAACCTAACAAACTTCATATGTCTTGAATGTAATAAGAATTTCAATTAGTTATGCATGCTTTAATGGCATCAGATTCTATAATTTTTGATGCGTGCGTGGACCAGCAGTGCTTAAATTTTGTGTTTTGTTTCACTCCGCAAAACAAATTTATTGAAAGCTACATTATTCATTCGACGAAGAAATGCGTTTTTTAGTTGTTTTACACGGAACCGACAACAATAACCTAGACGACGCAAAACTAGGTCAAATTTTCGCATTAAAATCAATTTGTGGATCGATTTGTCTAGGAGACTAATTTTGTATTATTAGGGAAAGATTTTAAATATAGTCCTTACGCAAGTTCAACGGAATTTTCAATTGCGTATTTCGTTGAAAAACGGGGGAAATGATGGAAAAGGGTGTTGAGCTCATGGGAAAGTTTATGGGCCGGGGCGGAAACACTGGAAACAACAGGCCTGATCGGACAGAATTTCGTTGAATTTGCGAAAGTATTAGATTTAAATCTTTTCCCTAATAATACTAAACCAGTCTCCTTTGGTGTCTGCATTATCTTCACTTCAATCCCCACCGGTAGGACTTAAATCTCGCTAAGGGCATTTTAATCAATACAGGGATTGATTCTTGCGCTATTGCTGAATTGTTTAACTTAATTGAAAGCGTGTGCAAATCAAAATTATTTCCCTTTTTTATGGCAAATTTATTTGACAAACCGAAAGCCTTGCTCTTAGCGTATATATTTATGAAACACTTGAAAGTCTTTTAGCTCTGACTTTGCATTGCTTAATGATGTGTGTACAAGGCTGGTACAGGCACGTGGATGATATTTTGTGTCGGGAACTGATAGCCAATTAACTTAATTTTACCTCATTTAAATTCTTCACATAATGCCATCAAGTTTACAATTTAAACAGAAACTAATTGATCCCTCGCCTTTTTGGATTTATCCCTGACATTTCGTTAAAACAAGTTAGTCTTCTCTATATATCGCAAACCTACCGATCACGTCATTCCCAACCACTCGTCCCACCACTTCTCTCATAAGCACGCGGCCTTTCTTTCATTGCTCCACCGCCTCCTTAACATCCCTCTTTCTGAAGATAGTTTTGATAAAGAGCTTAATACTATAAAACCAATCGCCATAAACAACGGTTATAACAACCAACTGACAGATCGCCTCCTGTCGAATAAATTAAAAAGAGGATCGCTTCACAGAAAATTATTTCCTCTCCCAAAATTCCTTGCATTTCTAAGCATTGGCTCAGACTCCCCTCCGTAGGCTCCCTCTCCTATGAACTTTCTAACCTCTTCCCTAATGACATCAAACCCGCGTTCTATTCTCCGATCAGTTACGCCCAACTTTTTCTGAACAAACTATTCCATACCAAACCTTTCGAAAAGCGGTGTTTATAAACTATCTTGAGCCAAACGTGGCGCTGTTTAAATAGGACAGGCCGGAAGAAGCTTCAAGAAGAGGATCGAGGAACATAAGCGATATTTCGAGTATAGAAGCACGTCATCACACTTCACTAAGCACCTTTTAGAGAACGGCCATTTCAGTTCTTCCAAACCCGGGTTTCTCCACTTCGAATCAAAGGGCAACAGATTAGAGCAGGTGGAAATTTTAATCCATGATGCTACGAACGATGCTGAACTTAGCAATGAATGTTTTTTTCAAATCACTCTCCATTGTTCTCTTTATTGCTATCCACAACTAATTGAATTAATGCCTATCGAGACCTAATGACGCTGTAACAGGTCGAATAAATTTGTGTATAGTGGAAATTTAAAGTAAAGTTCCAAATAAGGATCAAATTTACCCTAAATTAAACTTATAACAAAAACTTTTGTTTTTTTTTGAGTCGAAAACATTTCGTTCTCATGACAACCCAATTGTTATTACGGCAATGGCGTAATCCAAAATACATATAGAGGAAGAGTACGCTCATTAACTATCTAAGTACACAAAAAATTGGAGTGAAAGGTTGTACTATTTTGAGTTTCGAGTATTAAAAGACAAATTAAAACAAAATTATATTTATGATTGTTACACATTTATATCGCCATTGTTAAGGAAATTTGGAGTGTAACATGGATGTGCTAAAGGGCAGAGTGATTTATCGCCACGTATCCTTATTATTCCTAGGGAATATCCTTTTGAATTCAAACATCTTCAATTTCCAGTTGTTTCTTTTGCAATGGCTAAAGGCTCAAGGTCATTTACTAAAAGTTGTCAGGGTCCATTCATGTGCACATGTACTTTCTCATAATCAGTTTTACATAGCATGTTCAAGATTAAATATCCGAAATAATTTGTATATTCTTTCTCCAAGTAGCAAGACCGCCAACATAGTGTATGAGGAAGTATTGTAAAAGAGTTTTCATTGCATCTTTTAAATTAACGGTGCACGAAGAAGATAAAGCTATGACTTGGAAATCCTGATAGATCATTGGTACCTAACAAAGGAAGATTTTCAAGGTATAAAACATAAATTCCCAGGCAAAGAACGGATTGTTCTGCTAGTATGATTATAAATAAAAATGTTCATTTGTTCGTCGTGAATTTCCTTTCAGTTGCTATGAAGAATGTTTTCGTTGACAGAATGTAAACAACCACGAAATTTTTTAAAGGTTAAATGCGAATTACAACGTTCTTGTTTTTTTCTTCTTGGAAACGGTTACCCCTACAATAACAATGTATATGAAAAGATATTTTATTTATATTGTTCTACAAATTTATATGAAATTGTTTTCGGCATGACTAGTATTTTACAAGATATGAGGAAAATTTAGTTTTTGGTATGGGTAAAGTGGTATTGGATTGAATCCCTGATTGGATTATGTAAACCACTTATGTCGTTTTCTTATTGCGTTTGTCCAGAAGTCCGAAATACCAAATTTCATTAACATCCGCCCAATATTTTTGGAGTTGAAACATGCAACGGATGGACGGAGACGTGCCCATAAGGTGTCCTCGCTTCACCGGTAAAGAACGCCTATTAAGTGATGTTTATGAATGCAAATATTTTTCGTGCACGGCTTATGTGATGTGCTTCGTAAAGGAACCGTGGCTGTGAAATAAAAACTTGAATGTCGAGATGCGCTGCCCAATAAGGCAGTGATGGAAATAAGGCCACCTCGACCGTCCTCCAATGAAACAGCTTATTTCGGGCATTATTTCGTACGGACTGAGTTGCTTCCGAATCATTTTTTATTCACACCAGATTTCGGTGCGATTATCTCATGAAGGGGCCGGAAAGAAAATTATATCTTTAAAGACAAATTTTCGATCATAACGTTAAGCAATTGCCGCGAGCGAATGAGAAGACGAGGGGAGAATCGTTTTCTGGAGTCCGTAGGATGGTTTCGAATTGGGTGCGGAGAGAGGTGGGCGGTGGAAGGAGAGTGCAGCGAGGAGCAACTTACGTAATAAGGAAAGTGTTCGCGAGTGAAAGGACAAAGGAGGAAGAAACTTCTGGAATCCGCAGACGTTCTCTACGATTCTCCCTTTGATCTCAGTTTTTCAACGGCTCTGGTAGAATCGAGTTTTTATGCACGACTTACAAAAGAAGACACCTTTTCCTACTTTCTATTGAAAGCCTCCGACTATATTTTTAGTTTTATTGTTGTCGTAGCCAAATGCGCAAATGAAATCAGTAAAAGAATATCGAAAGCGGAGGCAATCTTTTCAATGAATACAAGGAAGGAGCTAGTGAAAAGATGTAGAATTGGGATTAGGAAGAATGTTATGGAGCACTAAGAAATCTCAAAAATTTTGACGTTTAGAAAACTGGTGAAAATAATTTGCGCCGTTAAAATAATAAATATGATAGCATTAAAAAGAATAGGAATAAGATAATCTTAATAAATGTGGGTAGAAAGAAAATACATACCTCGATCAGACATTTCTGTGAAAAATTCTGCGGCTAAATATGCGATAATAGGAAAACTCGAAAGCAGAAGAGGAAGAAAAGGTTTCTTGACCAGGAAAAGGGGATATGAAAAAGTTTTCGAGGAAATGTGAATAACTCGGTTTCACTTATAAACACGGCCGTATCTGCAGCATGATTAATAATATGGTTATGAGTTTCGCTGGAAACGTATTCGTACGTTATACCAAGGCGTATAGCCTTCTCCGCTATGATTCCTCATGTCGCTCGATGGCTCCTGTCGTGACCCCGACAGAGACATTTCTCTTAACCGCAGGCAGCTTCCTTAGCTTCCATCCTTCTATTGCTTCGCCCGAGGAGAAATACTACATTCGAAGTGATAATGCTACCTTCCGTAGAAGATAACCGCCGCTCTCGGTACAGAAGGTCCGACCAAAGAACAAGGAGTTAATATAACCAAAAGGATCGTGTACTCTACCACTTCAGAATTAAACCGTTTGGTGAATCACATGCTCAGTTCGACCTCGAGAAGTCTGCCTCTGTGACAAACTGAGCTTCGTTACTACGTTGCAATCATAATCAACCACTACAGAATTACCGTTAAAGTTGGCTATTGGTTTTAGTTTTGCGTGTACTACTAACTAGGCCATATTATGACTGTTGGAAAGTTACTAAAGTCGTCATTTGTTTTTCGCGAGCTTAGCTAATATTTGTGTTGGAATTCAGATTGGGTTTTCTTTGTCAGTGAGGGATCCCAAGAGAGTTGAATTGCGACGAATCTCTTCGCGTTCGGCAACAATTCTGTACCGCTGGGGATAAAAGCGTCTGTCAAGTTCAGATATGACTAGAAAAAAGAGATTCGGGCTTAGTATAAGTTCTGGAAGTTATGAAATGGATAAGGTTTCTTTCCATGCAAAGTTACTGGTTTCGTAAATTCCCTTAAATAATAGCTGAATGTGAGAAACTTTCGCTCCTTTTCATTGAGTGACTCCGTTTTGGAGGAAAAACGATAAAAACGGGTTTTAAGAGAGCCTCGTACCACTTATTTTCGTGAATAAAAAAACAGGTAATATTTAAGATCAAGTCCGCTAAAAAGACTCAAAGTATCTAAGAAGCTCAAACTAAAACATATTTCTTCCTAGATACGTGAAGTAAGAAAACAGTAATTTTTGCAAAGTCTTAGTTTATTCAACATATTCTGCATAAAGGTCAAAGTACAAATACTTTTTAGGGAAAGAGCTTTATTAGGTAGGAGACTGAAAAGATTTTAAGATGTTGTGAAAATTTCCTGTAAAATACAATCATATATAAAAAATTTCGTAGCAGCCGTTCCCTAAGTATTGATAGGTTTAAACCTCCTAAGAACCTGACAAAAATTACGTAAATGATCGTGTGTGTGTGTAGGGGCTTTAAAAAAAACTTCTTGGAAGCCTATCAGGATTTGACAGTTTATAATTCGATCTATTGATAAAAATATCAAATAAAAGACTTTGAATGATAAATTAGTGCGAGCATTGAATCTTCAGAATCAATTTATTTCTTGCGTTTGTTTTCGTTTTTATTTTAGTTGTCGCACACAATAGTATTTCGAATTATTTTATCATGAGTACCATCGAAATGTACAGACAAAATTGGGAAAAATCAGACAACTAGGGCTATGAGGATTTCATTTATACTTCAAGTAATACATTTATTACTTAACTGAAACGTAAGATAAATACAGCATATTAAATATACGATAATTTGTCTCAGATGTTTTGCCGAAGCAATAAAAATGGCAATGGCCAATGCTTTTTCTTTAACTAACGACACTAACCAATGCCATTTAAAGTGCTGTTTCGCTTCCTAAGGAGATTAATAGAGTAAAGGTTACGCGCCAGAATGTTCCCTGATGTTCCATTACAAAGACAAAGATAAAAATTTTGTTCTCTTTTACTCAGTTCTGAATATTTATGGTGCACATGCGTCAAAAGAAGCATCTAGGTAATAATTTGTAAACTAGCAGCCTATTCTGAAAGTAAATTATTTTTTAGTCTGAAAAATTGAAGAACCATAGGATGTCGCCAGCGAATGGGCAATCAAATTTTTCTCCATTGGCAAAATCAATTATGTAAAATATTATTTATCGTTTTCATTTCGGCATAATGATTCTCTTCTAATTGTAATGTTTTAAATTCCTGCAATATTTCTGAAATATTGAACATCCAGAAAATTTTCAGTTTGTCATGACCAATAAAATATTATTTTGAATGTACTGACCATTCCATTCGACCAGACCATAATGGTAAGTTGACCCTGCGACAAATAGTAACTTTTTATTTATTAAGTATACACAAAGTTCGTTAAGTTCTAATGTTAGGTGGAAAAAGTACAAAGGTGCCAGTCACAGGAGGTGTATAAAACGCAGAGTGAACCGAAATCTCTATATCGATGTTTATCGTAATTAAACGCCAAACCATGAACTGTACGAAAAGTATATAAATATACATCATATTATGGTTAAACAGATGGGCTCCGTGAGATGAAAATTTATTCTGTTTCTCGGTCAATGCTTACCCGTCTAGTGTTTATATGTGGATCATTAAATAAATGAATTTATTATTAGTGCAAACAGAATGGCAGAATATATTTCAGTTATTTTCCAGCGCAGACCTTACCGTAATTTCAATTAAAGTTAGTGAACGATGATTATGATTGGATTTAATTTCATGCAATATTTAAAATAGAGCATATTTAAATGCAAGGAATGCCACCTACATACTATATCTACAATGGCAGTCATATTTTGCGTTGAAACTCGTTTTCAGGGCATCACGAAGACGAAAAATACGTCTGCATAAAATATGAGGAAAATGACGGAGTTCACCCAAGAGCGATGATTTTCCTCGAATTTCCATCGAACCGAAATGTAACTAATCGAAGATACGTTCGGTAATTAAATTAATTAGAGTAGCGATGATTATTCACCAGGATAATTACGTTTTTTGTTAGGAGAAACCACTTCCACAATCTTCATTAACGTTCGCCTTAGCAACTTAAAGTTTTATATGGAATTATAAATACTTATCAGTCATAGAAAGGTGCGTCCATAAGATTTTGACGTTTCAAAAACAGCGTCAAAAGTACGATGATGAGGAAAACAGAAGTCACTGCGATGTCCGACGATATATAGACCTCGAGTTTGACAGAAAACCGAGCCATTTGAACGCCGTATGCCGTGAAGCAGGTGTTGCGGGAATCGTTCCTGGGTCACAGGGGTAAAGGAAACCGGCGGGAAGTGTCCCCGATCTCGGCGCTTATCGGGGCCCTCCCACTGCCCCCCGCGTGTCACCATTCCGCTCTCCAGCGCGGTCTCAGAATCGCACGTCCTTTTGCCGCCATTATCAGAGGCACGAGATGCAGATGGCGATCGGGAGCAGTGAGCGATCCGAGCCGTGGATCGCACGGCGTTCGAGACGGAAGCGCGTTACGGGGGAGCGGTGATCGAGGTCTCAGAAGGACCGGGCGTCGAGTCGATAGGGTTTCGAGGGGTTCCGCGCCGTCGCCGCACGAGGAGGAGCGTCCGGAGGGGGATCGACCCTGTCCACCGGCACGGCGACGTCCGGGACGTGTATGTGGACCGGTCTGTCGACGGGCACGCGAAAGGGTACCGGGACCTCTCTGACCACATCGCGGGGCACCTGCTTATACACGGGGACCGGAACGCGCACTATGCGTTCCACAAGCACGGGGACGCGGACGTGCACCGCGTACGGTTGCGGTACGGGCACGGGCACTCTGATGGGATGGTGCACGATCTTCTGCACGGGGTAAGGGACCGGTCTATCCACGTGCACCGGATACGGACGGAGAACGGGAACGGGGTATGGCCTGGCCACGGGAACTGCTACGGGGTAAGCCACCACTCTTTCCACGGGGTAAGGCACAGGAACCTCCACTTTCTTCTCCACCGGATATGGAACCGGCGTCTCCACCGGGTATGGCACCCTCCTCACCACGGGCACCGGATAAGGCTGAACCACTGGGATGGGCCTTCTGGAGCGCGGGGCCTTTTTCTGCGAGCCGTATGGCAGCGTTCTTTCTTCTCGTCCGAAGTTAGATCTCGGGAAGTGTGAGGACCGATCGAACGTGTCATCTCCATGGTATCGAGGTTGCCATTTTAAGTTCCATTCAGCCAGGTCGTACATCGAACGGAACGGCCCTCCCATGATTGCAATGGTTTCCTCGTATCCTTGGCTTCGCGCGATTTCTCCGGAGTCAAATCGTTCCCCTTTTACCGATCCTTGGGCACCGTCGAGGCCGAGATTTTCGACCGCGAAACGACGTGCAAAGGCTCCTCCGTAAGCCCATCTGTTGCCGAAAACATCCAAATCTATATCGCCTCTCTTCGCCAACTTGTTCGTGTACTTCCTCTCTGCGGCAAAAACGCTCACGGTGAGGTAAAAGACGATCGCCTGAAAGAGATTTTGAGAAATGTTTACTTACAAATTATGCGCCGTAAACATTAAAATTTTATCGAATTCTACATTGACATCATCTTAAAGTATTTTCCATTTCCTGATACCTAACCCACATCCGGCACAGAATAATTAACCGTGGACATTCCGCCACCGGAGACGATGCTCTGCATATGAGAGAATTGTTATGGTCTCTGGTTTGATTCCGTTAGGTTTTGATGAGCTAGCTAATACATATGGTTCACTCTTAATGAAGACAAAGGGGTTTTTATGACAATATTTTACGTAGTAACATTTTATCAATCGCTAGGAATTAACTCCTTTCAAATATAGATAATATCAAATCTAAAGTACGGTTGCCCTTGCCATCAACGGCTTTGGTTAATTGCGCAAAGGGGTTTTTATGACAACATTTTACGTAGTAACATTTTAACAATCACTAGGAATTATCCTTACAAATATAGATAATATCAAATATAAAGTACGGTTATCCTTGCCATCCACAGCTTTGGTTAATCGCCTTAGAAATTCGGTAGAATATAAGCAAAATCAGATGCGCAATTGCCAATTTACCAATTGAGTTGTGCAGAAAATGTTTCAGCTCGCTTATAATTTCTTTAGATAATCAGTTAAATTCTAGGAAAATTTGATCCATTAACTTCTGTTTGCCGTTTTCCTTTCATTCTTTTTAAAAATTTCACTCGTCACTTCTCAGGGCTTCAATTTAGAAGAATAAGTTCGGTTATGCCCAAAACCCTTTAAGTCATTATCTCTGTTACCGCGCTGCTGGACATTCCCACTGAAACAACTTCAGATTTAATTCATCAAAATACTCTGCTTACTCGTTTGAAGCAGCACTCACACAAAATGCCACATTCGTTTTCTAATCAACGAGTTAAAATACCAACAACTTTGAAATAAGTTAATAATTTAACAATGCTTCTCTTAGGATTAATGAATTTTCAGTTGAAAAGACGCCCATCAGCGCAGTTCTTGCCTTCCTATAGGTTCTGCTTCTTCTACGTAAATCATTCTTGCATTTTTATCACAAGCCCGAACTGAAAAACAGTATACTACTATATCCCCTTATGCTATTTCATGCTTCAAAACTTGCCATTGTGATTTGACTCTCCTTCGGGCTACAGCCTTGACGTGGTAGAAGAGCGTGCGTGTTCCGAAGACCTCGAAAAATAGACTAGAGCATCTGCTTTTGGTAGGGTCACCCACGCCAGTAAAGTCAATAGGTAGGGAGACAGCGTCCGCACCTCAGAGAGGCGGCTGAAAAAGGAGCCTGTACCCAGTGGATTGGACTGATCAAGCGATGCTGTAATGTAAACACCGCTGTTGAGGCGAGGATGCCAATGCGAAGCAAGAAAGGAAATCCGTCGGCCACATTTTAAGATGAAAACGGTAAATTGTTAACTGCCTCAGAGGATGTTAATGAAAGATAAACAATTTACATTAAAGCATTTTGTGGTAAAGATCTGAAGACACAGTCCATTGAGATCGAAACAGAGAAAGATAAATATTGTAACAGAGACGGAAAAGGAATATTGGACAGCAATATTGAAAAGGCTCTTTCGGATATGAAATCTAAGAAAGCAATGGAAGTGGCTGAACTCCCAGTGGAAGCATTTGTAAATTCTGTCGTGAAGTTGATGGAAAGGGAGAGTGGCCAAAGGAATTCACTCGATCACTTTTGATTTATTTGAAGGAAAAATTAATGTCAAGATTATAGAAGTCGATTCTGATTCAGAATTATAAGATCCCTTTGGCATCACATGTAACACTTGCGGCTCTAAGGATTTTAGAGAGAAGGATATACGTCAAAATAAATAACTATTTTGGTGGAAATCAGTTCAGATTTCGGACACGCCGTATGGCCGATGATAACTTTAGCAGTAGAAAACGCCGAATGAAACCACAGATTGCGTTCGTTCGCTTTTTTGATTTTAAAAAAGGATTTCGTAGAGTTTGGTGACTTGGGCAACCTTTCTTGCGTAGCGGGCCACATTTGTAGTTTTGAATGCTTCGGAGGGCCGCATTGGAAATCACGATCGCTTCGGCGGGCCGGATGAGTGTTTATATCGGAGGTTATCTAAAGATTCTGTGGTCTCATATCAGCATAACTCAAGTCCTAATCTTTTTATAGAATTAAAAATTCACCAGAAAACGTTTAGAGTGCGTAATTTTACTGAAAAAATATAAAATTGTCTGTTAAAATTTTCTGATCACTTTTTCATAATTGCTACGTGGTCCGCATAAAACGCTGTCAGGGGCCTCATGTGGCCCCTGAGCCGTAGGTTGCCGTACGCTGGCCTAGGCTAATGGAGGTGTTGAGGAGAACAGGAGTAGGTTGGATAGATAGGCGTTTCATAGAAAATCAGTAACCTGCACATATAAGAGCAGCAGAGGAAGAATGAGATTGCATAGTACTAGGGAAATTATACTAATCAGTTAAGTTAGATTTACAGATTACAAAGCAATATTGCAGATGCTGTTTAACTCCAAATGAAGCGGCAAAGGTATTCAGAATGAAACTTGACAGGAAGAAAATTAATCAGGTTATTTATCAAAATAAGGTACTAATCACATGTCAATTTGGAGAACAGGTGTGTTTAAGTACTATTCTAACTCACGATTTCAGAAAAAGCGTAGAGGTCAGGACGAGAATAGATCGATAGATCTATGAGATGACGAGAGTCGACGACTGGAAGTTTGAATAAAGATATTAAAAATAGTCAGAGGACTCATGAGAGGGGCTGTTCGTAGTGAGTCCGCAATTATTTTTCTTAATATAAGTGAAGTAAAGGTGAATCTTAAATATAAAAACTTTAAAGCAACTAAGTGAGGTGGTTTGCAATTAGAACTACCATCTTTTCCTCGGTGTCAACACGAAGATTTCCTATTTTTGCCCTGGGATCGCCCCCCCCCCCTCTCCCCTCCGTATACACTTCAGATTCAATTGTTGTTTTAACATTTAAAAGAAATAAAAAATTGACTATGATTTCGATACTTTATGCTCAAACGAGAAAATTACTTGAAATATAATCTACTTAGTTGTCTTTCACCTTTTTTCCACCTGATGTTGGATCTTGATTGGAATGTGGTAAATATAATGTATTTCTTATTTTTTGGACGGTTATTGATTGGTTAAGAAATAGATCGTATCAATATAATATATTTTTTATCAGTGTTGAACTTCAAAGTACCCTTTTATTGCTTTTGGCATATTTTTTTAATCCACTGAATTGTTCCTTTCATAAAGTTACAACGTCAGACTGGATCTCAATCCGGAGTTTTGGGGATAAGAAAACTAAGTCAAAAAAATAAATTTAATCTAATGGAACATGCATATTTATTCGAATTCTCAACAATAGTTTCTGTTGCTTCTTGGTAGTGTCAAGAGTTCTCCGATACAAATTTCGCGAAATCATAACTCATTTTGAAATTCATCGTAATAAGGTGTTCTGACTTCACAATAGTATATATGTCCAATCGATTTCGCTCATTCAACCATTCATTTCACATTATTGAAGAAACTATCTCAACATATGCATTGGTGACTTGTATTGAAAATGCATTAGAAACAATTTTACAGAGTTCAGGTAATTTTACATTAATAAATTAGCGGACCTATAAAATATTTGTTACTTCAGTTGATTCATTTTAAAACATCTACTTCATCATTCAATTTGTCCTCATCAAAAATTACATGCGCAGCTTTGAGGATGTTTTGAGGATTTAAATAAAAAATAAAATTTTAATTTATACTACCTTAATACCTTTTGACAACATGATGACTGAGGACATCGAAGAAAATGTCTCAAGCGCAGGTTTGTCTCCAGATATTCTGTCGCCTGAGGCGAGGTGCGATATGCCGAGCCTTTAATTTCGCAACGAAGTCGTTTACTCCGTCCTACTTCGCGTGGAAACGCTGAGAAATTCCGCTAAAAATTCTATTATGCAGCCTAGCGTCAATTTTTAATTTTCGGCGATAGCGCTTTTGTCGCAAGTATGAACGACTTTCTGTCACGGCAGCAATGTCGCTTGTTTCAAGTGCGCATGGTTGTAATAGGCGACTTTGAATCTCTATCCGCCTCCAATACAGCAATTGATAAACAGAAATAAATATATTCTTTTTATAATTCTTAAATAACGTTTAAACGATTCTCTATTTCAGTGCAACAGCAACTATTTCCTCTGGTAAATGGGATTTCCAAACTTTGTAGTATGCTTCTTGATGTCTTCTCTCACAAACTTCGTCCAAAGCAGGTCATGACATTCAGAAATTGGAAAAAAACTATCCGGATGACTCTTTAACGTTTGAAATAACATGTGAAATTGACCAAACGCTAAGCGTTGCATATTAAGCGGGTGTACTGAATACTTTCTTATTCTTATTTGTACCGCGACAGACTGCCTGATCGCCTCGACTTTGTCGTAGCGGCCATACTGACTTTATACTATACTATGTATTCACTCTAATCAAATTTAGGCCCTTTCGACGGAGGAGTTCGCGCCTCTGCTTCACATATCGGCACAGGCCTGGGCAAGTGAATACACTATGTAACTGTAGCATAAACCGAGAAGAAACTGTCTTCGTCAAGGTTCCTTCCCGACTTGCTTGTTTTAGGAGTCGAAAATATTTCCACCAAATCCGAACCCAACAATAATTGAAGTGGTCGGTTTATGATGCGTTTTATAAACAGACCTAAAGTTGTGATAACGGTCTTTTATATCAAGCAGACGGATTTGCTCCAATCTTTCGCTATTTTTCTGTCAACACTCGGGTGGTAGATCTGGAAAGCAGTCCGTGGGAAAAGAAAAGATATGGAACATCTCGTTAACATCGGCTTTCTCTTATTTCACTTCGTTCTCCATATTTACCCGATAGCTTGGTATTACTAGTTCGGGGGTGGTTTAAATGACAATTTGGGATTGAAATCAAGATTTTAATAAAGAGGGACAAAATATATAACAAAGTGGGACGAGTGATGATGAGACACTGTCCCTCCAAATTTGAGACGGTTGGTCGCCCTAATGCAGGAACAGCTTTTTGATTGTTGCTTCAAGTAAGTACGAATAAAAGCTGTTGTCGTTAATATAAATTTGCGCTAAATTAATTTCAATCCGAAGATTTGCAGAGTTACACCCGGAGCCCAATGATTATGCTGCAAACCCGAAGATTTCGGATGAAACTCGAATAGGTAACATATGAAATGAAAAAAATGTCATTCGCAAATTTATCTAATAATATCTCATTGGAACAGAAATATACACTTTCACTTTCTCATTCATGTACATGGTATACAGAAAAAATATGATAATCACTAAAAAATCGATTTCAAAATTTTGAAGGAAATACACGTTTTATTAGGTTATTTTCGGCATGCCTACTGTCTGTGGCGTAATAGTATATGAAAATGAATTAATTCTTTTTAACTATTGTGTAATAGTAAGGCACTATTACGTTTTGTGACTTGAAAAGAATTATTTCGCAAAATCACGTACGTATGTTTATGACGTGTGTGAAGAACTATTTTAGGCATGTCTGGTTTTAAGGAATGCAATGAAATTATTTATGAATAAATTATTTTTTAATGGGTTACCATTTTAATTGCCAAATGTAGTTGAGTAAGATATCTCTAAATTTACATAAAAAGTAAATCGAGGATGTTTAGGACTTGTAGTATTTTTCCTGATGTTTTTGTTAGTGCCAACTAATATATAAACATGTTTAGGTGATCCTGAGATCTGAAATTTAAATATTATTTGTCTTAAAATACCAATTGTCTGACATTTTAGATTTTATATCATATCTCAGTGTTTTTATGGCCATCTTTTAAAAGGTTTTGCTGAAAAATATATTCAAATGACATTTATCATGCATTGCAAACCACCTAATTAATTCGATTAAAGGTTTTGATGTTTAGTACTTGGCTTTATTTAAGTCCCAAACACCTTATATTAAGATAAGTAATTGCGGTTTTGCAGCGAACTTTCTCTGCGGCGAACCGGCTGCGACGAACTGTCATCTGCGGCAAATCTGTTATGAAATTTAAAATTATATAAATATGAGACATAGACTATGAGAAAAGATGATGCGAACATATTTGAGAATGTGGAGATTGGACTAATCAAGGAGAAATTAGTTGGACAGAGAGAAAAGCAAACGAGGGAGTCTTAAATAGAGAAGGGGAAGGAAGAAGTTTAATCAGAGTAATAAGGGAAAGGCAGGAGAAATAGATGGGTGGAATTTAAAAAGGAAAAGGTCCGCAGAAGGAAGTCGTAGAAGGTGGGATGAAAAGAAAAGGGAAAGGAATGCATTAAAGGAAGGACATTGGTTTGAGAATATAAAGAAGTCTTGTTGAGTGGCTCAGAATGGATTGTGATAGCGATTTAAGAACATAAGCTTTAAATTGATTTATATACATTAACAATTTAACGTGAACATCGAGGTTAAATAACTCCCTTATTCACTAGATCGCAACATTAAAACATGCCACAAAGGATTGATAAATATCCGATGAAGAATCATTATAAGTCAAAAGAGTGAGAGTTAAGTATGAGGAAATGAATTAATTGAATGAAAAACTTCCATGTCAGAAAAATTACATGGTGCTAAAATCATAATAATGGCATATTTTATTAAAAATCAAAAGAATCAATTTAACCACTAAGGAGTTGGAAGATCATATTCTATAGCAAATACTGATGTATACGCAGCGTATGAACTCACTGGCGTAATATGTAAGTAGAGACGAGAAGAAAGCAGTTGATTATATCGTGAAAGAGCGGCCGAATAAAATATCCCAAAAAGCATCCATTGGCGAGAGTCAAATGAGTCATAGGTCATCCCGCCAGTTGGCCCTCGGGCAATAAGAGTTATACAAGAAGAAGTGCGAAATGGACTCTCTCTTCCATTCTCATTCTTACCTTTCTAACCCTCTAAATGGAAGATGAGAAACTGTCCACCAAATAATCTATTTATCTCTTTCCTTTACTCACAACTCATTCTAAATGCGATTAAATCAGTGTTTCCAAAAATACCCGCTGCGGCTCGCTGGAGTGGCGTAGCTGATTACTGCTGTTAGGAGTGCCGCGAACAATTTTTTGAGCAAATGAATAAAAAATTTATGCATTTTTTACTGGGCAAAAACACAATAATGTATCCTCGGATAAAATGATAACGACGTAGCCCCAGAAAATGAGTGAGTGAAACCCGTATATTTAAACATATAAACTTGAGTTTATTTAAATAGGGACCACTTAGAAAATATCGACACATTCCCTATTTTTTAAGATCACAGCTTATATCTCACTTCTCAACAACTCCGGTTCTGACACATTCCAATGAATCACCAAAAGATTCTAATTGAAAAGGCAAAACGCTTCCAGTATATTTGAAAATGCTTAACATGTCTCAGAGCATCGACGTTTCCACCTATTGCGAGGATTGCGAATATATCTTCGGAACCCATTCGCCCATCTTTGCCAGAGTCGCCGAAAGAGCAATTTTACCCGAACGTATATCACTTTTAGCCGTCGCACAAACTGCCTCAAAGGAACACTTCCGATCCACTGCAAGATCATACTTACGAATTTCTTCATGCTGTAGACGCTTCAAAACAGGAACCGCCCTGAAGAACGCTCTCGTCGAGGCTGCAGTCGAGGTTGTAGTCAGCGAGGCATCCATTGGGGGCATTTATAGCCGCTGTGTAGCATCCCGTATGTGCGGGGGTAGAACTTTCCCCTAGCCCACCGCTTCCTCCTCCGATCTTCCTCCCCCCTCTCCCTTCTCCACCAATCTTCCCTCTTCTCCACCAATCTTCCCTCTTCTCCCTACCCCTTCTTCCCCCCTCTCTCCATCAACTCGGTACATCTTCTCCACGTGCTTCCCAGTTTGAAAAAGCGCCTACGAAATAACGACTTTCCATTCGCCGAGTTTTTTCAACCCCCTTCCCTCTCACTCTCTCTCCGTTCACGCCGCGTCCGATCTCCATCTTATTCGCCTCATTATGGAAAAGTATTCACTTTCTTCGACTCTCCGTTCGCATTTTATGTCCCGCCGGGTCCCGCATCCTAATTTTTCCTCACGATGTGCGAGTGAAAGACTCGCTCGACCGCATTATGTCATCCTCTCCTCCGCCACACGCAACCGTAAACTGTGAAATTTATCGGAATAGGAATAATTATATCGCTTTGACTTTACGCAGTGGTCCCTCATAACTGGTGCCTGCCCGTGGTTTCATTTTCTCCGTTCTACGGAAATGGCGGAACATATTATATTTTTGGATTTATAAATTGCAGATAACTGTAGCTGATGAAATTCTCACAAAACTCGGTTCTTTGTGTTGAAATTTGGGTGAAAACGCTTGTTAATTAATTTTTCTTTTAGCGATAATCAATTTTCTGAACTGACATATATGACGCTTTTTTAAAAAGTACGTACGTCGGATTACTATAGTGATTAAATTAATAAATAATCTTAACCGCAGCCACTTTTGGTATACGAAACTATCGGAATTTGACAGTCGGCCATGAGTCTGGGAATTAGTATCATTCAATCACGATCTTATGAAATACTGCCGACTTCACACCACACATCCTCTAATGTTATGTCAAAATTGATTGGAATAGTAAGGGTGAAGGAGATAGGAAAGGGAGAAATTGTAGAGGAATGAATGACGATTAGGGTTAGGAAGGGGGACGGACTTTATTGAGGGTTAAATTGAGACTATACCTATAGTCCCACCTACATTTAACTCTTTTGTTATGCAATTACAATATTGACATATTAACAACATATCCAATTAATAGCCAACGCTGCGTTAGCGCAACATTATTTTTGTGAATCAATTTAAAGGAAGTGTGAATAACTGTCGTAATTTGGATGTATTTACGAGCTGCATCAAATGTCCATTGAACCTCGATATTTATTTCAGCTCCATTAAAAACGCTGTTCTATTTATTTTAATTGAATATTTTATTGCAATTTTAACACGCTTTGATACGTCATTTTCATGTTTTTACTACAAATAAAAAGCGTGGAATTCGTCTAATGACGTTTAATTCATTTAATTTAGAGTTTCCATATTTGGAATATGTATCACATTAGTAAATAGTGACTTGTATAGTAAAGATATTGGAAGTTAAAAATAATGTTGCGTACACGCAACATTGTCTGGAACTGGGAGTTTTGTTCACGTGCAGAATTCAACATTTCAGGATACTAAGAAACTCGCTTCTCATCTCTAGCCTAGTCAGTTCATTACACGTCTGCCTTTCTTTGTGGAAGCACGCTTTCTTCATTCTACCAACAATGAGTGTATTTTCCTTTTATTTGAAATATATCCCATGGTAAGTTAACTTAATTATTTTCAGACATTCCTGTAAACAGTATTTATTCATGTATTTTCATTTTGTCATATTTATCAGCATCGAAAGTGATTTTTTCTTGCGTCTATTATATATTTACTCACGTAATTTACGCTACTTATTCCTACTTTCCGTGCTCAAAATTAGGGTGCGTAAAGTAGGCGGGACAATTTTTTCCGCGTCGGTGGCATCGGTCACAAAATAAAAATGATACAATCCGCAGCAATAATGCACTGCGGAAGAAATATTAGCGGTGCTAAATGAAGCGGATGAAGTGGATAAAGAGGACATTGTTATAATTTATTTGACTGATGAGGAAGATACAAAGGAGGAAACATTATTATTGGTCGATAATGACAGTGAACTTCCAGCAGATGTGATTGGAAAACTAGACCTCCTTAAAATGGTAGGTCCTACAGACAGTGTTTCCAAGTCAGTGGCTACAACAACTAAGAAAAAGTGCGAATTTAACTCTAAATTGAGAAAGGCCTTTTCAGATCATGCCAACCATCCAGATAATCACGAAAACCTATGCGCATCTTTAAAATCTTAACTTGCTGATAAAAGTCCTTTTGAAATATTTAGCCTTTTCTTTGAAGAAGAAGTATATAAATAGATTATTGAATATTCCGAAAAATATGCAAATGATAGAAACAGACATAACTATAATTTATTACTAAGCGTGTGTGCGTGTGTGTGTGTAGCTAATGAATCTCTTGGATTATTATAGCCATAATTCCTTCCACACCGAACGCACTCACAATGGAGGAGGAAAACCCGGTGCCGGCATTAGCATACTCTTAATGAAGAACGCCAAGGGGGCCAACTGCTTAACGTCCCTTCCGAAGGACTTTGCGGTCTCCTCAAACCACACAAACGGGGGGCCCGGCGACCTTTATCGCTAAGTGTGTTGAAAACATTTTTAGGGATATTAATTTTATCGGGTTATAATTCCCTTCCCACTTTGGATTCATATTGGTCTAATGATCTTGATAAAGGAGTCCTTTTAGTTCCCAGGTGGCTGTCCGTCCGTCCGTCTCTCCTTCATGCTCTGCATGTCAAGAACTCTATGTTGCAGAGAAATGATAAAGGCGATTTTATTTCTATCCGCTGGGAGATACGAGTAAAATTATTTTCAATATCATCAGCCGTCTTGAAACAAAATGGCAGCCGTTTAAAATATTGTAAAATTTGTATTTCGAAAACGTTATTTTGAAAAAAAAACTTTGGACAAAAATAAAATTTTAGCCAAACAAAATTATACTGCCCACTAAAAGTTTTTGTTTATTTATGTTTATTTACTCCACTAAAAGTTGTTTTGCAATTGCAAAATATCTTATCTTTGGTGAAGAGATTATGTGGTCCTAATTTCAAAACGGCAAGACACTTTACAATCGCTGACCAACTTTTAGGGTATAGAAAGTTTTTGCTAGGCACAATTTTATTTTTTAACTTTTTATTTCGTTTTTAACTGTTAAAGGAGAAGTTTTTCGTAAAAACGTATTCCCTTGATTTTATTTCATTTTGTAATCTTAACTGTGTTTGTTGTTTACATTGAATCCGTCAAATAAGACGACCCATCCAGACCTTTTCTATAGAATTAGTAAAGAAGGAACAAATTTCCCGATGTTAAAATTAGTTAATCCGAAAAGACATCAGAAAACACTCTCGTGCTCAAAACGAGATTACGGAAGAAGGGCCTTCAATTTTAGAAGGGCCTTCCATACCAAGACAAATAGTGTTCGCATGAAAGATGGAAAATAAACTTACGATAAAAAGTCGTGTTGCATGACGCCACCCTGCAAGGGGCAAGTTTTGATCAAATGGCCAGATTGCGGAGAAAGCGAAGAAGAGTAAAAACCTAACCCAAAAATTATAACCAGGTTATAAAAGGTTATTTTATGAAATATTTTCAGCAAGTTACTCATAACAATAATAGAAGGCGAAATTGCCCTAATAAGGAATAGAGAGGAAAGATGCACGCGTAATACACGCACACAAGCAAGGCAGAGGCGTTCTGTACGAGTTTTGTAATCAGATTAAATATATATAAGTATATATATTCATGGATTGGACGATTATTTAAACACCGCAAAACGATATATCAAAAGTTATGCCAAAGAAATTTCGAATTGTTGATTTAGAAATTTCGAATTGTTGATTTATTGGTTTATTTCCAATAAGTCTGAATTAATCAAACAATCGAAAACTATTTAAAACACAGATCACTTGAGTTATGTACAAGCATGTGACATTCTTTATGTTCTTGGTCATTCTTTCGTCGCAAATTGTCAATTCCTTTTCACATACAAACGCTGTTTGTACACGCAAGGAAAGTAATGGTATTTAAGTTAATTTCTTCGTCTTTGATAATTCAATTATTTTCATTTTCTATGCGCTGGGTGCATGCGGAAGGGAATTAAATGTATTTATGTATTTCTAGAATATCTTGTTCGATTAAATTGCTACTAAGGTTGTATTCGTTGACAACAATTAAAAAACCAGGGAAAAGTTTATGTTTAAAGTGAATTACGACTTTTTTTAATTTCTGGATAGCGTCTACTTCCACGATAATTTGGCGAGAACTATTTTATTTAAATATAGTATCTAAAAGTTTTCTTTGAAGACTTCTTTGGAAAAGCTAACATTTTACGAGCTATGACGAAAATTTCGCTTTTTCACCAATAAATGTACACTCACGATCAGAGTCGAGGTTAATATTACCCGCTAACCCGAGTGTTTTGTGCACGCGAGGTGTGCATGGTGCGTAATTGATGGGTCCCTGGAGAGGAGTAACGTAACCTACGCGTGTGTGTCTATGTGCGAGTATCAACGGACGTCCTCGAAGAGACGCATCGAAGAAAACTCCTCCCTCTCATGCTTATGCCTGTCTGTATAGGATAATTCGGATCGCTTTATTCTATCAATTCATGGTTAGGTTATGCGACTCATTTCTACCATTTTCTTATCTTCTTGCCTTGAAGCCCTTAAATGTCATGTAAATCTGTCCAGCAGCTTCGAAGATGAAATATGCGAGCAGACGGCCACGACCTGACCAAAAGGCGTTCTTCGAAGCGGTAGTAGCGGGACGGTTTATTGCCACGCCTCGTCCGTCTGTCTGTTGTGACTTTCCTCTTCTGAACCGCTGGACCGATTTCAATTAAATTAAGTGCCAGTGATTCTTTTTGAAAATATATCGCCGAATTATAATTTTGAGCTGCATCCGTCAACAGGACCGCGCCTAGGGTGTCTGGCGCCCGGGTGCAAGATATATCTGCGGTGCCTCCCTGCTATCGATGTTTTGTGGTATGAAAAAACACGACTTTTTTCATCGATAGAGAGTGGAGACAAACTGATGGATTTCTGTAGATGTATTCCAGAACGAACTGATTTAAATAATTTGCTGCATAAATATAAAGATAAACATATAATATAATATAATATCTGCTTTAACGAAACTTATAAAACTCGCCGCACATTTGATTAAAAGTCAATTCTCTGTCCCGTTACCTTAATAATCACTCAAAAGTTCAAATATTTTTGGGTTATTTTGTCAATTTACAAACATAATTAGATGCGATATATATTTCGACTATAAGAAAACAAAACTTCAATTATTTATGCATTCCTACATCAAAGTCCCGACTTTGTATCTTCATTTTAAGAAATCCAATGAAGAAGTAGATGTCAATAATTCTCTTATTATTTAGAGAAATTGTTATAGGATTTGAATTCGGTACATCTACAATCACCGAGATGCGGCCCAAGGCAAAATTCAATATACATGTTATATTATTTTGTGTTTCGATGTTTGACATTACTAAAACTTTAGTTTAATAATAAAATAAAATGATTGCTTTAATAGAGAACTAGTATAGATAAATGCACAAATAAATTAATATAAATGTAACTATAAAACAAAAAATGGGAAGACTAAGATGGTTAAGAAGACGTAAAAAAATAAAACTAATGATTAGTATTATATCTGAAAATTTTCATTAAAAAGAATATAAATTTACTTGATTTTATCGTTTTCTCGATCGTATTTCAAATATACCCATTCATGGCAATTGTACTTTATTTGGTTTTTGGTCATCATATCTTGATTAATTTTCTAGTTATTGAATAGAAGTAATACATTCATTGCGTTTAATTTTATTTATTGAATTTTATCAAAATATTTTTTTAAAACTGTTTAGAACAATCGTCAAACTCGCGCTCATACCAAAACACTTAATTTTTTCCCCACCTTTTAATAATACATACCAGACCGTATATCAAATCTTACTTTAGCAATCCAGATATTTTCGACTTACCTCTCGAACTTTTATAACTTTCTGAGTATTAGCAAACCATCGCGGATCTATATGATGTAAAAATAAGTGCGAAACCAAACGTAACTCTATATATGTATACGCACATTTATTTGGAAAGTTATCGATAAGAATAATTTCCACTAGTAATACTAGTCTACATTATCTTCTATAAGGATATAGTAATTAACAAAGAAAGAATCGTGCAAAGACAAAAACGTCGGGCTTACGACAAAATGATCGCCCTGCGATTCCGCCTATCCTCGTTCTTCTAAATAAAGGAATCCTTTCGTATTCAAAAGTTATCTTGTCTATAAATCGATAAATTTACGTGGACTCGATGCAAGGACCGAATACATGAGTACATTACTGTAAACTCACTATTCAAAAATGAGTGAAAATCCAATGGGGTTAATAGTTAAAATTGTTAAGATGTTATAACTATAACAGATTTAGCTGCATAGTCAAGCTATCTTTTATAACTGCTTACCTACAATTTTATCAAAAACTGAAAACAATTTAGGACTTATGAGCGGATAGAAATAAAAATGTTTCGAGTAGAAGCTGAAACACGTTATATGAAATACCTCCTCGATTAAATAAAATAAACACCAAGTATGTGCAGTTTTCCTCTGCACGAATGATGATCTCTTCAGCTTCAAAAAGAAATTCTTTTTCGCTGAATGAAGTATACTTACTATCCTATCTTTAAATATCCCCTTCTTCTGTTCACACACCGTAGAGGAAAAGCAATCCTTCTCCAACGATATCTCAAAGAAATTTAAGGGCTTTGTACTATTTCGAAGTGAATATGAACGTTAACGTGGGAGGGGGATCATGAAGGAGTAAGGAAAGCTAGTTTTCGGAAAAGCTATCCCAAACCAATTAAAAACAGATTTGGGATATTCAAGATTCGGTAAAAGGGAGACTTAAAAAAATTGTAGACATCTGTTATTCTTCCAGCGAAAGGATTTGTGGTAAAGGTCGATGGTACTCAGGGGCGACCTAAGGTATTTTGAGGCCCCGGCCTAGAAAGTGATCTAGCGGCCCCGTCCGTAAATTTTTGGTTAGATATTTTTAAAAGAACTTGCTCATTTATCCATTGCTTTTTAAAATAATTGACAGTGAAAGGAAATAAGAATTTCATGTAGATTTTAGCATATCCCGCGATGTGAATTTGTTTTCAAAATTGCTTGCAAGTAAAATATAATCGGGTTAGCGCCCCCAATACTTTGGCGCCCCTACCTCGGGCCGGCCCTGATGGTACTTGACGATAGGATGCCGCCTCAACTGGAGCTCCTCGCTAGGGTCGGGACAGCAATCCTGGCAACTCCTACGGTGAACCCATTTTCGGTCGCCACTGATACGTGTTCTAGCGACCTTGAGTCACGCGACCGCGTATCGCAAGGGATCGGAAAAATTTTGCGTGGAAAATTTCGTGTCATTTTAGTATCTCCAACTTTCTCTTTTCACTCCAAGGAGGAAACATTCCAAAATAGATTTTTAGGGGCCCCCAAATGTTGAGTATAAATAATATATTTACATATACAAACAAATTTTTGCTTTTTCATTAAATTAATTATCATTATAGTTACTTTATAATTATAAGTACATGTTCTCTCTAAGCTGTAACATTGATGTATACAAAATGGCAGGTTTATTTTTTTGACATAGGGGGGCCCCAAAAATTTGCTTGCATCCGGGCCTCCGAGAGTACTTGGCCGGCCCTGATTGCACCCACTGCACCCCGGATAGGCGCGCCCCTGTCCGTCAATCATAACTTCCACTATATATAAGCACTTAAACAAACTTATATTCGTATTTTGTTATTGTTATAATTAAAAATAACTCCTCAATTTTGTTCATCGCATTTTCGGAAGGTTTACGGTGATATTCGATGTAACGTAAAATAGGTGTTGTCGCGTGCTGCATTGTGATGCGCGCGCCTTTGCTTTCTGACCTTTAACTCGTGCCGTATAGTTGCAGGACGTAAGAGAAAACATATTCGAGGCCTTTTATTCGATACTTGCGTAATTGGCCGTAAAAAGATGACGGGAGTGCATGATACCGTCGTATTATTTAACGTAACCAATGGAAAAATTGCAAAAATAAAGAATTCTTGCATATTTCTAGAGCAGTGGTGGCCAACCTTAAGCATACCATGCGCCAATTTTTTCACAGACGAGTTCAGATGCGCCATACAACTCAAGCACGTTTTTTACCTTCTTACTTTCACGTTTGGGGTTGTAAAATAGGGATAGGGGTAGGATCTGCTTTACTTAAGGGAGGAAAAGGAATAACTCAAAATGTAAAATAGGGGTAGGGGTAGGATCTGCTTTGCTTAAGTGAGGAAAAGGAATAACTCAATCACGCAATTCAATTAATTAATTTACGCCATTTCAAAAGACATGTTTATTGGAGCACCAATCTACAATAGTTAGAAATAATCTCTTGGACAAGAGTGTGATCGCTGTCGTGGACCCCATTGGTGGTGCTACAGCTGCCGGAGAGTCTCGTTTGGTGAAGATAACTCTGGGCCACAGTTGTTGGATGTGATGAGAGAGAGAGAAAGCTCTGAGCGAGATGAAGCACTGAGAGCGAGATCAGCTTGGAACTTGGAGTTGTCTGTTCTCTCTACTCACTAGAAGGGGTCCTGGAATATGATTTATAACAGTGGTGGCCCTTTTAAATAAAGGTATGCTTATTGACATAATCAACATTTTTAAATGGTTTAATTATTGTATGAAAAACAATATCTATTACAGCACAAAAACATTACTTACCTTTATTGAAACTTTTGTGCCTGCTTGGATTTCGCTAGTTTTTTAATGTTTGGTGTTAAATTTGTCACTGAAAGCAGCAGAGAGTTCTTCAAATTTGAGTCAGTTATTCGCGACCTTGTTTTGCTTTTAATCAATTTCATGGATGAAAATGCTTGTTCACATCTGTATGTCGTTCCAAAGCGACATATATAAATTTTTGCATATTTTCTTAGCTCTGGGAAATGTTCACTGGGTAATGAATGCCAGAAATTAATTATATCAGAAGCATTTTGATCTGGAAAAAGCTCATCAAATTTCATTTTCAAGAATGAATTTGTTTTTAAATCAATCAGTTCCATTTGTATGTTACTAGGCATCTGCATTACGTTTTGTTCACTAAGTGAAAATGGGTTTATAAATGCGAGCATGCAATCTTCTTCTTTAGTAAAATCATGAAAACGACTTTCAAATGACTCTTGCAATATCTTGATTTTTTCAATATATTTAGTCAAACTGCTATTATCCGCAGCACATTCACTCTGCTCTTTCAAATGTGAAAATTGACTTAAATCCTTATTTTCTAACTGGGAGATGAACAGTTTTAATTTCATTTTAAATGAACTGATGCTATTTACTAAGCTGGGAAATAATTTATTCTTTCCTTGTAGTTTTAAATTTAGATCATTGAGATGGCTAGTAACATCAATTAAAAATGCCAAATCAAATAGCCAGTTATTGTCAAATAATAGGGTTCTTTCATCAGGTAGTTCATTTTCCTGTTCCAAAAAATTAGAAACGGCATTTTTTAATTTCCAAAATCTACTCAGAACCTGACCTCTAGAAAGCCAGCGCACTTCACAATGAAGGATAAGTTCACCATATTCCAAATCTAACAATTCACAGTATTCTCTGAATTCTCGTCTGTTTAATGCTCTTGCTCTAATTTTATTCACAAATTTCACAACTGGCAACATAACGTGCTGCATATTTAAAGTTTTCCCACACAGTGCCTCTTGGTGTATAATGCAGTGATATTTCGGTATAGGACGTTTTAAAAAAATTTCAAGCAAAGTTGTAGCGCCATTGACTCTACCTATCATTGATGGCGCTCCGTCAGTACACACACTGATAAGTTTGTTATAATCTAATTTTAGATCTTCTAGGCATGATTTCACCTTTTCAAATATGTCTGATCCTCTTGTTTTACCATGCAATGACTCCAGACTGGCAAGTTCTTCAAAGACATTAAAACTATCATCAATTCCTCTTATAAAAATGTTTAACTGGGCAACATCACATATGTCCGTTGATTCATCCAAAGCTAGAGAAAAGAAAGTACAAGAATGAACAAGGTCTTCCAGTTGCTGAGATACACCCTGAGAGAGTTCCTCGATACGTCTCGTAACTGTCTGCCTTGATATAGCAATTTCGTCTGCTTTCCTTTCAAAAACTTTATTACCAAGATGGCGTGCAAATATTTGGAGACAAGGCTTAACAATTTCTTCTCCATCAGAAAAAGGTTTCTTTTTTTTCGCCAATGCTAAAGCAATTTTATATGACGCTTCTGTCATCGCCAAGTCTTCACTACTTACTTTAACAAATATATTTTGTCTTTTTCTGATTTCTTCCTTTTTCTTAGTTACATATTCTTTTCGTAACTCAGACCCAAGAACAAGCTTCATTTTTTCTTCTATATTAGTCTGATGCTGTGTTGTATAGTGTCTCTTAAGATCATGTTTTCTATTATATGAAAGAGTACTTTCACAAACAATGCAAAACGGTTTTCCTGATGAACTTGCTATAAATAGCAACTCATTTTCCCACTGTTTATTGAATTCGCGCTTACAATCACTTTCTTGGCTTCTTTTGCTCATTTTCTTTTGCACTGTAATGGACAACAGGAATTTAAGCATAGAAAGGTATAAAACTAAAAAAAAGTGAAAAAGAACAAATACGTACGTCGTATCACACAGAATATCAATTATGTGGAATTTGAATTCTATGTTCGCGTCAAGAAAAAGTAGTGGCGCTCTTCTTTGACAAACGAAATATATATTTAATCTTGAATCTGTCTTTCAATCACTCTCAATACAAAAACCACGCTAGTACACTCAATAAAACACTGCTTCAAACTCCACGCCACGATGGCTCACTCAGAACTGACTGACCATATCAAACGCTCGCCGCTCATTCGCACGTGACTTCAAACATATGATGTGTTGCTAGTGCGCGGTGTTTGCGATCGTTTGAGCAGGAACGCGCAATGGCAACACCGATAAAAATATTCGTACGTTTGTAAACCCGCCTAAAGTAACATCTCACAAGTTCCATTCTAAGTTTCAGACACCGAGAAGTTGAACATTACCGAAGGCTGTACGAATTGAACTGAGATCACTTTGGTATTAAAATATTAAGATGGATTCAGTTCTGACAACTATTTAAAAAAAATAAGTAGGCGCAAGGATGCGCCACTTGTAATCATCCAATGCGCCACGTTTGGCGCATGCGCCACGGTTTGGCCACCCCTGTTCTAGAGCATATGTCTTTAGCGATCTGTGTGAGGAGCGAAAATAAATGAAAAATAAAATAAACATCTCGACTACCTTCCTCTTGAGAATTTAATTCCTGAAATCTCATCAACAATTTCTTTGCATCCCTACGCCAATCATACAAAGTACGGTCAGAAACACCATATCTTCCCTTGTAAGCTCCCTCTCCTCCCGGGCGAACTCTCGCTTCTTCGGCTTTCGAAGCGTGACAGAGGTAGCTAGCTACAAAGAGCCAAAAGGACAGAAGAAAGCTTTTATAGATTTAGGTTAACTTTAGGCTGTGACGTGAATTCGCGGATTATAGTAATAATACTGCGATTGATATATATATATATATATATATATATATATATATATGTATATATATATATATTTATATATTGACTTAAGGAAATGAAAAGGTATTGATGAGGGTGGCAACAAGGTGTTGAAGGAAGCCCAGCAGACACTTACCAAGTCGGAGACCAAGTTGGCAGGCTGCTGGGGGCGTCGAAGAGACACGTTAAACACACGAGCACAAAAACAAAAAACACGCAAGCTTAGCCGCTTGAAGGAAAGCGGCGTGAAGGTCGGATATGGATTTCGAAGAATGACGAAGATAAAGAACGAGAGATTTGCAATTAGCGAAGTGGGTGTTAGAGAGGGTGGTATAATGGTGTATGGTGGAACAGATAATATGGATAGAGGCGAGGAGGTGATACGTGAGGGCTAGGGAAGCGCGGATAGGGGGAGGAAGGCCTGAAAGAGGAATTCTGATGGTGAGGCATTTGGGGGTGAGTCTAAGTGCAAGGCAGGAGCTATATATATATATATATATATATATATATATATATATATATATATATATATAACAACTTACGGAAAAGGAAAGGTAAAATGAATATATGGATGTCAACAAGGTGTTGGGATGAGGAAACCCAGTGAGCACTCACCAATCAGACGACTTCAGGTTGGCGAGGCCCCGGGAAATACTCCTTCTTCAGCTACAGAGAGAGAGTTCTCTCTGAGTACTGTAGTACTGTAGTACTGAGTGTCCTTTTTACTACTTTAAATATCGTTTTACCACCAGGTGTGCGCCTATTTATAGCAGCCACTTGGCAATAATAATAATAATAATAATAATAGGGTTCCCCAGTTGTAAATCATGCACCTCATAATCGAATTAAATAATCACCTATCTGTCCGAAATATTTCCCCAATATTTGTACTAATAGATTAGACGCTTCTGCGACAATTTTCATCCTCGAATCTTGATGTGCCCTAAGATGCGATCTTCCAATAGTTGAAATCCCAAATCAGTTCTAAGTAAAACCTTATCTCAGTCATTCCGAAAGAAAATATCCCATTTTAAACTATCAATTCCTCTGCATTTTTCCCTCGTTTGAATGAAACTACGATACTATCACGTCGGCAAGAGCCATTTGTCACAATGCTCTCTCGTGTTGAAGACTAACGTGTTGATATCAAAGTAATTGAAAGATTACTTGCTGGCTATAAAGTGCTAAAGACCTTTAACATGTCTTCTCAAACAAAATGGTCTGTGGCTCACACACATCGTAAAATCTCTATCCATCTAACCTCATAAATAAATCGAAAAAATTAGTATTTCATGATGTGCACTTGGCTCAATGCCTCATGGCAAAAATTTGCTATCACTCGTCAAAATTATCAATCTTGCCAACTCCTGACAAGGTTCAAGAATAAGAACTTAAAAATCAAAAGAAAAAAAAGTACTTATCTCAGTTATCTCATAATAGCCACAACAAGGTTGTGACTTTGTTTTGGCAATTGGAGATACCTGAGATGAGAACTTTTTTAATCTTTTGATTTTTAAGTGCTTGTTCTTGATTTTTTTCAGGCTAGCTCGATAATTCTGTTTAATTTCATGATAAGGTGATTAATTGAGGCATTTGTCTGGGGCTGTCCCCAGATATTTTGCCACCTGAGGTGAGCTATAATAAGTTTAATCATGAAAATATAAAAAAATGTAAAAAAATATGTGCAGACTGATAAATTCAGGAGCAACAATAACAATTCCCAAGATCAACTCAGTGTTATAAACACTTAAATGATAGTTATTTACAGCTTTATAAAATAAATGTTTTCTTGGAATGAAAATTATCAACAAATTATTAATGCATATTGAAAGGTTTTCATTTTATTCTTATTTTGACGCCTCTTTGGATAGGCGCCTTAAAAGCCTCGCCCTTCTGAACGGCCACGTGTTTGTGCAAGCCGGTCCCACACCACTCACGGGTATTCACGATTCCGAGCATGTACGAGTAATGACCAATGCCGAGTCAGACCTCCAACACCACTCGTGCATACTTGTCACTATTCTCCTCGTGAAACCTGGTGCATCCTGCCGTATACTCGTCTCGTCATCCGTTCACTATCCCACATCATTCGTTCACTGGCTGTGTATCGATGCCGAGGATTCCGGAGTGGTCTGGGAGTTACCACGGGTGCGGAAACGAGTAAACACACGGGTTTAATTTTCCTTTGACTCGCGGTAAATGTACCGGCAACCGACCGGAAAAGGGCGATTACGAGTACGAGGAAAGTATTTACAAGGTTGTACGAGTATCCCAGTCCCACACCACTCGCGAGTATTCACGAATGTCAATACTCGTGAATACTCGGCTTAAGCGTCGGCGCCCTATAGCCATGCGTACGCTCAAGAAATTCAAAATGCGTTGTATATATGGTTGCCAACTTTTCCAGATGTTTGTGTTGTATGTTTTCAATATATAAGTTATGTTTTTAGGCGTTCTTTATCAGCGAAGCGATAGTATCGGAACGCCTTATGTGCACGTCGCCTCCCTTCGTCCGTCCGTCCGTCCGTCCGCATGTTTAATCTCCGAAACTGCAGGGCATATATTCATGAAATTTGGTATTTAGGATTTTAAGGCAAAGATAAATAAAGAATTATATAAATGATTCACACAGCCTTATCAGCAGTGCCACTTTACTGATGATAAAAAATGAACTTTCATTTATATATCGTAAAATACTGTATATAAAAATTAGTCAATTACGATCTTTTTAAATACATTTTCATCTAACAGTAAGGAGTTTTCAAGAAAATCAAACGACAAAGTTGTAATTTACTTAGAACTTTTTTAATTGTTTCTCAACGAAAACAATCACCATAGCAACTGAGGTAAACAATATCTACTTGAGAGCGAACGTACTTGTGAAGAGTTGAAAGTTGTGCCACTGGATTATTCTCTTCCTCAGCAGGACGTATACTTGACCCTCTCTCTATGTATAGAGATGCCCATGGAAGAGGACTTAGATGGTGCGAGGCCCCAGGCGATTGGAGTTTGCGAGTCCCACGGCTTACGATTGCCGGAATACGAGTTTATATTTTAATGAAAATAACATGTAAACAAATTTTGAATTATTTCTGATGTCTATCGTGGACCAGTCTTCAAATGGATTAGAGGCAGTTGGTTCACTGTACTAACAACATTTGGCCATGGTTCCTAATTCTACAACTAGCATTTTCACATCGAATCCGTCTAGAAAATGTTTACTTGTTTCACAACAGCGGTTTTCTATTCTTATGTGTACTAAATTCCTCTATCAGTTCAGAATAATCTAGAGAGTTGGTTTCATCATTTTCTACAAATAAAATTGCGAGCGAATTTAATTTTTCTTGAGACAAGGTGAAACAGAATTACATCTTAATGAGCTTAAGTCGAGAAAAACTTCTTTCTTCTGAAGCAACCGTAACTGGTATTGTCAAAACTACTCGAAGCGCTATATACACGTTAGGGCAATTTTCAAGTAAGCCATTATCAATTACGAGTTTCAAGGAACCTTTTATATTTGTGCTGGGTGGAAAAATCATACAAAGGATACCGAGTTCTTCGTACATCTCGATGTAATATATTTTACATGAGCCTTCAAATTCGAGTATACTTTTGCGGATTTTACAATATTGCAAAAGTTCTTCTGAAATGGCTTGAAGCTCTGATATACAATATAAAAATCCAAAATTAGTATCATGTTTTTAGAGAATCAAAACGGGTTCAAACTCACAGGAATCGATCAACGATAACATTAAAGAAATGAATCCTGAATAATTCCTTGAAATCGTTGGTACATTCATTAATTCTTTTTGAAGCTCCAAATTTTCTGCCAGATCGTTGGATTTAAATAGTGCTGACTCAAAATCTGCTGATCTATATTTATCAAGCCATTTCAGAAATTCTTCTGAGTAACTGTGCTATCCAAATGCATATTATCACTTTGCCATACTTGACTCATTTGCATTGATTTTTAGTAAGATTTTTTACTTTTTACGTCCTGCTGATTCTCTCTTGCCTACGCGCATTGGGTATCTAAATAGTGAAATAACTGGTCAGTTTTAAAAGTTGGGAGAATGACATCCTAATGATTCTCATTCTGAATGGTCTTACTGAAATAATGATTACGTACCTATTTCATTATTGTCGACGCGGCTCAAATGTTCTCGCATGACTGGATCAAATTGTGCCAATAATATTCCTAACCCAAGGAAATTTCAAGTTATTGGTAGGCCCCCTTATGTTTTCTGTATAAACACGAAAGACTAAGTTATGAGCCGCTAAATAAGTAATGCACTATAGCAAGAAGTCTATAAAATATCTCGCCACCGTTGTTTTTCTAACTGAATTTGTGTTTGTATGTGTGTGTCCAGGGTTAGCCCACCATTTAGTCTCTTCTCTAAATCTAGCTATTGTATCATACATATCTTATGATTTTTACGATTTCCATGTAATTTTAAACAAGCACTGAAATTTTTCCACTCTGAAGAACCTTCAGAAGCAACGGCTGCTAGTAATGTTGAATATAAGAGACAAACAAAACAAAACACACAGTTTTTACTTTGATAATATACCAACCAAAGTTGGAGATGCTTTTTGCCATTGCTTAATACATGATTGTAGTAAAATGAACTAAAATTTCGTTTTTTATCTCAAACGGAAAGTCATCATTTTCGCTTGAGATGCGATTCGGACCTTTCCGAACAATATTGCTTAATCGATTATGGGTCAAAGGGAAAATCCACTCACCAGGATCACTATAATTGGCGAATACACTAGGCTCTTCCCCAAATGCAACCAATTCTGGTGACATAGGAGTTGACTGAGGACACTATTATCATAGTCATCACACCGTTTTGGGCTATTTTGAATAATTACACCTGTTTCAGCTCTAGTTTGCACAGCTATGTTGAGGTCTTCGAGATTTTCTTTTCTGCTTTAACAGCTAACATTAATAAGGTTTCCATTTTTACTAACATTGCAACTAGAATCAATCTTTTCCCTGCACTCGTTGAAAAATTTATCCTAAGATCCTTTAAACTTTCGTTGTGATTCTTCCAAAATAGCACGCTTTTTCCTTTTAAGTGCAACTGATTCAAACTTTCTACCTTTATCCCGATCTCTTCCTGGCATTGCAATACTTGAATGGGGCTAACCATACTTCTTAATGTAATAACACTAAACTAAATATTTAGTCTGATTAGAATAACGATGTTAATTATGATAATGATTCACGAATACAATGAAATGCCCTGAGATAACGCCACTTAGCTATTGACGATTCACGGGAACTACTAACCAACTATGATGACCAGCGATTCTTTCCTAGTTTGTCTTTAGGCGCCAGGCCCTAGGCGGTCGCCTAGCCCTGTATCCGCCCCTGGCCCATGGAAAATCCCACAATTGAACCGATAGATATTATCACAAAGATGCATATCTTAGAACCATGTATTCCCAAATAAACCATCAGCCTTTGCCTTATTCGGTGTTGAAAAGTGAGGCTTTCAAAAAAGACTCGTACTAAAGCAAAAGGAAAAACCTTTCTTTCGCTTCGACTATTTATGCGAACCGAAATAATGGAACGAATTAAATAACGGTTTTCGGTTTCGGTTCCAGCAAAAACAACATTTTTTTCGGTTTCGGTTTTCGGTTCGGTCCCGGTTCGATGCCCTAGTAAGAAGTCGGTTTGGCTGACGGAATGCACGAGATTGTAATGCGGTATATCTTTTTTATAATTCATTGATGTTAAAAAAGGAAATGGAGACTACGGTGTACAGATTGGAATTAAAATTTAAAACTCCTAAACCGTAAATTTACCCAGAGAGCATTCACACGTCAATAAGAAATAAGGAAAATTCAAATTATACTTACAAGTTTGCAGGACGATGATGTCCTACAGGGACCTGTTGTAAAAAACTAGCCTAAAAAAAAAGAAAAAGAAAACACACACGCACAAGCACTCTGGAAATCTCTAGATACGTATTTCGGGAGCTATGCTCCCATCTTAGTGGCTACGTTCAGCCACTGAAGATGGGAGCATAGCTCCCGAAATACGTATCTAGAGATTTCCAGAGTGCTTGTGCGTGTTTTTTTTTAAGGCTAGTTTTTGAGAACAGGTCCCTGTAGGACATTTAACGGGATGTTGCCATGCTTACCAATTACATTGTTAAATCTCGAAATCCTATTGTTATTTCAATCCTTATGGATTTAAGCGTGCTTTGAAGGCTTTTAATACGAGAAGGAGCGAAAGATGAAAAGAGGGGGAAATATTTTGATAACAATCAATTCAAACATTATTCGTTGCGTTATTTACGACAGGGTTTACCTAAAAACCTGAAATACTATTTAAAATTTCAGTCCGTAGGTTTGAGTGACAAGCTATTAAAACGCGAATAACTCGATCAATGATGCTGATGGAAAATTGATATTTTGCAGAAATTTATATAATGAGCCAATAAGAATTTTTTATTTAAGGTTGACATGGTAATTAAAGAAATTACTGTCCGTTTGTGGCGCTATTTTGAGGAGGATACATTGCACTTCCTCCGGATAAAACTAATTAAATTTTAGAAGAAAGGGAGGAGAATGGGTTGGAGGAAGAAGGAGGATGAGAAGGAAAGAGGAGAAGAGAATAAGATGGAGAGAGGGGTGGAGAAAGAGAAGAAGAAAGAGGGAAAATACGAGGGAGAGAGAGAATACGAGGGAGAGAGAATAGGAGGAGAGGAAGGGAGAGAGAATAGGGGGAGAGGGAGGGAAGAGAGTGAGAGGGAGGCAGAGAGAAAGGGAGGAAGAATGGGAAGTACCTTAATTTTAATACATAATCTGCACATACCCGTCATATTTGACGGGCAATTACGTTAGTATTTAAGATAAAATGACAATGAATGAATCAGATACCTATTATCAATGGGGGAAAATTACACCACGACACGCTGTTTTGCGATACGCTTTTTACGGTTCACACCCATTACACTTTCTGACTCGTGTTCTTGACGAAAAAATCCCGAGAAGTCCTGGGTACGAATCCAGAAGCGTTCCTTCTCTGTTTGATTAACTAGGGAAGAGCTGAAACGTGGCATAGGTATCCTGATCAGGTAAGATACGAATATTTCATCAATTAAATTATTCGAAATTTTTATTTGGATAATTGTTGTGAATAATCTGTACAATAGTTCTATAATTTATTCGGAAATTATGAGGCATCGTCAACCCTTCTACACTAAATATCGTGTATCGCAGGATTAATGAAGAAAAGGATATACTATTTCCTATTTCCTCAACGTCTCCTGAATTTGCGACGAATTTATCAAGCGACAAATTTGTCTTACGACGAGTTTGCCATGCGATGAATTTGCCTTGCGACTAATTTTCCATGCGACGAATTTGCCTTGCGACGAATTTGTTTATCATGCTCTCGCTCAATAGAGTGTGAGCAGCTGTGTTGCGAGAAAACAATCACACAAAGTTCGGAGTTCAGTTAATAACAAAGTGAAACGAAATGATGATAGCTGCAACAACAATTTAACCCAATGAATTATGTAAAAGATATACCTCATTTCAATCTCGTGGATTCCGCCAACTAAACCGACTTCTTACGTCGGTTTATTGTGGAATATACGGAGAATGCTATCAAGTAATGGAAACAGAAGCTCTGCAAAAGTGTTTTTTTTTACTTTTTTTAACGCATATATCTCGACTGATTTTGATAGTAGTGCCTGTCACTTCCGTTATGTGACAAATACTATCGAAGCGGGGAATTTTATAAAACCGAAGAAATCGTCGATTCGAAACTCGTAAATCCACTATTAGAACTAATTACGCAGCGAGTTTGCTTTCAGCCCTCCCCCAACATCCCCTACCTTGGACAAAAAAACAATTCCATTGGCCTGCTTACGCTATCATCAAGATGCAAGAATGACTGTATAATAACGGGTGTAGGACAAAACGGCCCCGGACATTATGTCCCCAAGCTAGGAAAAAATGCCCCCGCGCATCCCAACTCAACTCAAACGTGATTGAAGTAATCCTGCCAAATTTCAATCTTCTACCTAGTCGGGTTGTTTATTGAAACGCGTCTTATATTTTAAAACGTCTATATGGAGGATAATGTTGATAATTCACGTTTTCAGAACGAAATAAGGAACAGCTCTCGAATTACCCGTCCAATTTCCTCGATCCGATTTTCTATCTTCTTTTGTTGTTTTCTGCTTGGATTTTAAATGCTTATCGGAAGATTGGAGGAAACAAAACACTTCAACCAACTTACCCAACCCGGCGAATTCGCTCAAAAAATAAAATCAGTCAAAATACTTTTCTGAAATGATTCTTGGTCGTTCAAAGTCTCCCTTTTAGGAAGAACCAAAACACTTCAGCCAACTTACCCAACCCGGTGAATTTGCGAAAAATGTTCCTCCATGTTGAAAGTTCCCAAAACAACAAAAGAAGACCGGAAATCGCATGGCAGGGTAATTCGAGAGCTTAGCCGAAAATAAATACAAAAAAATTGTTAAAGGCGTTCTAATTACTCATCTGACTGATTCTGAACAGCATACCAACATCGGAGAGGGAATAATTAATGCTTATTCTGTTGCGTGGGGACATTTTGTCCTAGTTTGCGTTTGGGGACATTATGTCCGAGGACGTTTTGTCCGGGGGCGTTTTGTCCGAGGCCATTTTGTCCGGGGTCATTTTTTTCCGGGACCCATATAATAACAATGGCGAATTATAATAGTATGTTCAAACGATCGCCCAAGACGCGGAATACTCTTTATTAACTCCAGCCGATACGCAAGAATACGTCGTATTTTATACAATAATAAACCATGAAGGCTGAGTTGTAGTCACGACAGGAATGCATATTCATCGACTGGCATAACATTCACGTAAATAGGAAGTTAAAATTCAATCTGCGCGAAAGTGACACCGCTCAAATTGTTGGAATACTTTTGCAAATGATTGCACATCTTTGAAAGTATTTCACAGGTTACAATCGTAGCTAAAAACAGTGTGTGGGCGTGATTCCCTTTCTTCGTGTAATCGCCCTTGCCGATCTTCATCCCTCGCGATTGGGGATGGCCACCGCGCGGGCCACGTCTCGAAGGCTCACAGCCTAAAGGTCACTCGGAGGAGGAAGATCGAAGAAAGTGGAAAGCGGGGACGATGCGACCACCTCCCCGATTTCCGGAAATGCGGCTTCGTGGGACGACGCTCCTTTGGCGCGGGCGAAAGTGGGAACTGCCCGGCGGCATTCCGCGGGGGTTGCCAAAAAACGCGAAGCGCGGTCGAGGCGAAATGTCGTCCGAAGGGCAGATGTTGAAGGGTCCTCGACCTCTGATACCAGACTCCGATTGGCAACTACGGTCGAAAGCGATTCCCAAAGAGTGTTAGTTTGGAAGGCGATACACATCGACCGATACGTAACTCCAGTTGAGGCTCTGAGGGATCGTTGGAAGTCTCTCTTTTGTTAGGAAAAATCGAAGAAGGCATATAAGGTTGCTATCCCCCGGAGTGGGACCCGGAGCCTCGGTTTCTACGCTAGAAATTCCGGGCTTCCAATTGCATTCGAGTTAAAAAAAATCGAACTGTTTCTCTGTCGGGGGGAGATTTCTGGTGCTAGGAATCATTTGGACGTATGACTATAATGTATTGAGTGTAAATTCAGTGAAACAACAAGAGCCTCTCGTTATAAAACGAGTAAATCAGGTTTATAAAAAGTATCACCTATCTATAATAGGATCGGTTACCGAAACTTTGAAAAGGCAAAAATATATATGTGAGTTTAAAATAATCGTATTTTTAAACCAGTTAACATAATTAGTTGCTGAATTAGAATTTGGTTAAATATATGTTCAAGTTTCCATATTAGCAACAACAATTACTATTTTTTCATTAAAATGCTGAAATTGAAGTCAGAGTTTATATTTCGCCCGTAGCGACAAAAACAGAGCGCATCGGAACCTCCGTTCGCGAGGATTACCGTTCGATTCTTTTCGATGAAAAAATGAAACGTATTTTTAATTTAATTCGATTTTTCGAAAATAGGTTTAATCCCTGAGAGCGAGCCACTCACTCTTACGACGCACACAATTATTTTCAACGCTTCGCACGGATGGTATTTTGGGCGCCTTTCTTTAATTGCGCTTATTGATTCACTTTGGCGTCTGTCTGTGCTCTTGCTTAAATTGATATTATGACGAAATCGCAAACGAGAGTGAGTTGAAAGCCGGAGGGTATATTTCTGACTGCTGCCATTTGTTTTTCTTTAGATTTGAACTTTGAGAAATATACAGTGTCGGATGGTGGCCCATTTACAAAAATTATTTTTTAATATCTCGGAATGTATAAAAGATGTAAAGCTATAATTTTGAGTTTTACATTTTCACATTAATACCACTTACAAACGAGGCTTCAGTGACAAAATACGTAGCGTATAACCACGTAAAAGATAAGATATATACATATATATATATATATATATATATATATATATATATATAGCTCCATATATGAAATATATAACATCTTCCAAGTTTCCAACCTCTCGAGATTCGTTAATTTTGCAACGCTTAGTATTGGTTGCTCCCCATTTCCTATCCATCTATAGTAGCAGCAGAGCAAAATGTCCTACTTGATTACATTCTCAAAGCAGCACTCTCGTGTTCTTACTTTAAGCCAACTTTTCGACTTTGGGCCATGACATGCAGCTGAAATTTCCGACGTTGCAAAACGAAAACTCGACGCATGAAAAATTGAAGCCTTCCTATTGGTTAGCGATCACGAATGTCGCGAAATACCCTCCGACCACTTTCCCTTTTTTAGGCGTTCTTTATCAGCGAAGCCCAAGTCTCCTCCGTCCGTCTGTCATGACTTTCATCTCTGAACCGCTGGACGGATTGGTATTATTTACAAGTGATCCTAATGAAATTTATCGTCCAATTGTGATTTTTAACTTCATCCGTCAATTGTAACTTACACTTTGTATAAGCACTTAAATAAACTTATACTCGTATCTCGTTAAATGGCATTCATAAAGCAAAAATTAAATACCATACTTTCTCTCCCTTGCTCTTATAGGGTCTGTGATGTATAGATTAAAACATTTATTGGGATAGATGACTTTATTTAGAACAACAAAGTCTGCGAGACCAAATAATTACGACTTATAGTTTCGGACATAAAAATAAAAAAACCGCACAATCATTCGATACCGTTTAATACACATTTCTCATAAAGAGAACGCCTTTTAAATCTCTTCGTGTATTCCATTTATATGGAGTATATATTTTTCCTAAATGCTCGTAATCGTAGATGAGATGCGTGAAATATGAAGTGAAGCAGAAAAATTATAATTTTTAATATTTTCGCGTACGCGCTGCATATGCCCTCAGCGGTACGCTTACCGTCGGTTTAAATCTCCTTCTCTAGCCGTTCTGTGTTGGACTCCTTCTAGCTGAAGTATTTGACCCTTCTTGTACGGAACATATATATATATATATATATATATATATATATATATATATATATATAGATGTCAACAAGGTGTTGGGATGAGTTCTCTCTCTGTAGCTGATGAAGGAACAATACCGAAAGCTTCTACGTTTGTGATGTTTCTGTGTTTTAGTGTTCTTTTACGTGTGTCGCTTCGACATCCCCGGGGCCTCGCCAACCTGAAGTCGTCTGATTGGTGAGTGCTCACTGGGTTTCCTCATCCCAACACCTTGTTGACAGCCATATATCAATTTTACCTTTCCTTTTCCGTAAGCTATTATATATATATATATATATATATATATATATATATATATATATATATTCACTCTGTATCCGACTTTAACGGGAGTATTACGAGCAGATCTCATCGATAGCTACTGTCTGCTCTCCATTACAGCAAGTCTCTTACTCAACCATAAACTTTCGGAATGATATTATATTTAACAGCGACGCTATTAATTTTTATGAAGTGCTTCATCAAACGTCTTCCCAAAATCAATGAAAACGGAATCGACCTTAGTATTTTTCTGTCCGTACCGCAATAAATCATTCAACAAAAGGCCGAGCTGTACTTCACATTAACTACTCTTCCTCAATTCGTGGTGACATTCATTTATCTGATACCACATACAAGAGCTAGAAATAATATGCACAGATATCTTGCACGATATATGCGCTAATGAAATCGGCCTGTGTTTTTCATGGAACTTTTTGTCCTCATCTTTATGGATGAGCGTTGCGTAATGGATTTAACGAATATTATTTTCAAGTAAGGTGCATTTTCAAATGCTAATTCTTTTTGAACTCGTGCGTCTGTTTTCTCATGGCCAGGAGATATTTTGCATAAATGAATCAAGTAGGAATCTCTTGCTGGAAGCACCCAGGCCTTCGAGTCACCCTAATAATACATTAGATTATTAAAATAAGTTTTTCACAATTTTCACCACTCTCAATTAAGGTTTTCTGATAATGTTTCTCAATATCTGCTATATCTGGTATGCCCTTCCTATCGCAACCACTGCCGTTCTTCTCAATGAGTACCCCTCCTCCATCAATGCGTACACCTACCTCACCTCCATCAAAGCCCACCCCTTGCCTCCTCAATGAACACCCCCGCTCAATACGTACCCCTTCCGCTAAGCGCAACCACTTCGGCCGTTTCGATGTATGCGCAGTTAAGGAAGAAATGAGAATTCAGACGAAAAAAAGAAATATGGACTAAATTTGGCGAGGTCAAAGAAAGTAGCCAATCATGTTGGAACGGAGCGAGCGACGCACGAGTACCACGGCAGAGAGCGATTTTTCAACAATTCAGTTTTTCGTTATGTTTATAATTGTTCCAAATTGTTAATCGAAATTTACGATAGAGCGGGATGAAGTGATTATTTCCGGAGTTGATTTGTTTATCATTGCATTTACCTGTTACATAGAAACATTATGACTACTCTGAATACCTAATAATATATTGATTAAGGCTATAAAAAAATAAATATGATCTCTAATAATATTGTCATTCTCTTTCCTGAGTGAGATTTTTCAGGTTCTTTCCTGAATTTAGGAGAATATTCTTATTCAGGCGACGGATACGCATCATTTTAATGATAATACGGTATTACTATTCACAGCAGACCAACACAGTAATTGTCCATTTTGGCGAAAACGGGTCATTCATAACTTTTTATATGGCGAGAGAATATTTTACGCGTGGGCAAAGTGCGTGACCGAGAAACTATCCTTTGACGTTTCACTTAATTCGAACTTCGTCTCCGTCAGCTTTTGACGCTCCTGGGGAGGCCAAATCGTTCCTCGCCCACACACGTAAAACTTCCCGAGCCGGTCCTGTGTGCTTGTAGGTAAACCTTCAGTACGTCTCTAAAGTACAAACCAATTTAACAAAAAAACAAGCTATTGCGGCATAAAAACGTTTTTGTTAAAAATTGACCGGAATGCATTAAGGAGGTAATATTAAAATAGATTTCGAGAAAATTATTAACATTTCCTTTTTGCTTAACGATAAACAAAACCTGTCCGTTTTCTATGTTCATTTAATGTGCGTAGTCTTAAAAAGGATTTATCATTCTTCACCCGATGCAACCGTTGAAAACTATTCGTGAAGTACGGTCCCTTTTAAATATAAGTATTGGACATGAATGCAGTAAAGTAGTTGAGAATAATTTTTGCATAATAAAACAGCAGGGTTTTTATTTTATTAAATACTTTATTGTATTAAAGACTCATAAATAAACAGTTCGTCGAAGTTGATGTTGTTGCGTCGAGCGAGAGAAGGAAGATAGTGTAGATTCGAAGGCTTGCGGAGGAAGTGATGTTCTGCCTCTTTCTTACCATCCGTAGTTGATTCCGTATCCGTTGAAGGCCATGTGGGCAACGGCGGGGGCGGCGGAGTAGGCAACTCCCAAGAGTCCTCCGTGGGCAGCCACGGCGGGGGCGGCGTAGGCGCCGTGGTAGGCGGGGGCGGCATAGGCGGTCCTAGCGACCACGGGGGCGGCGGCGTAGGCGCCGTGGTAGGCGGGGGCGGCGTAGGCGCCATGGTAGGCGGGGGCGGCGTAGGCGCCATGGTAGGCGGGGGCGTAGGCGAGGGCGTCGTTGCTCACTCTGACGTCAGACTTGCGGACGGAGGAGTAAGGGGTGTCGATGGTCTTGGAGTAGGTGGACACCTGTCCCAAGTTGCCGTAGCTCCTGAGGGTGTTCTGGTGCTGGGAGGTGATGGCGGGGGTGGCGACGGCCACGGAGGGGTGTCCGTAGGCGACGGCGGCGGGAGCGGCGTAAGCACCGTGGTAGGAGACGGCGGCGGGGGCGCCAAGGAAGCCAGCGTTGGCCACGGCCAACACGGCGGCGAGGACTACGAACTATATAGAGAGAAAGAATAAGCGGAAAGTGAAATTTTTACCAAGCCATTAGACGGTTTAGATGTTTTCTCTCTTTGAATAAATTTCATCCTCTACCACGGGATAAATACGTGCCGCACAAGGATTTTTTCATAAGTTCAATTTGGAACTACTAAAGGAGAAGTTAATTGGAAGCGATGCTCTGAAATAAGGCCTCCTAGTTGAATTTAAATAAAACAGTTCTAACGGTGGAGTACAAAATTTATGAATAACACGAAATGCAAGCAAACTGAGATAAAATCAAGTTATTCACAGAAGGAAAACATAACCCGTGAGCAGTTCCTTATGAACATATAATATCCAAATTAAGAGTCAACTGATTTTAAACCGATTGATTGCGGTCAATGATTGAATAGTTGCTTACGCAATTAAAAAGTGGAATATATGATTAGGGATAAATTGAGGAAGAGCCAACTGCGCTTGAATGGAGTTTCCAATCGATTCAATGGGCACATCTCGCATTCTGATCTCCAGACGCGTAAATCTTTTTTTTGTTTGCAAAAACCTCGTTACGTTGAATGATGAAATCGATGCGGGAGTTTCGAATTTTCTGTCTAGATAACTGGTTTAGCCACTACGCGGAAATTGCGTGAGATAAAATTTCTCAGATAAAATTCTGCTCTTTTAAGCTCTTTGACCAAGTATTTGTATACGAATCGCTCAAACATCTAGATATAAATCAATATTATTATTAATATCACCTACATTGAAGCACTGTGAGTATTAATTTATAACTTTTTGTTTTCACATTATCGTTTCGAAAGACTTTATTTTCATTCAAACATATATGCTGGCTCTCATTTTTGTAGCGTTGAAGATTTGAATTCCATAATCCTACCATAATTAAAACTTCCCGAGGAAATAATCTCTATACAGCTGTACAACACTCTTTGTAGTTTGTAGTCATACGAATTCATACCATTTTGACTTTTTAATATGAAATTATTTAAAGATATGCAATAAATTTAATCGATTGTTTTGGTAATTTCGTGCTTGTGTGTGTGTTTGTGTTTTTGGTTACTCAACCGCTTGGATTATTATAGTCCTTCCACACCGAACACGACCACAAGGGAGGAGGGAAACTCGGTGCCGGCATTAGCCTACGCTTAACAAAGAGTACCAAGAGAGCCAACGGGTTAACGTCCCTTCCGAAGGGCGGAACGCTGACTTTGCGCGGTCTCCTCAAACCACACAAACAGGGCGCCAGGCGACCTTAGAAAAATCCCAGTTTCGCAGGAGTCGTACCCGCTGCCCTTTCGAGTAGCAGCCAGCGTCCTAACCACTGCACCACCGGCACCCCTAATGTTGTGCTTGTGTTAAGACTACCACTGCCTTATAAACGGTTTAAATTTTTTGCCATAGGAGGGAATATTGGAATACTATTTAGTTCAAGTGAGTTATCGAGTTCGCGTTATGGTTGAAAACAAATTTAAGCTTTTTTAGAAATTACTTTTGGTGAAACACCACTGAAGACGGCTGCACTGTAGCCGAAATTTGCATCTGGTTTCTCATAGAAAGTTTTTAGGCTATTGAGTATACTTAATATAGTAGTCCCGATAATCGGAGCTAAACGGGACCGAGGAGTGGTCGGATTACCGAAAATGTCGGACTATGCGGAAAAGAACGGGGCAAAACGAAACAAAATTTTTAAGTGTAACATAAGTATGAAGTCACGTTTATTAATCATTATTCTACAGTACAACTAACATAATAGAGTACAAAACTATTATTTGAAGTTAAAGTTACTGTTTTGTAATTGAGGTTTGTTTCTAGGCTTCGCTTCTCTTCCTTGCGGCGAGGTGGCGCCAGCGTCTCAGTAATATGACATCAGTAAGCAGTACTTTATACAAAAGTGGTAGAACAGTAGGAGCTAGGTTTTTCAAAGCTCGTGGTTCTTTGGACTTTCCAATAAGTACGAGTTTTAATTTGTGGTTACCAGTAGCGTTACTACAGGCTAGAATCGTCACTCTTTCTTTACTTCGTTTCTACCCAGGAGCTGAAGCTTCAGCCAGAGAAGCTAAAGTTTTTGAAGGAGCATTTTATAGTTTAAGTCTGCCTAATCGCAGATACTCGTATATCTGACTATATCGGATAACGCGGAATGTCGGACAATCGAAGGTCTGATTATCGGGACTCTACTGTATAAGTAATTCATTTTTCAAGTTATGATACCTAAGTGCTTCTTAAATTTATTAATTATGATAATTGAACTTAAGAATGTTTTTACGAATATTGTCTTTGATATATTATGTAAATTTTACCAAATAGAAACTCACGGTATTTATCGAAGAAATTATTATTTCTTTACAGATATATTAACTAAAAATGAAAATTTTAACTACTTTTAACGCAGAGATAACAAATGGATTCATGGATCAATTAATTGTGATCGGGACTACAGCCTAATATTTTGAGCATGTTTTTACATTCTATCCTAATTATAAAATTCTGCGTTGGTTAAAAATGCATCCAAATTGCGGTATTTAGCACATAACCGATGAAAAAATATGCTTTAAATGTCAAGGAATAATTAATGATGAATAATAACAATATAAAGGGCAGTTTTTATTTAATTAGTTTTTGATCTAGTCAACACTGAAAGCGAGTACCCTGACCAACGTTATCGCTGTCGATGCGAAGAAAAAACATCAAGTTAGGAAAAAGTAGAGCTAAAATCTGTCTGTTCATTCTCGACCACTCTAAGCATCGTGTCTTTGGTCAAACCAGAGTTTCTCTCGGATAATATGATCTTTATTTTTTAGAATAATAGAAATTATTCTCATTAAATCTTTCTAATAGAAATTATTCTCATTAAATCTTTCAAAGCCTGAAGGAAAAGGATATTCTATGCGACTTTCTTTCCAGCTTGAAAATATGCAAAAGTTTATCCAATAAAAATTCGCTTGGTGCGATTTTAATCTCTAGCCTGACTAGGCACGATCCTATTTCACCCATAAACGTAGAAATATGAATTATAGAAGTATATTTTGTCTCTAAACATGAGCGTTCAATTAACTCAATTTTAAAAATTCCGTTTTCGTTGCTGTCCAGAGACGCCCTCTTTTGATCGCTCTGACTTACCTTGAATGCCATTTCTCTTGGAAGTGTTTGTTGCTTCTCTAGTGATAACCACTTGTTGGCTTGTGGATTGTGGATGTGGTTCATATGGTCGTCAATGGCACCTTATATACACGTCGGGGCCAGGGCCTCGCCCCCGCCTTTGCCGACGCGGCAGCGGTGGCTCCTCGCCGTGGCGACCAGCCGAACCCGCACCCCTCGGGAGGTTGCAGGACGGCGGCGGGGCACTTTCACCTGCGAGCCCCTCCTTCCAGCGCGTTGTTGGGTGTGTGCTCGGGAGGGTGCCTGCCTCCCGCACCCCTCTCTCCCTCACTCCAAGGCGGGAACACAATCGGAGACAAACTCCTCGACAGCGAGATACGAGAACCGTGTGATCTTTGTCGGGATTTGGGAGGTGTCGCCGCCCAGAAAAATATAGGCCCCGGGGCTGACTGGCGAGCACATCAACGTGTTAACGGGCACCCTTGAGCAATCCACATGGCGAGAAGTTTAATTCGGAGAAAGCTTCCGTATATACGAGCGATATATCGCCGTTTTAAGCGTAACGCCCTGCATGCGTCGAAATATCTGTCATAGAGAATAGTCATTGACGGATATCATTAATAGGCTCAGACTCCACTTTGTGGAATTCACTTGTGATAGAGATACAAAAAGGGTGATGATGTTACGATCGTAGCAAAACCGGTCGTGTTACATTGTGGAAGATATATTTGTATTTCTGTCATTGACAGAGTATCGGTTCAATATTTTCACGCTGACCGAAAGCTATCTTTCGTACAGGATGAAAGTAAGCATCGATCAGGCACAACTGATCAAATAAACAAATATAAAACATTATTTGAAGGTTTCACATTAGATGCATAGTTAAGACAATTGAGTTTGATCTCATTCGTATAATGTCTCTACAGGAAATTATGAATTCCTTTTCATTAAAATGAAACGCAGTCTTATAAAAATTTTATTAATAGATTTCCTCATCTGGAAAATCTGACAGGTTTTGCTGTTTAGCATTTGATTAGTATCTAGTTATATATAATAAGTTAAATCACCCGCATAGCAAATTATTTAATTAACTAATGATGAAACTCGATATATACTTCTTGAGTATATAGGATATAGGATTGCGAGGGCAATCCTCACTATTAATCATTCGAATACTATCCTTAACAGATTTTTAGGACTTGGCTGGGTAAAGTTGTAGGCTAGAAAAATTCCCTAACTGATACAGTTAGTAATATGTCGTTTATGGCAATGGTTTCCAAATTGTAGAGCGCGCCCCCCCCCCTGGGAAGGGATGGTGGGGCCTAAAAATTTTACATATATTTATTGTCTGTTTAACCATTCTAATCTTGAGGTCTAAACTACGCAGCCCTCAATTGACTAGGAGCATCGTTTGCGCCCACGTTTTTTCTTAATGTCATATTAATGGAAATTGTATGCCAAGTGGGTATTGTTTATGAATTGTGATTGAACAGAGAAAGATAGTATTCACAGATGAGGGGAGCTTTGTAATGTTTCGAATCCGCCTGTTTTGTATGTGTCAGACAAATTGTGCAGTAATGGTCTTAGCTTTGTGGTTCTTAGTTAGTACAAAAACAGGAAAATTTACTTTTAAGTATCAAAGGAGTAAGTATAATTAACTACGCCTTTTGTTGCTAACTCTTGGCTTAATTCAAATGGGAGTGATACATCAAAGAAAATATTTTTCGCGAACTGGTGTTTAATGTCTGCGTGATTTATATACAAGTCTCGATCACTTCAAGTTGGTATATCGTGAAAGTATTTATTCCTGCTTGACCTTTCCTGATGAATGACATGAAAAACGAAGGTCACGTATGAACGGGACAGGCCAAAGGCAATAATTAAAAATTTTGAATAGGTATCTATGTGGAGAAGTGTATTTTCGATTTGTTCTTGAAAATTTCAGTTTATTTAATAGAATAATAGTGATGAGAAAGGGAAGAAATTTGAAGATAGGTGGATTGAACTTTTTAGGCATTTTCTTGAACAGAATATTTCAATTGTCAATATAACAAAAGTTATTGAATACGTATTCTGTTTATCGGAACATCAGCTCCAGTAGAGTAAATTTTTTCGATTATGAATAAAGTGTGGTTCCTAGACCGAATTTGCATGGATGAATGTACAATACGGGCGATATTACTCTGTAAAATCAATACTGATTTGACTTGTGAAGAATTTTATGCTAAAATCAAAAATGATAAAAAGTTTGTGGATAAGGACATGTCAAGCGACAAATATTAATGGTTTAATAAACAGTAAGATTTTTGCACATTGTATTGATTTGGTATTGTATTGATATATTTAATATTGAAACATTAAAAATATTTCGTGTTTTCACTTTTAGAAATTTTTTGACAACCCTCTCCCTGTCTTCTCATCCTCATAACATTCTTTTTTTTTAGTTGTTTAAAAATGTATAAAATGGTAAAGAATAGAAATAACGTATATTTAAACAATAAAAAATAAAAGACTAGTCATCCTGATTTTTGTCGCGGCCATGTTATATTATGTCCCGGATTTGTCCCGGTTTCTAATCTTCAGAAAACGTTTTGTCCCGGTTATGATCCTTGAACATATGGTAACTATATATATATATAGGGTTATCATATATCAGACGTGACCAAACCGCGGCTCTTTTATCCTAGTATGCGGCTCTTTTAAATTTCCATTCAGTGGCGTGACAACGTTTTTCTCTACAGAACACAATGGCGTAGTGTGACTCGAGACGTGTTTGGGATTCCTAATGAACATTCATGATGTCCAAATTCCTTCGGATATAGGTTGTTTTACTGTTCGTAAATTTATGAGCGCAGAATGTGTCATGCGGCTCTCGAACTTCTGAAAATCATCGTATGCGGCTCCGTGGGCAAATAGGTTTGGCCACCACTGGTGTATATTATACTATAGTCCAGGGGTCTCCAAACCACGGCCCGCGCAGTGATTTCATCCGGCCTGCCTTATCAGCAAGAGTATTCATTAGATATCATTTAACGACGGGTAAAATCTATTTTTAATATAAGCAAATTACATATTACGGAATCGAAAAAAAGTCTCAAAATTTCCTCTTAGAAATTTTCACACAGCCAGATCAGTCATTTAAAATGCCGTAGGTGGCCCGCACAGTGGATCATGAAACCTCATGCGGCCCTTTCAGTAAAATGTTTGGTGTCCCCTACTATAGTCCATTCCAGCAATATGTGCGGGTGTCTACAGTTAGAACCGTGGAGTGAGGGGAAGAAAATACCAGCCAATAAGAGTTCGTAAATTTCCCTCTCCGCTCAAAATTTCTTGACGAGCGCTGTTAACGCGATTGCTCACACTTTCCAATCGTATTTCGGCTGAAAGCATGAACGTGCTTCATCCGGACCTATTGGAGCATAGAACTTCACTCGTCAGCAGCTACCGATGAACTGAGCGAAATTGTAAACTTGGCAACATAGCGTCGTTGGCCAAAGCGAAATAACCCGAACGCGAGCGGAATACTTCCGAGTGCCCAAAGCCGCATAAACAGTGGAAACGGATTACAGTATATTTCCCGTCAAAGATAAAACAATACAAAACGGAAAAAGAAAAATAGAACAAGTGGCTTGATTAATTTTTCTTTAAGATAGTACAAATCGGATGATCGATGATCAGTTTTTTAAACTGTAATTTCCAAAGGATTAAAAGTCTGCGCGTCTAAAATTCCATTTTTACGCGTTACCTTATGAGAAATAGAAATAATAACCTGGAGTCGAACCCGGGTCGTTTTTCCAAATATTTTGTCAATCACTTTTAGTGTTCGAATCAAGCATTCCTGGAAAATTTCTAACCATTACCTCTTACCGTTTTCAAGATATAAACGATTTAAATGATATCAACCAACATTGTTTATTATTATATTTGATATTCAATGTTTTTAATTTATTATTTTAGTGCATCTTGATTGGAATTCATGGGTGTCATTTTATTGATATATCTAAAGCAGAAAATAAAACATTAAATTGAGATATGAAAGTAATACGGTATTTTTTTGAAAACTGTATAGGCATAACAAGATGATCCAAATGGAACTTATGATGCCTACTTTCCATTTAATCATTTATTTAATACTTACATATATTGGCTTTAATAGCTTTAAAATCACCGAGGATATGTTGCTTTTCGTGTTCCAAAATTTCATAATTTAGCCTTATATAAAATATTACAAATACATTCGAACGGAAAACTAAATTCTAAATCCTTATTTGTGCGGTGAAAATAACGCAATAGTTGTTGCTATGGCAACACTCATAATGAGTGATAAAACTGCAAAAAGGCCAGTATTTATGTGAAATTCTAAGAAATACAATTGACAAGCAAAATTCTACAATAAAAATTACAATCTTCATTCCTTTCTTCAGGGAATCGTACAAAACTCGCTCCGATATTACAATTCTGAGATATTTTAATGAGCAAGAGAAAATTACCCTGCACGATGGATTTCAGATTTCCCATGTAAATCAAATGGGAAGGATAGTTACTGGAATCGAACCCGGGACTTCAATCTTCGCAACAAAAACTAACCTCGGGAGCTGGGCCCATGTAGCAAGTGATTTCCACCAATTTTCATGAAAGGTCTATTGGTTCAAACGTTAATATGATGGGACGGACAGACAGACAGGCAGACACAACGGTAAAACTATAAGCCTATTTCCATTCTGGAAAGTAGGCTAAAACGCTGATATCGTGAATAACTACGCTATTGAGTAAATGCCTGTTGAAATTTCATTAAATAATGAACGTAATAATTTTACGGTTTTCAATGCAATACACAATATCTATCATCACCTTCAGACAAATTAGCCTAAATAGTGTGAATTAAAAAAGCTACTTACCGATTTCTTTCGTCTTCAAGACAAACAACGAAAAACTAACTAAAATATTAGCAGTCGTGTGTTCGTTCGCATTTCTTCCACGCCTTAGAAATGGCGCCGCAGTACATGATCACCAATCAACAATGCTTATATATATTATTTATATGATATATACAGGGTGTACCATTTAAAACGCAACCCAAACTTCAATATTATTCACAAGCGCAGATATTGCATCAAGTGGTGTTCTTTCCCACTTTGTTGATTACCTTCACACTACTCCACATGCGCATGTCAAGATGACCTTGGCTATCCCATAGCTGGCGTCCCCAGTTGCTGAATAGTGTTGGAGGCGCAAATATGGTTTTTACATAAGGAGAACGTGTGTTTATTGTTGAGCATTATTTTTCTTTGAAATCTTTTACTGCAGTTCGTGAGGCATTCAGGAATGCATATCCAGTAAAGGCAGTACCGGAAAAGACATCAGTATACCGTCGAAAATAAAAATTTCGTGAAACATGAACATGGTGAAAAGGGTTGAAATATGTCATCGAGAAGGTGGTGGGCATTTTCAGCAACCTTCTGTAAAGTGGTTGGCACTATTATAACAAATAACTAACTATATATAGTGTATATTTAATGAAACTTGTATTAAATGATACTTTCTTCCTGTGGGTTGCGTTTAAAATGGTACACCCTGTGTGTGTGTGTATATATATATATATATATATATATATTATATATATATATATATATATATATATATATATATCATTGTAAATAGCTGCTTCTTAAATATCGTATATAGGATATAACATGTAAAAACTAAGGTACTTCTAGAAGTGCTACAGAGCTGAAGTTTGGCATGAATATTATGGTGGATCGTTTTTCGATTTTTTCGAAATTGGAAAGCGCCACCGGCTCTCTCAGTTGGGGAATACCTCACTTTGTCAGGGATGTTTACTTTGCAACTGCGCCCACGGTCAGTCCCAATGGCGAGTTTTGAGAATGAACTTTGTGAGAGAGCGTTCAGTGCAAACCACAGACAGGAGCTTCTCTCACAGTCAGTCTGAAAATGGCACTGAAACCACTGATTGTGATTTCAAACCCGAATATGGACTTATGCCAAGTACGAGTAAAGCTGATCTAAAAGCCGTCGCCCTAGAAGCCGACAGGACAGGTGTCTCAGACAGAAATACCACAAGACTTGTCACAGAAGCTCTGCAGGCAGCAGTGGTGCAAATATCCATTCCAGCCTTAAGGGACACTTGGAGGAGAATCAAATTGACACCACTGATTAGTGTACGATCTGAAGCGGCGGAAATGCTGTTAATACAGGACCGGATTCAGGAGTTATTGCTTGCATGGAAGCAGATCTTTGCAGGCCCCATCAGTAGCTGCTTTGTTTACTCCGTGCCAAAGAACTCCCACTACGTCACCTGCTGCTCCACCTTGACGGAGGCACTCAAGGGCCAAAAAAACTGACAGATCCCGTAGGACAGGCACTCGAAACTTGTGAGCAGCTACCAGTTGTACAGTATCAGATAGTCCATTTTGAAGCACCGCATATTGACATAAATTATTTGAGAACGGATCAGCAATACCTACTAGACGTGTGTAATGCTATTTCCTGTGATTACTGCTCCCCAGATCTATCGAGGAGGTCACCGGGAGCACTCTCTCATTCAAGGTGGCTGACGACAGACAATCGCATTTATCGATTGTACGTCATCAAGGAAATCCACCAGAAACCTTGCAGCTGCTCACCCAATACATAATGCGAGTTTATTCACCTGTATGGTTCGCAATCAAGTGCAACCCTACATGCAAGATGGTCCACGAGACCTATGGAAACTGATCCACGAGTGGCGGTTTCTCAGCGAAAATGTTCGGAGGTTAATCTATCCAGTGAGTCAAAAGAACGCTTTCTTTGGCCACCTCGAAAATGTACTCCTCACAATGATCTCTGATTCTAGGAAGTCTGTAAGAAAAACGACCGTCAAACGCATTCTGAGCGCAAGACAATAAATGAGTGAGAAAGTTCGGGCGTCTAGGATTCCTCCTCTGAATTAGAAGTCCCAGGACTACACCAAACTCCTAAAGTGGTCTCGGGTAGCAGTTACCGATCCTCCTATACTCAGTTCCATTACAAATGCTGACCAGCAAGCCATTTCAAGCAAGGAAGATCGGCCTACTCAGCCTCTGTTAAAGATGCCCTGCCACACGCAAGTTGTGGAGAGAACAGTAAAGTTGGTTAAGGAAGCTTCAAAAGCAGTCTATGGCCTGCCTGCACGAGATGAATTTATTCGGGCGCAACTGAACTCACGGAAAGAAATGCCCAAATTCGAAACAAAGGCACAATACAAACGAAAAAGCCTAAATAAGCAGTAAATGTGCGCATATGGTAGGGTGGTTGGGTGGACACGGGTGGAACTCGAATTACAGCCACCTCCCCGTGGTGAGTGCTGGAACTGAAAAACAATCCAAAAAGTGAAGAGCTGCACAACATGGTCGAAAAGAACCGAAAAATGCACGAAACGCTATCTCACTAACTGTAATCTTTGGTTGCGGTGGAGCACCTCTAAAAATTGTCCGACCGGAAAAATTTTGTCCCATATTTAGTGCTACGAAAGCCACCCACCCCATGTCAAGCCAGGTATTTTCAATTTCGAAAATAACCATGATGAATATAGGTCATTGGTTATAACCTCTGGAAAAAATCCGAAATTCCAGAAAATGTTTTTAAGGGGCGTTTTTGACCCCAATGTTCAATTTTAAATACCCATAAGAAACTGAACTGAACTGAAAACATTTATTTTTATTGAAGACAGAATTCAAATCCATGTTGAACTTGCGTAAAAATTCGATTTTAATCATAACATTATGAAAAGTTTTTCGATTTTCAACAATGAAAAATATAAATTACCATAGCAACGATGCCAATGCCTTTTAATGGAAAATTATTTATCCATACTTCGAGAGCATTGATTTTTGCTTAGACTGCATTATAATCCATTTGATTTCAGCGAACGACATATGTATATATATATATGATGACGTGATAATTTTAAATTAATTTTATATCAGGATAAAAAATTAAGTTAAAATTATCACATCATCAATTGTATACATCGTTAGCTGAAATCAAATAGATTATAATGCAGTCTAAGCATTAAATCGGTCCTATTGAAGTATGGAATCGTAATGTGAGCTGCTGTAAGAAGTGATCAATGAAAACTGTAGGTAATATGGCGTACGCATTCCCGAAATGCGGCTAATAATTTTATCAAGAAATAGTTACATGCTTATATTATTTCTCAAACTACAAGGTAATCTGTGACATTTTTCAATTATTCTTTCACAAAAACTAGCTAATTGGATAACCTATCATGTCTTTTTAAAAAGAGCAATATTGCAACGTGGAGGTTTATTCAGAACCACACTTCCCGCTTAAAAACAGAGTGAAAACATCCAATCAAATCAATTCTTGCTTACCCGCAAACAATCCGCGCTTTTTATCAAATTTACCTTTAAAAAATGAAGATGAGGTTTACACGAGCGGAAATAATTGGAAAAGTCCAAAACTTCTCTCTGATTTCATTGCTTCGTTATATATATTGATTGCACGTTCTGATAATCCCATCCGAAGAGACATTTCAGCTGTGCTGCTTTCGGTTTGAAAGTCGTTTTAATTTCTTTTCTCACTTCAGTTTCTCTGTCTATAAGAAACTTGTGTGGGGAAGGAAAGGAGTCCTGGATATTCACAGTTTGCGCCTCAGCAATATGACTGAATGCCACGACTTGTCATTATAAATAGCTGCTTCTTACATATCTATGATATAGGAAATATATAGGATTTAGTATATATCATATAAAACCTAAGGTATTTCTAGAAAAGCTACAGAGCTGAAATTCAGCATGAAAATAGGTCATTGAGTACAATCTCTGGAAAAATCCGAAATTTTAGGAAAATTTATATTTAAGGGGTATTTTTTACCCCAATTTCCAATTTTAAACATCCATAAGAGAAGCACTGAAAACTGTGCAAGGCCATATAAATTGCTTTTTTATATTATTTACAATTAAGGTACAATATCAGGACATGCACTATATAGTGGATGAAAGAAAGAAGTTTCTCTTTCTTGAAGACAGAATTCAAATACATTCTGAATTTGCGTAAATAGTTGAATTTAATCATAAAATTATGAAAAGTTTTTCGGTCTTCAACAATGAAAAATATTAACTACCATGGCAAAGACTGCAATGCCAGTCAATGGTAATTGATTTTCAATACTTCAAGAGCATTGATTTAATGTCTATGTATACAAGCCATTTGATTTCAGGCAACGACGTATACATATGATTAGGTGATAATTTTAAATTAATTTTTTTATCCGGATAGGTACTAAAAGTCACGGATGATGATGACGCCATAATCCTAAACAAAAAATATCCTAATCTTAATAATAAAAGAAGCTCTGTGTATCTGTGGCAGTCATAACTTTTCAGAAAATAAACGTAGGAGCTTCAGAATTTGGCAGCAACATCAGGTTGATCCTGAGAGTTGCAGTGGCAAAAATAATTCAAATCGGCCCACGGGGGCCCAAGGGTCCCCATTGTTGGTTCAAATGCCGGTTAAAAAAATTGATATCTCAGCAACCAATTGACCGATTTTGACGAATTCTCCAATAATATCAATGTTTTGATGAGACACATTTTTGAGCCTAAAATGGATAAAATCGGTGTACGGGGTCAAGGATCGTCATGTAAGGGTCGATCCAAATTTCACGATTTCGAGGGGTCCCCATGGAACGGTCGGCCCAAATTTCGGCGATGCCCCTCCGCCCGTATGCATATATCAGGGAAGATCTGGCTGAACCAATTTCAACCAAATTTAGTAGGTACATAGAATCTTCACATAAATCATAACCAGAATGACATATTTCGACCTGATTAACTAAGTAGGGGTGCCACAATTGCAAAGTTAAACTTTTCGATAGTTATGAATTTGGATGGAATTGGTCGAACCGATTTCAAAGAAATTTTGTATTAAGGAGTTGTGCAATTTCTTACAAAAGAGACTCGGCATTCCGCTTCGGCGCCAAGGGCGACCAACCTGCTCGCCCAACCTTTGCTAAGGCATCAGAACTTACGAACATGAATATGCGTTTGTGCTGCAACATCTTAAATTATTTTGCCCAAAAAGATTGTTGGAATAATAGTAATATGCATGCAGTTTTCTGCTGTGAAAACTTTTCCTTGCAGATTGGTTTTCTAAAGATAATTTATTTACTTTCAATGAAATAAATATAATACTTTTTGGGTGTTTAAAATTTATAAGTGTAAAAATATTGCAAATTAAAGTGTAATTACATGACTTTCGTTTGAAATCATCTTCAACTTTTTATTGACAGTGCATGTGACCTGATATTTTCACCTGTCTGAATGGCTCTACAAGCTATAAATCAACCATAAGAGATTCAAATTGCTTTTAATGTGTAATAAATTCAGGATGAAATGTTTTTGTTTGAAAATTGATAGCAATGGAAAATATATTTAAAGAAATCGTTTCAACTGAAATTGTGCCAGACGACCACTTTATACTAATGTCGCGGCGAACTACTTCGATCTTCTGTTCAATTTATTTTCGGGGCATTTTTTACTCACGGAACGCCAAGGTTTTCCTTCGTTTCCGTTAATGCTTTGCGATCGAGAAAGTTTGATCTCAGTAGGCCGAGGTTGAATGTGTTTACGAATCCCGATTGCTATAAAAACAAGAAACGGATGTTTTACGCCCTACAGACCTTTTCAGGCAAACGCCATCTATGATAAAGGTTAAATAATAAATTGATAAAAATGGTCAACCTCAAAGCTTTGAGAACAAAATTCGTCCCATCACTTGATGTTATTTAACCTTTAGTGTCTTGAGGATAGTTTTACCACGGTCTCCAATATATTGAAAACACCAATAAGCAAACGCGGAGATACGAATAGAAATGCTCATAGAGCACAGTGAAGACAGGAATCCGATTACAAAATGGAGTATTTATCGAATAAAGAACGATTCTGTTGATGGTCTTAATGAGTGATCTCGGCTGCATGGACTTATCCATATTGTTTAAATGGATTGAAAAACGGCGAATATATTTTCTGCTCGAGTTATTGCTCCTCAAAAATGACGGCTATACATTAATAAAATATTACATTAAAATGAAGACTTCCCATTCTCCCTCTCTTTCTTCCTCCTATTCTCCTCCCTCCCATTCTCTCTCCCTGTTTCTTTCTCCTCCCTCCCATTCTCCTCCCTTACATTCTCTCCTCTTTCTCTCTCCCACTCTCTCCCTATTTCTCTCTCCCATTCTCCCTCCCATTCTCCCTCCCATTCTCCCTCCCATTCTCCTCCCTCCCATTCTCTTTATCTCCCTCTCTCTCCCATTCACTCTCCCTCCCTCTCTCCCATTCTCTCTTTCTCGGCCGGTTCCATGTTCCTCTTTGCAGGATGTGAATATACAGAAAATCATTCCATGACACCGTATGCAGGCTCTGGAACGCTCTTCCTACGCAAAACGAAAACTCACCCTCCTTATCTTCTTTTAAACATAGATGCCTCAAATGCAACATCACAATAGCAAATTATACTGCCCAGATCACGTTACGATTAACCAAACGACTTTGCATTCTAACTTGTACCTTCTAATTATTATTATGAGGTTTTAGCCCTTAACTGCTAACGTGGACTCAGGTTGACTCCACACCACACCACTCATTTTACAATATTGCTCCGATGACTTCAGTACCTTCAAATGAAGTGATGACTAATGCACCCCCCAAATCTTATCAGTGTACCGCGAGCTGTTGGTTTAGTTGGTTTAGTTTATAGTAATTTTTGTGTGGAGTCAGGCTGACTCCACGTTAGTAATTGTGCTTATATAATGCACCAGTCGTATAAAAATGACGAGATCAAATTTTCTAAAAAAATTGGCTTGGGATTTATTTATTCCCCACTTGCATAGAAGAGCAACAAATTATCGGATTTCTAGTGATGTAAGGAAAATATGTGCGATTTTAGACATTCCTTTCAAGGAAGGCATGGGCGAGAAGGAGCTTTGTACTAAATGTAAACGGCCAATTTGTTTCACTTGTGCCAAAAAAATATGTTCCGATTATGTTCAGGAGTGACTTGGAGATTTTCAGCTTCAAGGTTTTTAACATTGCTCATTTCTACAAATAAAAATAGATTTACAATTACTTATGCTTTTTTATTTTAATACCTTATTCCTAGAAGCCCAATCGTTAACTCCACCTAGAGAAAATGTTTAAATAAAAAAATTGCTGTCGTTATAGAAAAAAATGTATAGGAGTCTTGTGTGACTACACGTTAGTAGTTGAGTGATTTTCTTCACGTTAGTAGTTAAGGGTTTACTATGATTACTAATAGCTATCTTTTACTTTGCTGCTATATTGCATATTATATTTTTCTAATTCACATTTTTTTTTATTTTGAATATTATATAACACCTATGTCTTGTTTATATAATTTTCAATGCTTTGATTATGTAACTTTCTAGTGTTTTGTGCCATATTGTAAATATACCTTATGTACTTCCTATGCAGGGATTTCCGCAGGGTTTTACTCCTCTCCTCTTCGTGGATGTCTTCCTGCATGGGATTTTAATAGGTTGACCTAGGATAGCTCATTCTAGATTTTCCAGCGAATGCCATTTATTAGTTTTTCTCAAATAAATTTGAATTCCAATCACCACATATAGATGGGAAAACATACATTATATTTACCAAAACAATAAATCGGAGCCAGGCCTAAATTCCAAAAAGCAACGTAAAAAATTAAATCGCAGATGCATTTTCAACAAAATAACAAGTTAGGACACTGGCTCCCAAACTGTAGCGAAGTAGACTTTTAGCGGTGGCGCGGGAAAACTTTGTTTAGTAAATAAATCAACGTGCATGTGTTGGTAGGTAATTAGGGCAATAATTTCTATTCTAATAAATTGATTATGTAGTAACATCAACAAATGGATGCGTCCTAAGTTTGAAGTGGCCGTATGTAAAAATATGTAAAACTTGTTACAAGGCTTGGGTGCCACGAAATCCTCTTTATCTTTGAAAGTGTGCAGAGGCTCAAAAAAGTTTGGGAATGACTGAGTTAGGAAAGTATGCATCGCAAAAAGGGGCATTTCGTGCGATAGACTACTTTGAAACTAACCTGTATAGTTGGAACAAATGTACACCATTAAACAGCCAAAATCCTTCACGGTACTTGTGGCTAGATTATGAAACTCACTTCCTTATCCTAATCTCAAATCCAAATCTTTTTCCTCATTTAAGTCTCAAATTGCTGAATATTTAGGAAACCTGTAGAGATAATATCAAAAGTGAAGCTTACCCGTATTTTAATCTGCATTATGATCTGATTATAACTTGTCTTCGAGGAATAATTTTACATTCTGTATTGCTGTTATTTTTATTTATTATTGTTTACCACTATGTATTGGCAGGCTTATTCACCCCCTCCTGTGTGTGTGTGTTTTCCTGCAGTATGGGTTTTTACTCAAGTAGCTCGCAGCCACTGAGAATTTCTCCCCATTACCCTTACTCTCTTTAATTTTTAGGAATTGCTTTTTACTCGTTTCTCATTCTCTTTGATTTCATTTTTGTCCTTGCCTGTACTTATGCTATTAATATGATAAACTTGTACGTTAGAATTAGCGTCATTTGAGGTTAGCTGGGAGAGAGACCCAACAGGGACTAAACTCGCCAAAAACCAACAATTAGATCTGATCTCTCTCGTATTTCGCTAGATTTTCCCTGACAACTAGTTATGTAAACAGTTATTGGAGCACCTAAAGTAACAAAATTGTTCTCCTCGTAGAACTTAAATTAGTCAAAAACGTGTATAAAGAACTGATGAAAGTATGTTAGCAGATCATCTTAAGTAAATTTACACACAATGAAACAGCACTTGTTCGATTTCGAAACGGAATTGCCGAAATGTGGCATCGCGTGAGCGGGATCATTAACAAATAATATTTTGACTGCGTCGATGGCTGCGGATACATTTTCCTTGAGGCGTCGCAAGCCAAAATAATTTCGGAGAAACGATTAAGAAAACTCGAATCGCCCGGTAAAGTTATAAGATTAGTTACGCTCTGTCTGTGAGAGAAGAAAATGGAAATAAGATTTTTGCGTGAATGAGGCTCCTGGGAGAAGCGTCCCATCTTAAATTTATAGTTTTTCTCATTTATAAACTTCATTTAAGAAGCGCAAGTTAGGTCAATTAACATTAATGCTCGAATGATAGAATAATTCATTGGCGTTCGCATCCCACGCTACACGCCTTCGAAACGATTTTCACTTTTCTTCTTCTTGCAGATCTTTCTCATAACCTCCGCATTTTTTTCTACTTCCTCTTAAAGAATATCGCATGCTATAAAGATATCTTTGAATGATAAATTTCGCTTTAGATCTGTTCTCTTCGGTGGAAAGTTAAAAATAGTTATCAATCACTATCACGATGAAGTTATTTGAAGTATATTTTATTCATTGCTCATTTGTTTTAACGAATTTGGGTTTTATTGAACTATTCCAACTGTTCTCAAACTTTGTCACTTGGTGCCATACAGACAGGTCCCTCCTAATGTCATTGCAGAAATCTTCTCAGAAGGAGAGAACACGCCGTCGGAGCTCCTGATTAAAACATTTATGGGTACGAGCGTATTTCAATCTAAATTTTTATTTATTATGAAATTTTGATAAAACTTTATTTGGTTCTAATTTATAGGTTTGCATGTATTTAACTACTGAATAAGGCGTAATCACAGACACTTCGAGGCTAGAACTTGTCCTTGCCAAAGTGTTTCCTCGCAGTGAGATCTTTCTATTGGGCAAGTGATCTCAGAGCCCCCCGAGGGAATTTAACTTAGAATCGTTCTGAAGTCTTACCTAATCTGATTGTGGCAACATGTTTTAGAAATTCATTTTTAAATGCTCCGAAGAAGTGTTTTTCTAAGTACCTACTGGACGCAAACCAGTACTACGTCGCAAGACTCGTAAGGAAAATGTGAGCAACGAATAGAATGCTCCTAATAGATAAATACCAATATTTCTTTTATTATGTTTGTTGCGTGTTAATGGAAACATTTCCCTGTACATCGCCTTCCACTGGGTCGCTGGTCAAAAATATAAAAAGGCTTTCCTTGTAAGAAATATCTGTTTTTTGTCTTCAGGAAAGATGTTTCAGGCTATAAGACCTCTCAATTGGACATTTGATTTTGGCGTTCTCTGTATAAACTTCAGTTAAAGGTCTTTCCTTATATTTTGTGTATTAAATAAAGCTCTTCTTAGCCAAGAGAATTTTCTATTTGTAGATGTTCCTTGAATTTGTTTTTAACACAATGTAATATAATATGTTATGAATTTCTTCTATAAAGTTGAATGATATGAATTGAAAAATTGTATTTTTAATTTTTATTAGACAAAAAGCCTTTTATATTGCTAAAATGTCATAATATAAATTATTTGAAAGTCAACTTTTGAACGAACTAAGTAAACATATGAAAGCAAAAAATAAAAAAATAATGGAATTTCTTCAAATGAAAAATCCCTTGACCAAGAACAGCTTTCTTGAAGACACAAAATATAAAGAAATACATTTAGCTGAAACTCATCTAGAACAGAGACGGCCAACTGGCGGTCCGTATCCGGCCCGCCAGGCCTTTCGGTCCGGCCCGCCGCCTCTTTGCCAAATCTAGTACGCTGAATGTCTCTAATCGTTTTGTTTTCTCATATTATTACCATGTCGCATAATAAAAAAATACCTATTATATGTTTGCATGCCATCACGATATAACACAATAATAAAGACACTATTTTGTGTCAATGCATTTTTATTAATATGAGATATACGTATTTAGAAAAGCTGACCCGCCCTCCTGTAAATTTCGGAGTGGCCCTTAGGTAACTTTGAGTTGGCCATTCCTGATCTAGAAGACGCTGAGATCGGCAAGATACTATGTGGACTGCCTCTCATAGTAATTGGCGTGATTCTACCTATATTTTTGCCTTTTATTTCTCCACAAAAATTTATTTTTACAAATATCTTTATATATTAATACTCAATGTCCGTCCGTCCCCCTTTTATCTCTTGAACAGTTTGTCATAGAGAAATTCTATGAACGGCATTTTGTTTCTGTCAAACAGGAGACCATGGGAAAACTATTTTCGTTTAGATTCGACTCCGGGAGACGATTAAATTTTCTCATATGTTTACACGGGAGTTTCGATTTTTCAAGGTGCAAGGTTTATTTCCTTCATTCATTAAAATACGTAAATATGGACCGAATTTCTCCATTTTTACTTTATTCGTCGGCTAAAACCATAAAATATCTTATTCTGGCGATGTTTAGACGTTATACGGAAGATTTTGTCAGAAACACGCGTTTCTATTCGAAATTTTGACTTTTTCGAACTCTTTCCGGGTGTTGCCAAGGCGACCCTCATTGTTGCCTCCGATTGAATTAACGTCTATTAAGCCTTCAAATAGACGAAAGAATTGCGTTATTCGCTTCGCGCTTTTTATGAAGCATCGAAATTGTAGCTGTATCAACATCAAACTTAACATTGCAACGTTAATAATTGAAGATTATTATTATAATTCAGTAAACTGCGTGTGGGCTGTGGTCATTTTTAACGATGGTGATTTAAACATGCAGATTTCTGATTGACTTCGCAAAAGTAACAAAAGTAACACTAGTTTTTATTAATTTTAATTTTATTAATGCTATATTCGATAATGCAGCTCTAGAGGTAAAAGATAACTATTTAAATGCGGGACGTTTTTATGATCATGGGACGCATGTAGAACAGTTGCATTCTCGACGATTTGCAGACAGACGAATGATACCTCAACGGTAAGGTACTCTTTCAGCTCGTTTTCATCCACAAAGTTTCCTAGATTCATCTAAAAAACCTTACGCCTCTAACACCTGTGACTTTAACGGTAATAACTTCACTTAAGCGACGAGAAATACTGCAAAATCACGAGAATATACTGGCCTTTCGGCGATTGGTGTTAAATCTTATGCTCTTCATGACGTTCGTTTCGAAAAATATAACATTTCATGGTATATGTAGTTCTAAAAGATTTAGGAATTATTCGATAGGGCGGCGCTTCATTCGAACCATAGTTCCGCCCTCTTTTGAAATAACCAAACATTATAGGAAATTATAAATTTTTTCTGTGACATAAAATAACGTATGCGCGTCTTTCATAAACGGAACAGGACAGAGGTCCCCAACCCGCGGCCCGTGAAGCTATGATGAGAAGGTGATCGGTAAAATTTGATAGGGACAATTTAATATTTTTTCAGTATAATTATCGTCTCAAAACCTTTTCTGGTGGAGCTTTAACAATAGTAATTTATTTACTTGATTTTCGCTAATATGAGACCACAGAATCCCTTGGTAACTTCTAATGTAACCAATCATCCGGCTCGCCGAAGCTCTCGTGACATCCAATGCGGCCCTCCGAAGCATTCACAACTACGAATGCATGTAAAGAGTTTGTGCTCCACTGGAATAGGAAGTTAGTGAGCTGGTAGCGGCAGCGAATGCTTCCCTTCGCCTCATCGCACCACATCCATCACGTCTCTATTAGATTTACGATGTCTTTTTTGCGTGATAATAACCCGAGGTATGAATGTTGGGCGCAAATAGGGCAGCGAGAAAGGAGGCGGCCGGATGTGTCGTCCACCTAGTTACAAGGGTTCAAGGACGAGCAAACGGGAAAATATTCTCTATCTCTCTCTCCTCCGTCCAGCCTCTTGTTCTGCCCAGTGCTGATCCGGCGTGAGAAAGGTTAACCCTCCTTGTTTGGCCTTCTAGCAGGTTATTTCGTAACGTCCATTCGATCTCTTTCATACTGTTGGAAAGGGATTCAGAAGAATATGGCGCTTGCTTGCCCCACAAAGAAAAATTATATCCGATGGAGCACTTCAAATCAAAATGTTTTCGCCTTCCGTTTCCGTTCGTATAATACAACCTTTTGATGACATTTTTAATTACAACAAACAATAACATTGGGGCAAGAAAGATAAAAGTCATCAAATGTTTACTTTTTAATTAAAACTTAAAATCGATCCGCATCTACGAGAGAGCTTTACTGATATTTGTGTTTGCTAATGAATATTTACCAATGCTAGGTATATCATAATCATTTAGCAAGTTCGTTAACCTCTTGGTTTATAAACGTTGATTCACGTTGCTCCATCGGCCAAAGATATGGTTGGGGAAACTAAATGCGCCATCATAAGCGATTTGCAAACAGTACTTTCCAGCCAATGAGGCGTTCGCGGAATCGACTGACTCGAGGCAGTTTCTTATCCTATGCGAAATCAATCATGCCTTGAAGCAGTGGTGCCAAAATTATGGCCCGCGAGCCACGTCCGGCCCGCCGTGAGTTTTGCAATTAAACGGTAAAAGCATCAAATGAAAGCGGAGCATTATTGAAATCAATATGCTCTGTCTTTAAACCTTTATTCCCATAACATAAAAATACATTTGAAACAAATCTGGCAATATTGACCCACAACTAAACCCATTAGTTCCCATAAATGATTATACTTCTGTTTTCGACTGTGTGCGGCCCGCTAAGAGGGAGGAAGCGAGCTATGTGGCTCGCGATGAGTGCAGAAATGTGGCCCTTGAAGGATTTATTTTCTATCAATAAAGATTTATATTTAATTTCAGGTCATTTTAATAACCGGCAGTTCTCTTGAAATTTACAATTCATTTTTTTATTTTTTTAAACAAACTCCTAATCTTTTATTCATACGATAAAAAATAAATAAAAATGTATTTAGAGGTAAACAGTTAAAAATATATCAAATTTACAGAAAATGAATTCTCGCCAGGGACTGGATATCTCAATCAAATGTCTGATGGTTTATGCGTCTTCCGACAGGGACGAACAGACTAAGTACAAACACACACACACACGCACTTAATCTCAATCGCACAAATCTCTAAATAAATAAACAACAAAGAAAGGAATGATATTCTTAATACGTATTTCTAGAGCGATGACAGTGAATGTTTGAGATATCAAGTCCCTGGAGTAAAACAATGTTTCCTTAAACTTTATATATTTTTAACTGTTTACCTATAAATTATTTTTTATTATTACGGTTTAGGAGTTTGTTTTAAAGATTTTTTAAAAAACGTTTTAATTGTAAATTTTAATTTTTCGCCGTAGTCTACTTTCTCTTATACGAGTTGTCGGTGCTCGCATACTGCAAGCGCTAAAAAAATCGCTATACACCGTTACAACAATAACTATAATCATCATTAAGACAATAGCTTATATGTTACACTAACACTTATTTAAAAATTAGGATATTTATTGGTTTAGGATTATGGTGACATCATCCGTTGCTTTTAGTACGTATACGGATTAAAAAATTAATTTAAAATTATCACGTCATCATATGTATACGTCGTTGGTTTAAACCAAATGGATTGTATATATAAACATTAAATGAATGTTCTTGAAAGATGGAAAATCAATTTCCATTGATTGGCATTGCAGTCGTTGCTATGGTAGTTAATATTTTTCATTCTTGAACACCAAATAACTTTTTATAATTTTATGCATACAATCAAACTTTTTACGCAAATTTCGCATGTATTTTAATTTTGTCTCAAAGAAAAATAAACTACATTCTTTCATCCACAGTACAGTGCATGTCACGGCTTAATATCTTAATTTTAAATAATTTAAAAAAGCAATTTTATTTAGCCCTGCACCGTTTAAAATTGGACATTGGGGTAAAAAAAACTTTTTCTGGAATTTTGGATTTTTTCCAACGGTTGTACTCAATGATATTTCTTCATGCCACATTTTAGTTCTAACACCTTAGGTTTTGTATCATAAAGCAATGGTTTCAAATCTTAAAATTAGAGAAAATATTGCTCGTCTTCTACATATAAGACATTTCTCACTTAATCCATGTTGCTGTAGACAAAACTATCAATTGTCAGGCAATGATTCCTATAAGAAAAATAGTTATTAAGCTAGTGATTCTTTTTAAACATTCACCAAAAAATTTGGTAAATACTTAGCCGCATGCGAAAGGTTAGAAAGTACTGGATTAAAGCCCCGCGCCGTCGTACATGTTCGTTGGACTAGCTTTTATGTTGAAATGTGGTCTGGTATACATAAATTTTTGAAAGATTCAGAAGTGGCTGCTAGTAAAAAATATTATGCATCAATGAATTGAATCATTTGGACAAAATGAATTATACGCTTTACTCTTATATTTAGGAGAACGATTGATACCAATTATTAATTTACAAAAACAACTTGAAAGTAAAGCTCCAATACTACATCTAATTGACCATATTATCAATATACAGTTAAAGAGGCAAATGGAACTCCCTTGAAAATCTCCAGAAACAGTTGCATAAGCAGCTGTTCTGAGAACATTATCTAGTACAACAAAAATCATTGCGGCTATAAAAGAATTTTCGGAAGTTCTTTCTTCAAAATGGATTGCTGCAATAAACCGAAACCTTAATACATCCGTTAAATCTTTCTGGAAAATTGCATTCGTATTAGACACTTTTATGAAATCTATACATGACCCAGATACAAGTGCTTTCGTCGAATTTTTGGGCACATACGAGTATGATGATGTGTGGATGAGCAGATTAAATCCGAATTTACTGCCAATTTATTAGAGGCAACACCTCTAAACAAATATTTCGATATTATTAGGTTTTGGGTAAATGCTGGAGTCCGACACCCTAAATTAAGTAGGTAAGTTTGCCTTAACACTACTATGTATGCCCACAGTTAGCTGTGGTGTTGAGTGATAATTTTCTCATTTGCATCCTTTGCAAATTCCGAAAGGAGTGGTACTACTGGCTATGCAAATTTCATTGTACGCGAATCATAAAAATTATCGCTAAATAAAACTTTTAACTTTTAAAAAAATATTTTTTTTAAAAAACCATTTTATCCGCATTACAAAATAATAAAACTCGAAAATTACCCGATATTGAACTTTTTTTAAACCTCGAAAAATATGTAACTTGTTTACACCCGATTGCAACCCGAATGAAAAGGAAAATAATAAAACCCGATATTTACCCTCCGAATAAATTTTTTTAACCCGAAAAACACATACCCAACCCATAAGTTATGGGCATAATTCATTTCGTGGCTGGTTAGGTTAAAACTATAGTACTATTACTATATTTCTGGAGCCCTGCCCTATAGTATTTTCAAAAACGCAGTTTCATATAATTTCTATTTTTGGCAGCCAAACCCACAATTCATTCTCGAAAGTGAGAGAGTCCAATGCTTATTTTTTCTTCCAATGCTGAAGCATCGTTCAATGTGCGTGCGTACTCGGGGATTTTTTGTACACTCATCATCGTTCGCCACTCAACAAGATAAGATCTTTCTTCTAAATATTCATATAGGTATTTGGTCGTGCATTGTATTGACGTCACATTAATTTCGTTATTGAATGGTCACGATTTCTTGAATAAGAGACGCGATTTAACGAATAAAATTTATTTGTGATTTACTCTGAAAAATTATCTGTTCCGGGCTGTGGGAGAAGCCAACTACAACACATTCACTAAAGTTTAGTGAGCAACAAAAGAAATCCGTTATGCGAGAAAAGTCTTATTTTCATGTATAAAGTATCGGTAGAATTTCATTGGAGGAATCTAATTTGTATAATTTTTATCGATGAAAATCGATAAATGTATTTAAATAAGCGTCGATATTCTTCCTCATTATTTAAAAAAATAAACCTCGATTTTAACTGACGAATTTTGAGAAAAATTAACGTCTAAAACTTTCCAAGCCTAGTCATATGTTATATGTCATACCGAAATATTGAAATCAATTGTTGCCTGCCGCCTTTGGCAACAAAAGGATCGCGTAACAAAGGACACAAATTTAGTCTTTAAAGTTCGCTGAGAAGACACGGTAGCGTGTAAAATGGATACAATATTTCATTACATTATGATAAAAGTCGTAATCATGGCAGTGGTGGCGTTCGTCCATTCCATAGTGGAGCCGCTGGGGACAAATTTTGAGAGGTTTGTGCCTTTTGTGTTTTGGATTACAAGCCATATTCTTATGCTGATAATACCCGTTCGACGACGTTATATAGTTGATATTTTCCAATTGATCCTAATATAACGCGGTAACCGACAAATTTCGTCGAAGTAACTCTCCCATGAAGATGAAATAATGGGAGATTCTGCCTTGCAAACGCCCCTCTAACGATAAGACTTAAGATCCACGCCGCCCACGTTTAATATGAGTCCAATTTATGGACCAAAGCCTATCAAATCCTTATGAATTCTCAAGTGTCTACCTGTCACGCTTCTTAAGACACTTCCAGATGGAATTTAGAGCGTAAACTTTCAATACCCTCAAAACTCCATGAATTATGACCGAGAAAACCGAAATGACCCTGAAAAGGCCCCAGGTTTGACTCGAGGAGACGATTATATTTTCCCATAAGTTTACACAGGATTTTCGATTTTTCAAGGTGCAGGATTTTATCCTTCATTGATCAATTAATAGGAACCAATTTTTCCATGTTTGCTTAATTCTACGGCTAAAACTATAAAATATCTTATTCTTGCAATGTTTATAATGTTTCAGAAATCCTACATATTTAATGTTTATTAACGCAAATAGGCCTACGCATCAGTTTTCAATTGAATGACTTCGCAAAAATAAAAGAAGCGCTTACTGAAAGCTTGCTTAGCATTACACTGATGTTAAACGAGACCTATTCAATTTCATATGTCTTCGAAATGATGGAGTTATCTCGAAATTAAACGGAATGATTATTGCGGATGGTGTGTTTCATCTCGATCGTTTAAATATTACTAAGGTAGTCTAGTGGCGAAGGAATTAAAAAAGTCTACGTTTAAGGCCGTGGCTAAAAGAGAAGTCCACTGGTGGATGCTTGTTAGAGGGAGCAAGAGTTGAGCAATTCCCTGCACCTGACGCGAGGGAAAATTTGGGGACTTTGGCGCTTTGGGTGAAAACTTGGCCCGTTTTATCTTAGCTCATCAAACTTTGCTTTTCTCTATTTCTGATGCACGCATCTCGTTTGATTAACCAGCAGACGATCAGCACCGGCGTCGTGCGCCCGGACACACCGAGCAACACAAAAACTTCGCGCTTGGGGAAGGAAGATGAAGCAGTCCATTCAAATGTATCGACCTCCATCGCCATCGAGGACCAGAAGCGGAAAAATCTACGGGCGCGGCTTCGCATAAATTCTTAAATGTATATTATAATTATGATATTGAATAAAATTGAATCTCTACAATGAGTGTATTCATTTTTATGTCCCTTCCTCTCATAATAAAAAAATGCATTTCCGGAACCAACCATCCCGTTTCCATTTCAGCGAAATATAATCAAAACGTGTCTCTTGATGGTGATTTGCCTCATTTCCTATAATTTGGCTGCATTTCCGTGGGTATGACGTATCGAGTGTGGCCATATCGTTAGAGAAGCGTAATACCTACTTTTTTGTTCCTGCCTACGCAGTCTCCGCATCGGCCACGTGGAGTCGTAGGTGGTTCTTGCGATGTCGTCTGCATGTCTGAACCAATAATCTTACAAACTTTATTTAATTAGGAATGGTGTTAATGAGTGATTTCCGTGTTAGGTGCTCTTTTACTAGGACAAGCGACAGTTCTCTCAAAAACTCTCTTCGGGGTTTTCATCCTTGACCATTACCATGATAAATTGCTCTTGCGATTATAGCTCCGGTATTTAATAGAATATAACCATCGGCCATCACCTTGTGTTTCGTGCAACATTGTGTGTTGCACTCATTTTGTCAACAACATCGACTCCACCTTTTGTGTCTTTATAGGAAGTGACTGTTTCGGGCTTTTTTAATTTTCGGTGTCAACATCGATTTTTTTCTTCGTGATGCACAGTTGAAAACAATAAAAAAAATTCGCCTTCTTAAAAATGTACGAGACCAACGTGAAATTCTCTTGATAGCCAAACATTGAGGATTTCTCTTCCGTTCCTCGTGGAAAGAAATTCGAGAGGAATTTGCCTCTTGTTCTTTCTTACGGTGCCAACCAGCATTGTATACCTTTATTATCTCCGAGAACACTAATAAATTTTTCTGGTACCAATAACGACACTATAAAACTAATATGTAACGAAAGTAATTAGATCGAGGATTATAGACGCGAGTGCACGCAGGGGGGTCTGTCAAACCACCAAACCGCTTTTGACGAAAGTAAACAACTAAGGAGAGGTCGACTCCGACTGGCTTTGCTGTATCACAGCGAACAAGGGTTTATAGAAAGTCAACCAAGACAGTGATGTCAACACACGAATTTTGCGGTCCGATATAATGCGGACTTGGTCTCACAGACCAAGCGCATGTACTGGAGGGTTAATGTTTATTAACGCAAATATGTCTACGCGTCAGTTTGCAATTTGATGATAAGGAGAATATGGGTTATCTTAATAATAAAAGAAGCTGTCTATGTGTCTGTGGCAGTCATAACTCTTCAGAAAATAAACGTAGGAGCTTCAGAATTTGGCAGTGGCTTCAGGTTGATCCTGAGAGTTGCAGTGGCAAAAATAATTCAAATCGGCCCACGGGGGCCTGAGGGTCCACATTCTTGATTCAAATGCCGGTTTAAAAAATTGATATCTCAGCAACCAATTGACCCGATTAACTAAGTGAGGGTGCCACAATTGCAACGTTACACTTTTCGGTAATTATACTTTTGGAACGAATTAGCGTAATCGGATTCAACCAAGTTTGGTACATAGAATTTACACATAAATTCATGACTAAAATGACATATTTCGACCTGATTAACTAAGTAGGGGTGCCACAACTGCAAAGTTAAACTTTTCCATAGTTACGAATTTGGATGGAATTGGCAGAACCGATTGTATCGACATTTTGTATCAAGGAGTTGCGCAAGATAAAAAAAAAACAAAAATAAGATTTTCAGGGAAGATATATAAAGCAGGGTTGCCAAAATAAAAGTAATAAAAATTTTATTTTTATAAGTGTTTGTGTGTGATCTGTCCGCATCGATTTTAACTAAATTATAATATTTATTATGTACACATATATATAAAACCATAATAGCATATTTGGACCGGATCAACAAGCGTGCCACTATTACAAATTAAACTCTTTCAGTAACTAAAGATTTGGAAGGAATTGGCTCAACGGATGCCAACTAAATTTTATATAGATGGTTTTTACAAAATACCATAATGATATCTAGATTTTTAAAGTGAAGCTTAAGAGCAGGGCTACCACAAATAATAAATAATAAAAATCGTCTGCAACTAAAAGAAAACTTTTTCCCGAACGAAGTCGGGCGTTTCAGCCAGTTATTAATAAATGAAAAATATCACGTGAAAAAATACATTGTGTCGGCAAAAGCTCATGAGTAAAAATGAAATAAATGATTGAATTTACTGTTTATGGAAAAATGCATCTATTTCAATAAAAAGAAACAGTTATAAAGTATTAATAACATTAAAGTTTGAAAAAATTGCTGTGTATCATTATTTTACCCTCTAAGATGTTTATTAAACATGCAGATTTTTGAGTGACTTCGCAAATATTTTTGCGGTTATCACTAGTTATATAGTACATGGTCTTAGCTCATCAAACTTTGCTTTTCTCTATTCCTGGTGCGCGCATCTCGTTTGATTAACCAGCAGACGATCAGCACCGGCGTCGTGCGCCCGGACACACCGAGCAACACAAACACCCCGCGCTCGGGGCAGGAAGAAGAAGCAGTACATTCAAATGTATCGACCTCCATCGCCATCGAGGACCAGAAGCGGCAAAATCGGGGCTTCGCATAAATTCTTAAATGTATATTATAATTATGATATTGAATAAAATTGATACTCTACAATGAGTGTATGGGGTCATCACACGAATTCCTACGACCGAAAAATCGGACGAATCTGCCTCCAATGTGACCACAGCCTTCTGTGTCTGTACTGGCACATTCACGTGTACGTCCTTAATAAGTGTCCGTACATCTGTGCGCGCATGTGAGCTTCTAAATAATTATTTTTATTTATTTATAATGACTACATAAACAGAACTTCACGGCCCTTTACAATAAGAAATACGAGCACTTACGACCATTGGCTACGCCGGGATTCGAACCCGCGACAGACGTATACGCTTACCATCCCCTCAATAAAGACGCCAAGCGCGATAAACCCTTAATAAATACGCCCCACGTGTTTTTTATTGCAGTCAGAAAATTAAGGAACCGATATCCAAACTTTCGCTTTTAAGGTTCGCCGTTCCGCGTTAACTCATAAAACCGCGTCACAGATTAAGGCATAGATCTTTAAACTATAAGATTGAGAAAAAGAGGAGAGGAAATTCAATATATCGAAGATAGAATTGCTATCGTAGGTATTACTTAGGCGATAATAAAATATTTATTTGCTATACACATTATTAATTAATTGTAATTGGAAAAATATATATATTCCCTTCCTATCCGGCTATTCATTGCACTACCCCGTAGATACCCATTGTGCGTAGGCAAGAGGTGAATCAACAGAGCGTCGGACCAGACAAGAAGAAAAATAAAAGAAATTAAAAGATCTGAGGAGCTATGTGAAATGCGCCTCTTCATCTGCATTAGCACGAATGTTAGTGCATAAGAATTTAAACGATTGTGTGAATGCGCGTATCAATGTCAGCGTGGATTAATTTATCTATGAATGTTTTGGATGTGGGTGCATATATGACTGAATGAGGAAAGTGTGAATGTAAGTATGAACGCAGGCATGAATGAGGGTGTGAATGTGTTTTAATTAATTAATTAATTAATTTTAATTATAATTTATCTAATTATTTAATTATCGAAGGATTAGGTGATTCTTGAATTTTTATCGGGGACTATCTTGGAGTACATTTTGTTCTCTATCCAAATAAATTTTTTAATGTATACCTCACATAATAAAAGAGAATGGGATTCTCTCCCATACATGGATTTTTAATTGTTGTTTGCTGAGAGAACCGTCTTCGCGATCGATGTTAAGAAAATACTTATGCGATGTTTTGCTCGGGATTTCTCAAATTTTTATCTCCGAAACTATAGCTCGTAATTACGTAGCCTCGGGGACTTTCTTGTAGTAAATGTTGTTCTCTATCTGAATCATTTTTTTAATCTATTCCTTACAGACCATATAAGAGCTAGGGAGATAAACGTTTGACATTTCATTGTCGATTGACGGATGCCATTTAACGAGATACGAGTATATGTTTATGTAAAGTGGAAGTTTAAATTTACGGATTCAGTTAAAAGTCACAATTTGGCGATAAATTTTAATAACGATCACTTATACCTAATTAAATTAAATCCGTCCAGTGGTTTAGGAGATGAAAGTTACGACGGACGGACGGATCAGACCTGCCCATAAGATGTTCCACTATTACCACTTCGCTGGTAAAGAACGCCTAAAAAGGGAAGTGATCTATAGATAGTTTATTCTAGGAAGAACAATTGTGTCCTTTCTGTTAACCCCTAGATACGATTTTCAGCATTTCGTACGTCATTAGCAGCAGACAGGCCCTATTCGCGGTTCTCAGTATGCGGTACGTAACATGACGCTCCTTCTCAAATGAATTACTTTCGGCTTTTCCAACTGGTTTTCTGAGTGTAAAAAACACACTATCGTATTATTGATCATTCCGGTTTCATAATTACCGCTTTATGTTACATAACTCACAAAGCATAAATGTTTATCGATTTTTTCTGGCATTCGGTTCATTCCCAACGTAGCGTCATATCTAGGCTTGCTAGGATTCGATTTAAATTGATAAATGTCGATAAAGATCGAATTCGTAAAAAATTCAAAATCGACGAAAATGAATTGTCGTCGATAAGTGTTGTTTTTAATTTTCTATGAAATTATTCATCAGGATTTTTAAATTTGCTTGATCACACTCAAATTTAATATATTTTAACACCAAACTTGAAAAACAAAAGAGCAAATCGGCATTTGTCATACCAGACACCCACACTTCATTCGGTATTCGATACCCTTTCTAAGATCCCTTATGTCTTAAGGATCCATACTGAGCTGACACGGGTACGGGACAAGACTATATGATCGGTTTATTTCACTCTGTCTTTAATCGCGATCACATCTAATAGTCCACACGCGCTTGTAGTCGCTTACACGATATGATCAGCCTACATACGTACTCAATATACTCAAAAGCCACATAACTTCTGCCGACAACCTCCAAGATGCAAAAAATAAGATTTCCCCAAACTGTATTAATACTGAAGAAAGATTTGAAGTTTTCCCGGCGAATGAATATGAGAAATTTTTTCTCGGGTTACTGCCCGAGTCATGTCGTCGTTCAGGACCGACGTTTCGGCGTCTGACATCGACGCCACCTTCAGGGTTACTGATGTATTCATACTGATCGCCAAATACCCCTATAGCAGGTCTCAAAATTATGTATAAGTAAATCCTATTCCTCGCTTGACAAAATCCACTCGCCCATAAATCATTTCGTGGTTGGTTAGGTAAATGCTCTACTACTACGAGTATATTTCTGGAGCCCTGCCCTATAGTACCAACGGGTTTCCCTCTCTTTAAGCGGGGTTACGTTCCAGCAAAGTGACGCATAAAGCTAATTCGCATAAACAGAACCCTTATTTTCATGTAAAAGATACGTTCCACAAGCAATCCTAACTCCCCTCCAAGACGCTCATCTTTCGCTCCATAACGACTTCTAATCCGCTAAATACTAACTTATAACTATCTATATATCAATAGCTTAAAAATGAGATTTTTAAAGACGCATAAAAAGAAATTCTGGTAGCTATAAGTTTGTCGCATAATTGCGAATTCGCATCATAGCGAATTCGCATAAAGCGAACCCGCATAAAGAGAGGGAAATCTGTATTTTAAAAAACAAAGTCATGTAATTTCTATTTTGGTAGCCATACCGACAATTCATTCTTCGAGTGAGAGAGTTTTAAAAATATCTCTTAAACAATGCATTATATGAGAAACTTTCGAACAAACGTAGAAAATTAAATTTTCTACAGCTTTCATTCCAACATCTTTTTACATTTGTCAGATATTAAAGCAAATATTTAAAGAAAACGGATAAGTGACAAGAGTAAACAACCCCTTCCAGTCACCGATTTTTATCAAAAACTAATCGGCTCTTTACCCTATAATAAAAATGTCAAATATAAAATTTCGCGTTGATTTGATTAATAGTTTGTGAGTTAGAGCACCCACAACATTCCGGTCACCGACACACAAACGCACACACACACATGCACACACACACAGCTACGCACACAGCCACACGCACACAGACACCCACAGATATCATCGAGAAAATAGACAAAACTTGTTCAGGGGACCTTATAATGTATATTACCGTTAAAATCTCGAATTCGATTTTTTTCATGAAAACAATACTTTCTCTGTACTTCGTATACGGAGAAAGTAATAAATAAAATCACACAACTTGAGCATTGCACTAGCTAGCGAATGACAGGTGGGTAGATCTGATTTCCTCAAACGCTGGTATAATTTCTTATTCTAACTTGACGTCCTAATGGAGTCCATCGAATTAATCGCGGAGTGCGTTTATTGTTTTGTTTTAACCGCTGCCTGACGCAGCCTCTTTCGGTTTGGCAATAACGGTTTCGAGTTGCTATGTCACTGCGCCCACACATCCAGACCACCTGATCGGTGCTTCACTTTGCGTCATCTCCGCAGAGACCATTTACTTTCTCCTCCGAGGCTAGCGGTAAACACGACCGCGCTCATATTTTTTATTGCCTGAAAAATTTATTCGCTTGTGAATAGACTATTCCAGTGATAAATTACGCATTCGTGCTAAACACTCATTTACAAAATATTGCTCTTGTGTACTCAGGTGCTATTTACAACATAAATACATATGTAGCGAAAGTAAACGGGAGACATTCACGATAATGATAATTGGCTGAGATGAAGGCTGAATAATTTACTGAGGGATTATAAATATTCTAGATTTGTGGTGTAATACTTGACCGATCTCTTTTGTTAAATAACTTTGCAAAATTCTAATGATGACGCACGAACAAGTATGTTATCGCTGTTTTTGAACCTGCTGATTCCCTCTTGTCTAAGTGGAATGAGTATCTAAGAATTAGTGCAATGATTAGCTGGTCAGTTGCAAAAGTTTAAGAAGAAAGGTGACTTCCTCAATATGCTATAAACACATCGCTTATCGCTGTTGAAACAGACGTCAATGAATATATACGAAATTTATAGCTTCAATTCAGCACCTCCTCAATTTATATTTTCTGTCGTAATAAGAGTAAAAAGTACAACAATTCGATGAAAACAGCATTTTACGGCCTGTTACAACGAACGAAATGACGAGGACACATAACAATGTCAACGGGAGGATATGATACCGCGATCCTGTGATTGAGAGGCAATCACGTTATCCGCCCTCGGGACAACATTAATTAATGGCACAGGCAAAAGGGCAATCTAGTGCAATGTATTTTATGCATAAAATCAATAGTAAAACAGGAAAAGTGAAACTACCCAACATGGCCGTTACGTTCTAGGACAGGATGTCCCGCGGGCGAAATGCGGTCATGAAATAGGAATCCAAAAGATTTAACACAAAAATTAATACATTTTTATGAAAACTTTTAATATTGAAATCTTAACCATAAAAACTTCATTAGAATCGATTTTCACTTACATGACACCTCAATATTTAGAAAACCTCCGATTTAAACTCTAATCCGACATGCCGAAGAATTGGAAACTTTCAATGCAGCCCGCCGAAGTATTCGCAACCACCGATTCGGCCCGCCACGTGCTAAAGGTAGGGCACCACTGTTCTAGAAGGACATCGTGTTCTGGGAAGCCGCGTTTGGGGAATCGCTAAACCTATGGAAAATATGGTGTTAGTTTCCAAAATCGCAAGATATTCTCTATAAGTTACGTTTACTAAATAAAATTATTATTTTCTTTATAACTCCTTGCAAACATTATATTACGTGAATTAATGTTGACCATCACTATTATGTATATTCAGTAAAATAGTTACATTGAAGCTTAAATAATACTAAAATACTCGCCATATAAATCTACCCACTTCTTTCACTTTTAAGATGAAATCTTCATACAAATGGATATGTCGAGGTTCTGAAGAAAACGTGAGAATAAATAATAATAATGTGTGGGTAATTTAATGATTGGGAAATCCGTAGGAAATTTGCAACGTTTACATGACATCTCTGACGTCACATTAAAATTAGCTGTAGCTCGATACCTGAAGGCATCGATCGCTACGTCTGTAAGTTCTTCTCCGCAATCAAAGAAGGTTCTGATGGCTAAAAAAACTGGTGTAGAAAGGTCTATATAGCACGATGATTTGACCCGTAGCTCACCCGCAAGAAGAGAAAACTGGTGAAATATAGCTGGAATGTGAAATGATCATTAATTTTTTTGCAATTTGGCCATTCATTATCGTACCGCTTAAAAAGCGAGTCACCATCACGCTGCATATTAGGGTATCGCATAAAAGTGAATCTGCGTTGCAGAAAGCTGCGTTGAGGAAGTCTCACTCTAATTTAGGAGTTTTGGAAATCATGCCCGTTAGTAGTGACCTCTCAAACCTATCCCACGCTCTGCACAATATTTTCTTGCAAAACAAGTGAAATCGATTTCTTAGAAAAAAATCTCCGTGGCTTAACCCACGCTACCCAACCCTCCCCTCCCCATCTCTCCCCCTCCTCCCTCTCTTCTCCCCTTCCCCTCTGGCAATAGACCTTCTATTCCCATTAGCTCAAATACCTTCCCTTTCAAATTTCCACGTCACTTAAACCTATCCCTCTCTTCAACCCAACCCACAAAATCCCTCCGCCCCCTTATATGAACAAATTAAATAATAGAATACGAGTTCTTGTAGAATCTATTTTCGGTGAACTGCCACTGAAGACGGTTGCTTTGTAGCCGAAATGCGCATTTGGTTTTTATAAACTTGTTGTGGCTATCGGAGAAACCTGAGGCAAGTATTTTTAAAATGCTTGTTCGTGAATCTTTTCAGCCATAAGACGAGTTTGATAATTCTCTATTGAACTTGGGTTCTTGTGATTCTTTTCATCTTTTGTCAACATTTTCGATTGTTTAAACGTATTCTATGGCGATTTTTCTGACTTAATTTAGTTCTTTTGCTTCAATTGGTTTGATTTAACGGATTACAATTGTGCGGAAGCTGCCATCTTGCGATTTCTCTAAGGACGCGGTTTCCAAACGTTATGCATCTGCGACCCCTTATAATTAGGCTTGGTAGTGTTCGATTTAAATCGAAAAACGTCGATTTTTTTTAATTTCAAAATCGACGAAAATGAGTAGTCGTCGATAAGCGTCGATTTTCCAACAAGGAAAGGTATAAGTCTAAAAACCTGTTTTATTCAGAATTATAATATTAAAGTCGTTTCTGTTGACTTTTTTCGCATTATTATTTTCTATCTACGATTTCGCTCATTTCCTGGGCTTGCATTAACAGTGGGACTAAAGGAAGGGTATTTCCTTAAACTCGAATATGCGTCTTTTTTAAAAGCTCACACTTCTGCTCGGGACAATCAGGTAACCGCAAGACCCGAGGATAGTTTTGAGAACACATGTTTCTTAGCCCTTTTGAGGTTTTTGAGATTATATTTGCCGACCTAATGGTGGGTTATTCCACGAGCCTCTCTATACAGATAAAGTAATTGATATGTCCTGCTGAGAGACCTGGACTTTATTTTGTTCTGAACGTAATTGAAGAGCGACATTGGCAGCCGTGTAAGGTTTTTAGCGCGTGTATGTTTGCTACCCGCACGAGCAATCCTCACTTGCTTGCAGCAACAAATGACAAGCGTATTCAACATTGAAGCCAATGATGTACTGAACTTTGTTACACATCGCCTTATTATCAAGTTTTTATGCAAGGAAGGTTTAAAGGCGGCTGAGATTCATCGCAGACTTCAAGCATAGTTTAAGGATGAGTGTCTTTCACGTTCCTCGGTATTTGAATGGTGCTAATCGTTCATAGATGGTCGTGAATTGGTGTCAAATTTGCCTCACGCTGCGCGACCTGCCGCGGCTGTGAATCCATACAATATTCAAGGAGTTGATGAGCTCCTCCGACGAGACTTGTGTTCAACATTGTACCCCGGAAAGCAAGCTGGAATGGCGACATTCAACTTCGCCGCGACCAAAGAAGTTCAAGACTCAGCGCTCTATGGGGAAGATATTGGCCACTCTTTTGGGACGTGGAGGAACCTGTTTTCATTGATTTATTGGTAGAGGAAAGAACAATGAATGCGGCTTATTACGGCGATATGCCCCCGCTCTACGCTTACAGCTCAGCTCGTATCCACACACACACACACACACACACACACACACACACACACATATATATATATATATATATATATATATATATATATATATATATATATATATAATTAGACTTGGTAGGATTCGATTTAAATAGATAAATTCCGATAAACATCTAATTCGTAAAAATTTCAAAATTGACGAAAATGAATTGTCGTCGATTATTAAATTTGCTTTGTCACACTTAAATTTTATATATTTTAACGCCAAACGTCCAAAAGAAAAGAGAAAATCGGTATTTTTCACACCAAACAGCCACACTTCATTCGGCATTATGTCTTAAGGATCCATATTGAGCTGACACGGGTACGGGACAAACAGTATGATCGGTTTATTGCACTCTGTCTTTAATCTCGATCACATCTGATAATCCCTATGCCCCTAAGTCATGAAGTCTTTTTAGATTAATACTTTCTAGATTCTGTGGACGCTCATCACTATAAGTCAAAAGAGCTAAAAGTTTTAGGGAAGATACCTCGGCGGGCGCCATCAGCGTACCTTTGCGAGCACCATGGCGCCCGCAGGCACCGCGTTGGGAACCTCTGATCTAGCGTATCGTTTAAATATTTCAAGTGACGAAGACTCGAATCCTTTACCTCTCTATTTTTATAAAATATGATTACATTTAAACAAATTAGGTAACACTGACACACAACTAAACACTTTAGGTTCCTTAAATTATACTTCAACTGTATATTCGACTGGCGAAGAGGGCGTAAGTGGGTTGTGAAGAGAAGTTCAAACGCGATTGCGTGCCCACCCAACCGAAGGGCAAATTCTCATCTGTCGCGAGAAAGGTCGTTCGATCACATGAGCCTCTGATGCACTGCTGCAACACCTCGCTTTACGCGACAGATAGGTTCCTGAAATGTTCGCGCTAAGCGAAATTCGCGCAAAAGAGAGTTATTATGTCAATGTGGTTAGCGTCCACGGACGCGAAAACTAAAGTGTAATATTAATAAAAATACGCCGTTAACCTGAAAAAACAGCTTCTTGTCGGCTTGCATCCGTCAACGCCAGATGCAAATCTTTAAATTTTCTCAATAGCTTATCAGTAATTTTTAAATGTTATAGAAAACTAAATTATATTCAGACAAAAATATTAATATTTCCTCTATGAATGAAATCCTACATAAATCAGCGAGTAAGTTGTATTCTTTAGAAATAATAACACCAAAATAAGCATCGATCGAGTGAGTCATGGGGTTTTTTTCTATTGCAGTGTTTCTCAAACTGTGGGCCCCCAGGGAGCCGCAAAATTATTTTGGATGGAAGGTAAAGTGTCAAAAAATAAAGTTTTCACGAATTTAAATAAAATTTTATCAGAGCATTTTAGGAAATAAGAAGTGATAAAGGTTATTAATAGATACATAAAATGAAGAAATTTGGAATAAAGTTTCTTATTTTTAATATTTACTGTTCAAAAGGGGTCCGTGGCAATTGAAAGTTTGAGTTCTATAGCATGGGTGTGCCACGTTCTGGTCTTAAACGGGGATCCAAAGACGATTCCAATAAAATCCACAAGCCTGTAAAAAATAGAATTTGCAATACATTTAGGGCTAGGGCGCCTCAGCTGTTGGCCGCCTTGTTTCTTGAACACCTGGAAGGCACGGGCCTGCTTCGCGCTATAACGAATCCGCTTAAAACGGGGGTCGCGCAAAACGAGGTACGACTGTAATGTAGCCTTTACGGCGTTGCGTGTAAAGTGCTCCGATTAAGTGGCATCGTTACGAAAAATGGTCTCGGATCAGGCTCGAAGAAGGTCCAGTGTGTAGGTGCGATTCGACGAAATCGAATGGTATTTCCAGTGCCGGATCTAGGCGGTAAGCGAGGTAAGCAAGGCATCGGGGCGCCGAGGACCCGGGGGCGCTCAGAAGCCTGAGGGCGTCTTCCCAATGTTTAGTCTGCACTAATACATTGAGAAGCTGCTTAACCTAGTACTGTCGGATGCAAAACGCCTTCCCCTTGGGGAGCTTTTCACACGTAATCTTTTAAGTAGATCTCTTTATTATCTCGAATGTATTCATATGTTCAAAAATTGTAAATTAATATTTACGTACGTATGAATTAATATATTTTTTAAATTCCACTTCAATTGGAAGATCTTAGAAGATTTACTTTAATTCTCAAGATTCATTAATGGATAAGAAGAATAAACTGTTAGGGTTTGGAATAGTAAACGAAAAGCTGAGAGAGAATTAGAAATAGAAAAACAGAAAGGCGGATTGGATAAATATTTTTATGCTGCCAATGAAACTATTCCCCCAATATTAAAAGATTATGAAGAGGTTAAAGAATATGAGGAAGTTGGTCCTATATCCCTAAAAGTCCTGCTCGCAGTTCGGAAGTTCATTTCGAGTCAAATAATTCGTTTGTCATTGAAAGCCGCTCTGGGTTTGTTCTAGCGATCCAGCTACTTGGCCTAAGATTGACGGAAAAATTGAAAGAATTCTTGTTGAACGAGGTCCTGTACAGATTTAGAATTTCGCATATCCGGCTGATGAAAATGTTAGAAAATTTAGCAATAGTTATTATTTTTGGAAACTTAGTAATAATGAGATAATACCAAGGAATTGGCTTTTGTATTTTGTTAAATGTAATAGCGGGTTTTGTTTGTGCTGTAAAATATTTTCAACAGATAATAAGGGTAGTATTAGTCAACTACTTTTTGAGGATATTCTAGCGCAAAATTTGTCCAAGATCTTAAGCTCTCACGAAGTTTCCTCTGCTCATTTGAAAATTTTTAGAAAATGGTTTTATCTAAAAGAAATTTAGAGTGCAGAATTGACCATGAAAAAAAATATTTGATGAAGAGAAGCGCCATTGGCGTGCTGTTATGGAGAGGGTCGTCGAAATTATTAAATTTCTTGGTACACGGTTTTTAGCTCTTCGAGGGTATTCGGATAAGTTGTTTGAATCAAACAACGGCAATTTTTTTAAAAATTGGTTGAGCTACTATCAAAGTTTGGTATAGTGATGGCAAACCAAGTGCAGAGATCTACAAAACAAAATAATGTGGTAAATTATTTAAGGAAAAATCTGATGTGGCCACCATAGGAATTTCTCCACACCTGTAATATTTCTAAATTATAATAAATATTTTACGGAACTGTGAGAAAAATTCAGACTTAACAAAGAACTGAAATAAACTCAAGCCGTAGCCTTCTGATACTGGATATAGCCAGGAAGCTCCAACAATTAATAAAATAAAAATGAGCGTTACTAAGGCTAACTAAGCGTCGAGTGTTTACAACAGTTCCCGGTAGGTGGCGTGGTGTTGGCAGGTAAAATATTTATTTTTTTAAAAATATCTCTGAAACAATGCATTATATGGGATAATGTTTCAAAGGTTATATAAAATTAAATTTCCTACAACTTTTATTCCAGTACTTTTTTATATTAATCAAATATTAAAGCAAATATAAAAAAACAGATGAGACAAGTGTGAACACCCACTTCCGGTTGACCGTGTTTTTACCCTGTTTGTGTGGTTTGAGCCTCAAAAAAATTTGAGGAGACCGCGCAAATTCAGCGCTCCGTCCTTCGGAAGGGACGTAAGCCGTTGGCCCCCTTGGTGTTCTTAGTTGAGAGTAGGCTAATGCCGGCACCGGGTTTCCCTCCTACCTTGTGATTGTGTTCGGTGTGGAAGGAGTTATGGCTATAATAATCAAAGAGGTTGATTAGCCAACACACACACACACTCGCTTGCTTCTCGTTAAATATTCATCTGAGCGAAAAATATTGAGATCATTGTTAAATCTCAAAGAACCTATTTGGAAACTGTGTACTCCGACATGGAGTACACCTTTACAATCTTGTTCAGTCTAGGAAAGTTTTGATTAAGGCTATGGTTACAACTACATTGAACAGGAAACAAATTTACTTGGCAGCATTAGGGTTTGCGATCTCCGTATCTTTTCATTCTTAGCTCTGAATGAGCTTTGGTCTTTGTAGTTGTATCTACTTTCTTTAAACTTACCACTCAACTTCTCAATAAAATTGAAATGAGATAAAAATAAAGATTGCCATTATTTGTTACATATTGTAAGCACTTCGTAATAATATATGAAATAAAAATATTCTGCAACAATTATCACCGACATCTCATACCAAGTTTATTATTATATTAAAATCTAGAGCCATAAAGATTATAAAAATATCCAAGCTAAATTACATTCCAATTAGTATCACGATTTTTCGTGAAAAAAGCAACAATGAGGGTTAACATAACGGCGAACGATTTTTCCTTCGAAAAAAGATCTTTCTGGCATTAAAAAGATATTCAATTGTTGTTGACATGATTACACTAGGTAGGAATTTAAGATTGCGACATCAGATAGGAGAGGTGTACGACGCGTTACTTGAAATAAGCGAGGACGCAGAAAGAGATAATGTAACCAAATATGAGGCACAGGTTCTAGGTTCTAAAATTCAACAATATAAATTTTTATGCTCATTAGTGCCGTGGCATAATATTTTACAGAGAGTCAACATGGTAAGCAAATTGCTTCAAAGCGTCGACCAGAATATTGTGTGTTCCTTGGAATCCATTAAAAAATAGGTATTTTTTATAAAGGAATATCGTGCAGATGATGAATTTCAGAATTTACTTGAAGATGCAAAGGAATTGTGTATAATATTAGAATTTTCTCCCGAGTTTAAAACGAAAACCGAGGCACAGAAACGTAATAAAAAAGGCTTTTCTATTAGGAAACTGCAGATGAATCACCAATGAGCGCTGATCATAAGTTTAGAATAAAGTTTTTCAATGCAATTTTGGATACTGTAACTAATTCGTTACATGAAAGGCATGAACTTTTACAAAATCACAGTGACGCATTTAATTTTCTCTACGACTTCAGCGAACTGAATAAATGCGTAATGAAGCTCTTAATAAAAAGGTATCGATTTGGAAAGAATTCTTACTGATGGGCAAGACAAGGACATTAACGCAACAGAACTATTTGACGAAATGAAAACGTTAAAGGCTTTTATCGGTCTAGAAAATTACAAAGATCCTTTAAGCATATTAAAATATATGCATTCAAATAACATGGAATGTGACTTTTCCAATTTAATTGTTTCCTTGAGAATTTTATTAACCTTGCCCGTATCAGTGGCGAACGGTGAAAGGTCTTTTTCTAGAATAAAAATTACTAACGGTCAAGCATGTCAGAAGAGCGTCTTGTTGGACTATCTAAGATAGCTATAGAAAATTATATGTGAGAAGTTAAACATTGATTAATTAATGAATGAGTTTTCTAGTCTGAAAGAAAGGAAAATTCAACTTTGAGGACATTAAACTGGTTGAATGTCCTCATTTATGTTCTATTTTGTTTTTGTATTTTTATGTATGTATATATGAATAGAAAATTTTTGTTTTTATGGTAAATACATATTTGTAGAAATAAAATAATGTATATTTAAACTGATTTTCGATTTTTAAGCTATATTATTCTATCTATATTTATACTCCAGTATTTTTTATAATAATATAATATAATATAATAATATAATATAATATTTCATCTATTTATACTATTATTTATCAACTTTAGTTTTTACATATGTGAGGCAATCCGTATAATAATAATTTACGTGCAGAAGACATTTTCCGCGGTTTTGTTGCTTTTGTAACAGTATGAGTCTCTCCGGGATAGGAAAGAGTGTGGTGAAACCAGACGCATACGAGAAATGTTCCGGTTCCGAAATGACTCCTGTTACTGGATTTGGAACTGGAACGAAAAAATTGCATCAGAATTGTAACTGGAACAGGGACAGAGGTGGTCACAATTTGGGTTCCGTAACGGCTCTTTTTCAAAAATGAATAAATTAATATTAATAATTTGCCAATTATGTTTTATTTAAATGCTTTTACTTTTTTGATTTTAAACGATTTTATAAGGAAAAAATAGATATGTATTCTGACGTACAAAAATAAAAACTTCTCTTTGTCTCTGTTTGTTATTTTTCCTTGCAACAATGGATTTAATCAACTGTTCTGTCCCTGGTATGCAAAACCATTTGGATTCCACATTTACAATGATAAATTTAATTAAAAATAACAGGTATGTTTTCAAATATTTGCTTTATTAACGTTGTTCATGTTTGTAAATTCTTAATGTTTTTATTGCCGGAGGTTAAAATATTAAAGAATAATAAGTTTAAACAAATGCCTATGACGTCACTTTATTTATATTTTAGTAAGACCTGCAATTAGATTGGATCTTTTAAGCAGCTTTAATCTATAACTAACTTCTATGTTATTGATAAGTTTGAATTCAGGTAAAAAAATTTACGATAAAAATAATTTAAAAAAAAGTAAATAATTTTTTAAAACGTAACTGTTCTAGAACCGTCCCGGATAGGAACGGAACTGTTCCTTTTTTGATCACTCGGAAGCGTACCGGGAACGGAACGAGTTATAAAATTTAAGGTGGGAAATAGAACAGCCCGAACTGGAACTTTCCAATTATGACACATAGTACAGGTACATGAGAAAGTTTGCGCAATGTATATTGTACCGTTTTTTGTTTTTCCATTCATTCCAAAATTCTTGGAAGCCGCACAGTGAAAATCTGTACGACCTTTTTCTTATGGATTCGAGTGATTGCAAGGAGTGTGATTCATGATTGATAAAGGGAACTTAGCTAATTTCTAAAGTGTCACAATCATCCACTCAAGAAACCATACGCGGCTCCGGAGCCGTAGGTTGCCACGAACAGACAGACAGACACAGGCGACATAGTGAAAACCAATTTCCATCAATGTATCGCAGTCGATTTTTTTTCGCGATTACAACACTTTCCCTATAAACTACGTATATTAGAAAGTAACAAAGACGATGCCCTTAATATAGAACAAGATGGAAAAGTATACTCCATAAATGGAATACACAGAGATTTAAAAGGCGTTCTTAATGGGAAATACGTATGGAACGGTATCGAAAGATTTGGCGATTCTCGAATTTTTATTTCCGAAACTGTAAGTTGTAATTATGTGGTTTTGCGGAATTTTATATGGTAAATGACGTCCTCTATTAGAATAAATATTTTAATCTATACCTAACAGATTACATAAGAGCTAGGGAGAGAAAAATATGGTATTTAATTGTGTCTTGATGGATGCCATTTAATGAGATACGAGTATAAGTTTGTTTAAGTGCTTATAAAAATTGGAAGTTTTAATTAACGGATGCAGTTCAAAATAAAAACTGGGAGATAAATTCTAATAAGGATTACTCGTAATTCATAATTTCTATTCGTCCAGCCGAGGGCGGACTGAGAGGTATAAAACGGTAATTTGCGAAGAACACACAGCAGCCCCCCTCCCATCGCACTGTTAGCGGAGAGTGGATAAAATCCTATTTAAAACCAAGTAATATAATGGAGAGAAAATTTTCTCAGAAAATAATGACTAATTGATAAAAAGATAATATATAAATTTCGACAGACTGGCTCTTTGCTTTACCGGAAGATTATATGGTCAGTCCGCCCCTGCCATCCAGCGGTTCCGCTATTACCGCTCCTCTGGTAAAGAACGCCTAAAAAACTTTGAAATATTTAATGATAATTGCACAGAAAGCCCTAAATAAATTTTCATTGCAGTTTGGAACACTCAATTAAAAATTATACAAAAAATATGTCCCAAGTGTCGTTCTTATCTACTTTTTCATCAATATCAGCGTTATCTAAACAGGAAAAGACTCATTAGTACGTCTGTGCGGTAATCACGCAAACCTCGTGAGTGAACCCATCCACACCTTACATAACCTCCACTGAACTCTCTCCTTAACCCTCTCCTGAAAGGTAAACCCTACCCCCACTCCACTCATCCACAGCATCCCCCTCCACCTAAACTCCTTCCCTCCACTTAAACTCCCTCCCTCCAACTAAACTCCCTCCCTCCACCTAAACATCCTCCCTCCACCTAAACTCCCTCCTTCCACCTAAACTCCCTCCCTCCACCTAAACATCCTCCCTCCAACTAAACTCCCTCCCTCCTCCTAAACTCCCTCCCTCCACCTAAAATCCCTCCCTCCACCTAATCATCCTCTCTCCAACTAAACTCCCTCCCTCCTCCTAAACTCCCTCCTTCCACCTAAACATCCTCCCTCCAACTAAACTCCCTCCCTCCACCTAAACTCCCTCCTTCCACCTAAACTCCCTCCCTCCACTTAAACCCTACCCCTCCATGATCCTCCGAGAAATCCTTCGCTCTCAACCCTCAAATTCGCTTCGATTTTTTCAGTCGAGTGCTTGATCTGCGAATGATTGGAACCGGACACCGCGTGCTCCAAATCCTCTCACCAGGGCACCGCGTGCACCATCTACGCAGACAGCCCTTGCGTTGAGAGACCAGCCAAGCATCCTCGATGATATCCTTCCCTTTTGTCGTCTTTTGTTTTTTATTATGAAAGAGCCGTGGCGCCGTCGTGGGTCGGAACGGACGAAAAAGAATTCGGGCCACGCCTATTCCAGATCGCTCCCGTTGAACTCGATTTCCGCGCTTTTCAGCCATCGAACGAAGTTCTCGAACATTCCCGTCCTCCCTTCTTGGCTTTCACTCTCGCTCTTTAATCTCCCTCCCTCTTTCTCCCTCTCTCTCTCTCCCTCCTTGCGTCACTGCTCGAGGAGGTCGATGGGAGAGAGTTTCCAGGTCAAGGTCGCCGCTTGTCCGCCATCCTTCCCCTCCGCTATTCCTTTCCCGGACCTTCCTCTCCACCCTTTTTCCTTTCCACCCTTTCTCCTCTCTCTTCCTCTCTCCCTCCCCTCTCTCTCTTCCTCTCTCCCTCCTCTCTCTCTCCTCCCTTTCTCCTCTCTCTTCCTCTCTCCCTCCTCTCTCTCCGCCCTTTCTCCTCTCTCTTCCTCTCTCCCTCCTCTCTCTCTCTCCACCCTTTCTCATCTCTCTTCCTCTCTCCCTCCTCCTCTCTCTCCTCAGCCTATCCTTAATTAAAATTACCTTTTTCGTAGTGCTCTTCTCTTCTGTATTTGGTGAATGATCGTTTTTGGGTGGTTATTTTGGCGGCGAAGAGAGAGGCGCTGACGCTCTCATACGATCAGAATATAGAACGTTAGAAGCGCTCTTCTTCTTTTCATTGCCTCTCAACGGTGCTGTTGTAAAACATAATGCATTAATTGAGGTTATTATTCCTTTGAAGTCTATCTTTCGATATTGCGTGAATTGGTGCGTGCGGGAGACGAAGGCGTTTCGAGTGCTCTGTGGGACAATGGTTCAACGATTGGTGCTGCCCTTTGATCTCGCGATGCTCTTTGATCTCGCGATGCTAGCGCCGTTATAAATCACGTAAATGAGGCGCAACGACAAAAAACACGCAGTGCCAAAAATTGGAAGATTTTAAAGTCGAGATTTTATTACTTACGTGATTTCTATTTATCACTTCTGTCCAAAGTGTGAATTTCGACGCCATGAACCTTTTCTGGGAAGTCACATAACCTACCCCGATAAAAACATGCCTCTCGAAATGTAGTGGCGTCATCGCGTGATAACAGAATTCACTGAAGATAACAAAGACCGAGTTCTCACGACGGTCTGCAATTGAAAAACAATCGATTTTTCCTCCTGCAAGTTGATTTAATGGCCAAGTGCTTTCCAGTTGGAATAGACGAGATATTTTGCAAAATTGAATTTAACATTTAAAGAATATTATAAAGTAATCATTAAAAATAACATAAAGAGATAACAAATTCTTGGAGTGGAATTCTTTTCACATTTCATAAATTACTTTTAAATTTATTTTCTATTAATTAATTAATTTCATTGTAAGACTTGTTTTTTAGAAACTCATAGTTTCAGAATTTGAGAAAATATTCGAATCGTCGTTTCTTTCAAGAGAAAACTTCGTTCTGCTTCCCCGGGAGAAGGAAAAATTGCGGGAGCTGTCGCATATTTAAATTTTTTTTAAATATTTGTAAAAATCATAAAATACTGAAAAATCGAAATACTTACATCGTTTACATGGCCATCATAATGACTACTGATTACTGATATACTAGGTATAGAAAGTTACGAATTTATTTCAATTTTAATTTTATTCAAACGTCATAAACATCATTTCAATAGCAAATGTAAGAATATGAAATTTTTCGATTTGTGATATATAACAATTTTCTAGTAATTTTGCCATCAAAGTCGGATATTAAGCCATTTCAAACACTATCACTACCCGCGACAATTTCATTTTTCTAGACCAGATATGTCCCATATAATTTTGATGCTCGCCGCGTATGAGACGATAATGTCACGACACATATTCGCCACATGACAGAAAATGCCATGCAGTATAATTTAATTGGATTTTATAGGAATTATAATGATTCAGAGTAAAATTTAATTTGTGAAATCAGTGAGACACTTTACAATAATTTTCTATCACGATCTTTAAGATGATGATTGGCCTGGCTTTGAAGCAGAAACATTTCTGCCCAAGAAAAGCAGAACTATTGAGAATTCTGGACATCAAACTGAAATAGATCTTAAATGAATTTAGAGGTAATCCTATGACTTTCAAAACTGGGAAAGCGCCATTGGGAGCTGTCTACGACTCAACCGCCATGCGTTTGATAATTAGACGACGCCTTTGAAATCAGAGTTATCCGCTTCCTTCATACACTCCAAACACTTTAGATGGTTTGCTGCGCTACCACGAACATAACTGGGAATTTTGGGAATAGGTATTTAAGCAATCGTGTAAGTTTTGAAACGAAAACACAAACAAAGCATCAATTCTGTACAAAATCTCTGGATAACCTCGGATTTAAACACTCATGCGGCTCTCCGAAACTCTCGTGACTTCCAATGTGACCCTCAGAAGCATTCACAACTACGAATGTGGCCCGCCATGCAGGAAAGGTCGCCGAGCCCTACCCTGGAGCACCAACGCAACCAAAGTCGCAATTTACACCCGAGTGCTTGATAAGAGGAAATAACTAAAGCAAAAGGGTCACTGGGGCAAAGATTTTATCACCTTTTTCTGAATACTGATCGATTAAATGTTGACGTCACGAGATGAATTGATTTCATGCCTAGCGTCTCGGGCTAACAGATGATGTCAATCTCTCCACTCCAAGTGTAAAGACTTTACGAAGGAATCCGAGCCTTTACGAGACAGCCGCCGACACTCTAAATGTCAATAGGAATTTTAAGAGGAATGGGAGAGAGCCGTATCTTAGTTCAAACTAATTAAAATATTGGATATATTTATATAAGTATATTTAATGAGTACGTTATAATCGTAACATTTTCAGTTTAATACATAAATGTTATTTTCCTTAAATTCACAAAACACTATGCCACTGCTTATGGCGCCCGATTGAACAATAAATTAGCTGACTCAGAAATTGGAGGCTCCTTGAAATCGGTGTCCTTAGGCGTGTGCCTAGCTGGCCTATTCCTATGTGCGCGTGTGTATTTTTGTGTGCTTAAGGACGAGGAGAAGAACGAGATACGGGTGGCAACAAGGCGTTGGAGGAATCCCAAACAACCTTAGTTGGAGGATTGCTGAGTGCGAGCTTGCGATAATGCGTAGATTTTATTTGTGCATTAATTTTATGGCAACTCGGTCCATTTTCAGTCAAGGCGGCGGAGCCATAATTAGAGATTCCAAAACTTTGCGATTATTTAATTTCTCGCGCTGCCTCAGACGTCTTAAATGTAAAGATATTAACACAAAAATAACAGAGTCCCAACCATAATTTAGTCTCATTCCGCCCAGGGCCGGCTAGAAGTTGACCTGGCGGTATCCCGGAAAGCCATTAGCTAAAGAATCCCATATGGCCAAAGAAGAAGAATATATTAAATATACGTAAATTTTACTTTGATTTAAAAAAGACATTTCTGTTGTTAATGATGGATATTGTTTGATTTACTTCAGCCATTATAAAACCAATTCATAAAAAAGTTGCAGCTGAGAAGAGAGCTAGGCTGCAGCACTGCAATTAACAGACAAACGGCCGCAAATCAGTGGCAATCGATTGATTATAAGGAATTGTTTTAAGTTTCAAATTTAAAAAATTAAATCATTAAATAGTTTTCATCTTTTTTAATGGTACTTTATTTAACAATTTTGCAGACAAAAAGCGTATAAATTCCCAAACCCTATTTTTCCCACATGTCATTCAATTCATGCAACATAGCAACCGAAAATAATTGTCAATATAATATGATAGCAGCTGGTTTAAGGCAAAGCTATTACTGCATACTTGTACTCACCTCACAGCCCCCTTGTCATCCCTTCGCACCTCCACATGCCATCCCCCTCACAGTCCCCCTTGCACCCATCACCTGCACCCTCCTCACATCATCTCCCTCACAACCCCTCTCTCACTCATCCATCGCACCCCCTTTACTTCATCCCTTGCACCCCCATATCTCCATCTCCCTCACAGCCCCCCTCGCACCTATCCCTCGTACCAATCCCTCGCACCTATCCCTCGCACCCTCTTCGCGCCATCCCTTGCACCTGCCCCATTTCCTTGACGCCTTGTTTACTACCGCGGCATGGCGTGTGTGTACGCGGAAGAAGACGTCGCCAACCGGATCGATGGCCTAGTCATTTTGAAAATCTCTCCACCCGCTTAATAATTCCCGTTGGAGCAAGCGGTGGTAATAACGGCGCTCTGCGGCCATTCATGTCCGTTCGGTAAGAGTCAAATAGCTCCTCAAGGCGTCGAACATCGGACCGATTGCGGGACTCGATGCCGGTTGCTTTTACGCTCCGCGAATGGAAAGCGACGTCATGAAAGGTGTGCAGCTCTACAGAAACGCAAAGAAGCGCAATGCGATATAAGGCGATGCGTTTTCTGCATTCGAACGCTAACTCGGAGCGCTTTTATTAATCACGTCTTGCGATCGAAATGTTTTCGAGAAAATGCACCTTTTGCATATCGTTGGCGCCTTGTTATACATATAAGTATGTATATGCAAGTGTAAGTGTGCAGTTGTAGGTATGTATGTTTCAATGGTCAGGACAACCACTCCGCAGTAAAGAGATAATGGATGTTGAAAAGCATTCTTATGAAATTAGAAAAGTATCGAGATCGCCTTATGAGTGGATTCCAGTAGGTGCTCTAGAATATGAATCATATTCGCATTTCAGTTAAGGATCGACCATCTTCGGTGTTAATAAGCGATCGTTGAATGCAAAGCCGGATTAAGGGACTCGGGGACGCAATTTTTCGCAGACCACCTTGCCGCACTATGCCCCGTCCCTCTGATAAATGCTACCTGAGGCAACTGCGCCACTGCGTCCCGATAAATCGGACATTAGATGAATAAATTAACGATTGCTTTATATCAGGCGTAAACCACATTTTACCCGACAGCTTAATGCCTGCAGGAGTAACATAGGTTACCTATGCTGAGCAACAGTTGGTAAAACTTTGTGATAATTTTCCGTGAGATTTATCAAAAATATAAGAATGATCGCAATATGGATACAAAGGTTGGTTTAATTTTTAGATATGTATATATAGCCGATCTTTTTGCAATTTCATTATAATATACCTAAATTTGATCACACTCACTACAGATTTTGAAATCATACGACATAATAAGAGGTATCTGTGAAGGAACAATCTTTTCAACTAATCCGTATACTAATAATTTCTTATTCATCGCCGTGAATTGACGTTTGGAAAATCTAGAGAATGTGTATCTAATGAACTACTGCCTCTTCGTCCTCCCTAAAAACAATTTAATGTCGCTATTTTGTCAATGTTCAAATCGGCAAATTGAGTTGTCACATGTTTCCAAAGTGCGCGTTGGTATGAGAGAAGGATTCGGTCCACGTTGAAACGGTCGGCCATCCAAATCTAGGCGCGTGTATTTCTGGCTAATGAACCTCTTAGATATAGTCCAAATCGAAAGGCGCTTCTTGAGCACAGGGCGTTGGACGAACTGAGCGTTTTTAGTCGGAAAAGAGTCATTGAAGAGCTTTTGTGATATATGCAATGAAAAAGGACCACATAAATCTAAGTTTCTTTAACTCCGAGACATAGAAGGAAAGATTTTGGTTCAAACGGCGCGAACTGAGTAGATGCAATGATCATTGTGTGCATGTTTGCGTGACAAATATATTGATTTTTCAGCGTAACACTCCTGTATTTCGAATATGTTTTCGAACCTTGGTTGTTCGATCATTTGTAAATGGAATTTTTGGTTGGCCGATGAGGACGTTCTTCTCGTTCGCTCTCATACGTTAAAATGAAGTTCTATGACGCTTAAATTCGATAGCTCGAAAAAATTTTCTTTTCCCTTTGGGTTCGAATCATCGATGTTTGGCTATAAGTACCTATATATGCCAGCCATTCTCAAATTGAGATAGAAAGTATAGGAGCGGGAAGAGAGAGTCATGTAAATTTCTAAATCGAGATACTAGAGGAAAAATAATTCTCCATTGCTCTAAGAAATGCATCAGGATATCTTATGCCATAAATAATTACGATTGAACTTTTCATAAGGCAATAGTTAAATTTGTGACCTAATGTTGATGCATTAGATTTTGCTATTCGCATCATACACTTTGCAGCAAAATTAAATATTTTACAAATAGTGAATAGTATTATATACAAAGAGAGCTTTTGATGAGGAACGATCAGGGATTATAAATTATTTGCGATTTTCTCTTTTTCGTTGATTAGTATGCGTAGTTGACTGAAGGCCATGGGGGCAACGGTGGCGGCGGAGCAGGCAACTCCCAAGAATTCTCCGTGACCAGCCACGGCGGCGGCGTACGCGGTCCTAGCGACCACAGGAGCAGCGGCGGCGGCGGCGGCGCCGTGGTAGGCGGGGGCGGCGTAATGTGCGTAGTCTTAAAAAGGATTTATCATTCTTCACCTTATGCAACCGTTGAAAACTATTTGTGAGTTCCTTTATAAATATAAGTATTGGACATGAATTTTAAAAAAGTAGTTGAGAATAATTTTTGCATAATAAAACAGCAGGGTTTTTATTTTATTAAATACTTTATTGTATTAAAGACTCATAAATAAACAGTTCGTCGAAGTTGATGCTGTTCCGTCGAGCGAGAGAAGGTAGATAGTGTAGATTCGAAGGCTTGCGGAGGAAGTGATGTTCTGCCTCTTTCTTACCATCCGTAGTTGATTCCGTATCCGTTGAAGGCCATGTGGGCAACGGCGGGGGCGGCGGAGTAGGCAACTCCCAAGAGTCCTCCGTGGGCAGCCACGGCGGGGGCGGCGTAGGCGCCGTGGTAGGCGGGGGCGGCATAGGCGGTCCTAGCGACCACGGGGGCGGCGGCGTAGGCGCCGTGGTAGGCGGGGGCGGCGTAGGCGCCATGGTAGGCGGGGGCGGCGTAGGCGCCGTGGTAGGCGGGGGCGTAGGCGAGGGCGTCGTTGCTCACTCTGACGTCAGACTTGCGGACGGAGGAGTAAGGTGTGTCGATGGTCTTGGAGTAGGTGGACACCTGTCCCAAGTTGCCGTAGCTCCTGAGGGTGTTCTGGTGCTGGGAGGTGATGGCGGGGGTGGCGACGGCCACGGAGGGGTGTCCGTAGGCGACGGCGGCGGGAGCGGCGTAAGCACCGTGGTAGGAGACGGCGGCGGGGGCGCCAAGGAAGCCAGCGTTGGCCACGGCCAACACGGCGGCGAGGACTACGATCTGTAGAAGAATCGAAAGAATTCCAGATGAAGAACAAGACGTAATTACATTTCGTCTCTATATATTAGGATTTTAAAGCATGTATTACGACAAATGAAATCCTTGCTAATAGACTAAGGAAGACACTTATATAGAAAGGAAAAAGCGAAGATTCTGAGAAAAAAATCTAGGAACTAACCGAAATATATTATTTTTAATTTTTTTGTCGTTTATATTTTCTATAAATCAATTTTTGCAGTTGTAATTATCTTTGATAATCAGCTTACTGTGTTATGAAATCACAAAATATGAGCACGAAGAAATCATAAGTAAATCAGAAAGCTATGGGAACAAATATTTAAGGGTCTCATTTGTAAATTACAATAATCTTACGCGATTTTGTACTCCCGATAGAAGGATACACGGATTTAAATTTATAGACTATTCTGAATCGTCAGTGCAATTTCGCCTTCAATATTGAAAAGCATCTGTTTGCCAAAGTGTGCCGTCGAAGTACGTCTTCATTCCTGTGTTAAATCCGAGGCGCTTCCTTTGTAGTCTTTTCGCGGTGAAAATATCGTATCGAGGTACAGCTCTAGCAGTCTTACAGTACCGAAACTCATGCGTTCCAAAATTTCTAAATATAAACGTGACATCAGAGAAATTACTTAATAAAAGTAACATGAAGCTGAAAATGAATGCATACTGCTGTGAAATTCCATATTCGTCTACATTAGGACCGGAAATTAACTTTTATTCTCCGAGAATCAATAATACCGAGTGCTAAAAACACTTTCACACCATATAGACAAATAAAATAGCACGTCTGCTTAATATACACATAATCCTAGACATTTTCGGGACACTTGCTATAAATGCATTGTATTTTCAATTGGTTACTCTGCTTTTCTATATCGTAAACCGATTAACGCAATTTAGTAGTAATTAATACATCCAGCAGTTCTTTTATATTTGTGCGGTAAACTAGGGCGGCCAGACGTCCTGGAAATTCCGGGACTGTCCCGGATTTTGACTTAACGTCCCGTTGTCCCGATAAAGTTCTTCGGGACATCAATTTGTCCCGGATTTTTTGTTTGTCTTACAAAATCTCCTCACCATAAAAATTCATAAATGTGTAAAATAGGAATCACACTATATTGGAAAATACAAAAATTGCTCATTAAATCTTGTTACGGTCGGTTCTATTTCTATTTTTCAGCATTGAAATTCAAGATGAATTCAGAGATGAAGAAATTGTGTGGCTTTTGGTTTGTTTCGGGCACATAATGCACATATAGAAAGAATGTTTCGAAAATAAATATTTGTAAGATTTGACATACAAAACAGCCTTGACGTTAAAACAGTCAGTAACATTATATAAGGTGTGTTTATGTTAAATGTAAAATTTCAAGTTATATTCCGATGATTAAATAATGAAAATTTGTATGAGACAGGCAGGTGTAGTCTAAAAAATTAATGAAAAATTATATAAATTTATATAAAATTAAATGAAAGCCATATAGTGTTATTTTATCATCTATGCTATTTATATATTTAAATTTAATATTTGTTCTTAAAGTTAATGTTACCTTTAAATCGTGATATATTATTATGTAAGATTTTTTACATATTCATTAAATTAAAATTACTTTTTAATACACCGAACAAGATTGTGCTCTCTATTTGCGAAGCTTATTTACTTTTAATTTCCATATTATTAAAAAGATACGAAAATTCATGTTGTCTTGGATTTTTCCCGATTATGTCTCGTATTTTCCTGCTCAGATCGTGTTGACCCGGTTTTTCCTCCTAAGAATCTGGTCATCCTACGGGAAACCAAACCATTTGGCACTCCACATAAAAAAGTTCGCCACCCCAATGCAGATATTAGGGAAGCACGTCTTCGGTCCGGTTCTTAAATCAATTTCCCTAATATTTCAGCTTTCATTCGAATCAATCTCTAGCCATAAATCGGAGAAGATCCGAGATGCGCGTCACGACAACAGCGCCAACGGAAACTCCGAACCTAACATTTCGTCTTTTCCTCGGTGCTTACCTCGAAGGCCATTGCTGTTGTGTGGATCGAAAGAGAAATGAGTTCTTTTTGAGCGAATTGGACGAGAGAGCGAGTGATTTCAGGGGCCATCGTTCCGCCTATATATACCTCCATCTCGACCCGTGACGTTTACGTGGGAACGCATTTTCGGCGCGTACTTTTTCCTCTTTTCGTTTTTCCTTCGCCACGCGATATTCACCCGAAGCGAGCGAATCGTTTGGGCGCGGCCTCGCCTCCGAACACGGCCGTTGCGATGGTCGCGGAAAAGCCACGAAGCGGTCGCCCGAGAATGCTCGGGGTGTGGGCGAAGGAGGGGAGAGGGCCTGGAGGGGTTGAACCATCGCACGCGGTTCCGACTTTTTGCCTCCCTTTCACCCGTGCGTCCGCCTCCGACTCCCGCTGCCCCACATACACGGCGCTCCCTCCCTCTATCTCTCTCTCCCTCTATCTCTCTCTCATTCTCGGGGATCGGCGGATTTTGACCCGAGAGTACCTCGAGGCCTCTCCGTGACGTCACCGTTATGAGAAAAGAGCCGCGTTCTCTAAAATCGCGTTAACAGATGGCGAGAAAAACGACGAGGAAATGCGTTTCTGCAGCCAAATTCGCGAGAGTTCCTATTCGCCTATTCGTTTGCTATGAACGTTTTTATCCTTCGAGCCATTGAACGGATTTCGTTCGATTATTCCGAACGAATATCGATACGGAAATAAACGCCTATTGTCATTCGGACTTTGCGAAAGCCGACGTTGCGAAGAATTCTCCTCTCGAAGGGACCAAATCGGAAATACTATTTCCGAACGCTTCAAATGCTTCCGATTCGATGGAACGTGGAATTCGCCGTTCTCATGCGGCTGCCGCGTGTTCGTTTAGCGCTCGAAGCTGCGTGATCTCTGTGATTGCGGATGGCAGCCTATCCTAGATAAACGCACAGGCACTCGCGCCCTGGACTCGTACGATCGCTCTAATTGCACCTCTTGGAAAAGTGGGAGAGCGAAACCCGAGCTATTTCATCCTGTATGTTTATGTATATATATATATATATATATATATATATATTCCATGAGCTATAATTTGCTCATATATCTGTATGTTACATTTTATATGATCTCTCGAATAAATAAATAAATAAATAAATAAATAAATATATATATATATATATATATATATATATATATATATATATATATATATATATATATATATGATATATTTATATCTGATATTGCAAGTGAGAGAGTTCTTGATCGAGAATAGGAAATTTTCAAAATTAAAATGTTTTATTCATTATCCTTGATCGATTATTTCGACCTATGGACCACGTATGCTTGAACCTAGGTCTTGCATACTTCGGATTGATCTAATTCGAGTCCCAGTTTGTACGGGTCACGTATCTAAAGAAAATTACGCCGGATCTCCTAACATTCACGATTCGTCTTTGGGCGGCCCTAACTATTACTTTATGACGTCAATGAAAGATACAGAAATAAATTTGGAATTCAATTGTAAAAGAACGCCTCCAAATATTCTTGTCCGAAAACGGTTTATGGAATCGTACGTCCTTTTAAAATAAGCTGTATTGTCGTCTGCATTAATTTTCGTTTGCTTTTTCTAATCTCTATTACTTCAAATCTTTGGTAGTCATAAATACAGAGTAACCACAATAGAAAGAGTACGGGATGTCACGAGAACTGCATTATATAGCGAGCAAAAACACCGTCACCGTCAATTTCTACGATTTGTGGGATTTGATTTTCGGATGTTACGAGTACTCGTTATAACAAGTATTGTTATGGATTTTATATATTCTCGCAATGTGGATATTTCACTGTATATGCAAAAGGACTTTCACGTAAGAACTTGACCCGTATGGCGAAACTGTTTCACATCCCTTCTCTACGGTAGGGCGAGAGACCTGTCCTGATTTTCAATGTTCCGTCCCGTTGTCCCAAATTTTTTTTCGTGACGTATAATGGATTGCCTCGGATTTTTGGAAATATAAACGTAATGGATTACGCAGCATTTTTTAAATCTCTGGTTTGTATTAAGTAATTTTTATGATCAAGCTCGATCTACCAAATACGAATCCATTCGATGAACTCTCATTTCAAAAGTGTTGGAAAAACCTCTGATGCGTGGAAGTTCGCCAAACACAGATTCGGTTTTTAAGACTCAAAACATTTTTCCTCAGAATTAAAAAGACAGATTATTCTAGAAGTGATGTAGTGAGACAATAGAATTTATATAGATAAAATAGCAAAATACTTTCTGGTTAGAAGCTTAAAATGCAAATATGTAAATAAGATGGTATAGTGAAGTAAGAAAATAAAGTGTTTTGGAATTGAAATTGAATTGTATGACCATCAGTCGCTGCAGGAAGATTTAAAAACAGTTTACGCGTGAAGCAAAGAATGGTAAATTAAAATTAATTACAGTTTATGTTCCGAAATAACATTCTTGAAAAGCAAAAACTAATATATAGTTGTCGGATTTAAAATCGATCGATTGAATATTCAAGTAGCAGAGTATGTTAAATATTTAGGAGTAACCACTTGTATTGACCTTTGGTGGGACATAAACATTCGTCGGGTTATAGACGCAGCCAACAAGAAATTAGCTTTCATAAGCAGAATAGTACGGATCAGTACAGAAAAGTACGTGAAACGTGTTATTTATGACTATTTATACCACAGGTGAAATCCGTCTTATGTGTATGGGATCTGTATGAGAAGAGCCATATAATACAATTAGAGAGAGTGCAAAACAGAGCAGCCAGATTCGCAAAACAAAAGTACGAACATAACGAAAATGTCACTTCATTATTGAGTGATTTGAACTGGGTATCATTAGAGCAGTAATTCCCAAACTTTTCTGGGCCGCGGCAGACTTTGAAAGATAAAGAGGATTTCACGGCACCCAAGCCTTGTAACAAAATTTATATATTTTTAGGTACAGGTATTGCAACCTTAGGGCGCATCCGTTTGTTGCTGCTACTACATAATAAATTTATTAGAATAGAAATTATTGCCATAGTTATCTACTAACACATACAAATCGTTGATTTATTAACTAAACAAAAATTTTCGCGGCACCCTTAAAAGTCTACTGCGGCACACCAATATGCCGCGGCACACAGTTAGGGATCCAGTGCGTTACAGGACTGAACTCAAAGTTTAGGCTTCTGGAGAAATATAGGTCGGAATGACTAGAAGAGGTTTTAGGAATAATTGAAGCACCAACATACATAGGTAGAAACTATCTCGGCGGTAAAATGCGTGAGATCGATTGTAGGATGGAGCGTTATCGAGGCTCGTTCTTTCCGAGAACAATACGAGATCAAAATAGGAAAATCAAATCTGCGAGACAACTTTTATGTAGGCTTTGGTCAATTGCAACCCCTGCCACCCACCAATTCGGAGAATTGCTGGGCAACATGTAGATGTTGATCCTGCCGAGCACGCAGATATGGGTTAAAAACGGAATCTAACCAAAAGAATATATTCGGAGAAATTATTTGTATCACGGTAAAGCGATTCTTCTACGACCCAAAAGACAGTGGTCGTAATCTGCGGAGCCGTTGCAATCTCCATTAATGCAGCGCAAAGACGCGACGCTCTCTAGGAGCCTACTATTCTAATTACTAGGCCGCCCACATTTATAATTAGTAGCACCAAGAACATGCGTTACAGAACACCGTTCCCTTAAAATATTGTCATATTTTTCAACGTGTGCAGTGCATGCAGAGCGATTGGAAGAATTTTGTTCTTTTTGTAGATGCACAACATGCAAAATTGTTGTCCCATTCGAAAAATCGCTGGTTAAGTTTATACCCAGTGATTAATTGAATGCTAAATATGTTGGAAGCGCTAATTTTTCTTTATTTCGGAGAAAAACCCGCCAAAATTTAATGTAAATTTATTTGGACCACCTCCAATGAAGCTTACCTGTATGTTATGCATAGTGTACTTGGTTTTTCATCAAAAAAATAGTCAACCTTGAAAGCTCACAAAATTGAAGAATGGGCTATTTACAAGGCACGATAGATATGATAAAAGTACGTCTGAAGACAATTTTGTTCCACTAATAATGATAGAGTATGTTTCTGCGTTCATTACGTCCAAAGAAAAAATATACAGCGTCAATTTACCGGAGTACAGTAGAATCCCGATTATCCAACCTAATCGGGGCTGAGAGGACGTCGGATAATATAAAATGTCGGATTATACGGAAGGTTAATAAAAATATCAAAAATAATTACATATTAACAAAATATTATATATTTCTCATCTTTTTATTCATTATAAACACAATATTAAAGGATGTAAACAGAAATAAGAAATAAAACACAAGGTACACTGTATAAAAATGTCTACACAAATGAAAAAAGTATGAATGTTTATATTTTAAACTGGCAATAGATAATTGTTTTAAATTCTCCTTCCTTTTCTTTGTGTCAAGATCTCGCCAACGCCTGAAGAATAGTATGTCCGTGGCGGTCGCCTCTTCTTGTTGTTCAACGTAAGTAAGTGCGATTTCGATAGCTCTCAATTCGTCATTATGACTAATTTTGGGGACATTTTTTGCTTCTTCGCTATCATCATCTGAATTATTTTCGCCAACACAATTCACAAGATCTACTATGTCGTTATCGGTCAACTCTTATTCCTCATCTTGATGCATCCATTCTCTTTCAAGTTTTTTTGATTTAAAAAAAATTTCTACTGAAGGGACAAATTGTGCGAAAAACCAGTTCTGGAAAATTTCCGAGTCCATCCAGACGAGACGTAGGATAACACGGAATGTCGGATAATCGAAGGTCGGATAATCGGGATTCTACTGTATATTACGTTTCTAGTAGCGCTTGGATAATTCTAAAAAATAAAACAATTTGATCCTCTAAGCCAAACCCGTGATTATCAACAGAACTGCAATAAAGCCAATTAGGTTGCAAATGATGCCTTTGCATATTTTGTACGCTGATTTCTCGAACCCAAAGGACCATTCACAAAAATCGCGATACACGTGTCGCCTTATTTTCGATGTAGAATCACCTGACCGTGTCTCATTCATCAAAATCCGTGACCCGTAGGTCGTAGATTCTCCTTGCAAGTGTTCAAAATGCTTTTAATTTAACGCTATATTTCGGGGGAAATGGGATCATTTGAAGATGAAGTGTTTGAATTGTATCAAACATCACTGGACTATCTAAAAATGGGCCGAATCCTTTAATAAATTCAAACACATGGAATGGGTGCTATTAAAAAGGTATACCAGTTTGGAGCATAGCATAAAATACGTGTACAAGTGTAAACCTGGAATATTATATGGATGAAAACTAATTGCTCCGTTTCGCCTCCAATGGGCAGAATAATTTGCGATTAACCTCTTACTTCGATTGGTTTAATTTTGCAAAAAAGCAAATATTAATGAGAATAGTAGTTAAGTAAGGAAGGAATGCCCTAAGCTGGAAAACTTTTCAATTCTCTGCAGATTCGTCAATAGTTAAATTAAATTTCAATATTGACATGTATTTAAAAACGTCCAGTGAGGCAGCAATTGTTTCCTGACGGGGCAGGAGGACCTGGTATAACTTCCTCTTTAATTCTATTAAGGGAAAATGAACAAATAGTTCTTCTACAAGCTGCAACTGGAATTGCTGCTGTATTGTTAAAAGGAGGCAGAACCGTTCACATTAGTTTGAAGTTGCTAGTGCCTTTTCCGAGCATTTCAATTACTGCAATTAAACCAAACCCTTCCGAAGCAATGACTTTACTTTATCATTGATGAAGCTAGAATATTGAGCAAGCATGCTTAACGCTATATCGATCGTTTGTTAAAAGAGTTGACTCAATCTGATAAACCATTCGGAGGTAGGGTTTTCCTACTCTGGCGAGATTTTCGAGAAACCTTGCTAGTAGTTCCAAGAAGAATTAAAACTCGCAAAAAAAGGTCTTTGAAATAGGACCCAAATAATTATAAAATTCTCTCTCATTTGATTTGCGAGTGGAGAGGTCCTAACAGCTACTACAGTAGGTGATCGAATACTACTATCAAGAATATATTTGGCGCCGAGCGATTGCCACTTATTCTTATGCGATGACAATTGCCAACCATAACGGCCTCTGCAATGACGATGAAAAAGCCTTTGATTCAGTCGCTTTATTTTCGAATCGGCCATTTTTTCTTGTGGAGAGCTGTACGCTGGCGCGTATCAGAAACCAAAACAGTATAAAAGTCTACGTCAAAGACACTTCTTCGCAAAGTAGACTTAAGAACTATAATAGAATTTTTAATTTAAACCTTGTTTATGATAAAAAAAATTTCAGTGTATCACAAATAAAGGTAGTTATATCTTTAAACTGTGTTTTAATTTTAAAAAATTTGCTAGTAATAATATAATCGCTAATCTTGTGTAGGCTGTAATTAAGATTTCGATCTCCTCCTAAGTAATGGCTGAGTCCATTTAATCTGGCGATCTGATCTGATTAGATATAGTTAAGTTTTACGAATAATAGTTAGAGATATAAGAGACAAAACTCTTAAATCTACGCATTGCTTTTGGTGCACTTACATACCTTGCATCCACTTAATTTGCGACTTCATCATGGATTATTACTTGTTGATTTTCTGATTTTCTCTTATCACCATATTTGCACAATCGTATCCTTTGTAAACGTACTTAAAATGTATTTCACAGATGACGTACAAACATATACATTAATGTGACAATTAAACTTTAAGCTCAAATACTTATTATATGGAACCACATCTATCGTGTCCTTGCGCTGTTCTTCCTTCCCTTGTGCGATATAATGGCTATTCATCTAAATTTGCAAGTCTGATTTCAAAACTCTTTCGTTTTTTTCGTATAATTACCATTTTCCATACATTTGGATTAGCTCTACCGAACGAACCATGTATCATAAATTTTGTAACTATCCCAAACAACCGTGGATCTGAGTCAGAACAAACAAATCGGTCAATCATTACTACACTTTCAATTTTCTCCTTTTCTCTCTCAATATTAACAATAAGTATATGAGCATGCAGAAATCCTCTTTTCTAGAAGTCTATTGCGTATAAAAGCTCTAAATTCCTGCCAAATATAGCTTTCTTCAAACTGCCATCTTTCAACTCTGATAATTTTAACTTAAATACTCCCCTGCCACTTAATCTGGTCTATCGCGTGATTACTGTCCAGATAAAACATTATCTCGAATTTCAGGCCAATTTGGATTACGCGTCATTGTAATAAAGTGACCTGGTTTTCCATATTTATTTACAATGTCCATAGCATCATGATACCTTCTTCCTCGCATATTTCTTGGTGATCCTTGAAACGTTGACGGAAGGATCAGCTTTATTTGAATCGACGCTATTAAAAAACAAACTGTGCTTTAGCGATCCTGTGTAATCCGATAGTCATATTTGTGTTTTGTCTATCAAATGCTTATTAAATTATAGTACAAAATAATAGGCGAGCGAAGCTAGCCGTCAGACGGAGTTGAGCCCCGTAAGGAATCAGGGGCAGAAGCCATAGCAATCGATTCATATCCGTCACTATAAACAACAGCACAAGATAAAGTAAACTAAATTAACGTATAATGTGTACAAATTTAGAAACGATGTGAAAAGGGCGTCTGAGCGGCGAAGCGAGGCAGAGGGAGCCAAAGGACGCAGCTGCGGAGCCCCTTTTCTACTATATACTATTGTTATTATGTATTTCATTTTGATTTTAGTGTATTTTTCTCAATCACCTGGTGCCTATAATGCTATCCAGGTGCTGACATTTTTTAAATCGCTTAGAATATTCACGTATTCTTGCTATTGGATCCATTTTTAAGTGTTTAATTACTAATCATTTTTAGAAAATTAACTCTCGGAAATGTTTCGGAATTTGAGGTTACTGGGTAATATTTTCTCAAATTTTAGTCGACTAATATAAGTTATTATTTATTCCACTTCTATACGTTCTTATCAAATATCACGATTATTGGAATAAAGTGAGACTATCGACACATATTGGAAAGTCCACAACGTTAAAGCATCATCATACGTAAATTATGTTAGCTTTTTCTAATAGCTTATCAGCCGTGATAGAAACCGAATTAACCGGGTTCAATTCCTGGCGAGGAAATTATCTCTAATCTTTCGAGCTGTGGAAATGTTATCCCTCGGCCATCGACCAATGAAGATCGACCTTGATCTTCACTCGAGGACGGAGGGCGTGCGTGTCCTTGGATCAGCAGCACCTCTGCCGCGCCTTGCTTTCCGCATCGCCGCTGCATTTACGGAGTTGGCCGCGAGTGAAGACGAACTCTGTTTGCATTCCTCTCAGCTAAGAATTAAATCATGACGTGACTTACACGTGCTTCGCTCTTTTTATGCAGGAGTATTTATCTGCATCGCAATTTACGTCTCCCGTGTTTTCTCTGCGACTAGATCGGCCAACCTCCTCCAATATGAAGAAAGAGGGGTTTTTCCAAACTGACAAATGGGAAGGGCGATGTTTACACTGCTTTCTGCTTTCTTATCCCCTCCATCGATGAGATCTCTCACTTGTTTGGTCCTTGTTGACTAAGTTTTGGAAGGATTATTGGTGAGAAAACACCTGGTTGTGTCACGGAAGTGTAATACGGTGGTTTAGTTTATTATGGCTGGGCCATCAACTTTAATTGCTGCGAATGGCACTAACGTTGATAATGCATAAGTCCATGATGCTTTAGAAATTTAGAAAATGAAGTGAGCATCGGTTCGGAGGGCGATGGAGAGGCTCTTTTGAGCTCGCATGAGACAACTTCTGAGGAAGAAATGAAGAAGAGGAAATTAAAATTGAGCCGCGTTATATTTATGGTAAAAATCGCTTCAAGTGGTTAGCTATTCGGACTCCATATCTCAATATTGTGATCCAACTTTCCGCTCGAGCCTCCAGCGAAGGCACTTGGTACAGAGTTTTCCATTTGGAACTTTGTCGTTAATGAAGAAACGGCGACACTGGTAATAAAATGGACTAATGTAAAACTAACGAAGATGAGAACACATTACCGAGACTCTTTCTCGCCTCAACTTCAGATCACGGACATGAATGAGATGAGCTCTTTCCTTGGCTTATTGATTTATTCGGCTATCTTAAAATCGAATACTGAAAATATCAATGCCCTTTTTCCCACGGATGGGACTGGAAAGGAAATATTTCAGAATGCCATGCCAGTAAGGAGATTCACTTCCCTTCTTGTGGCGTTGCGCTTTGAAAGTGTGCTCTCTTTAAAACTGAAGATTTCACCTAATGCTGTTTTTTCCATTTAATTGTTCCATGATTTTTGTTTTTTCTTGTTAGTAACTGCATTAATCTGTATTTTGTGCTTTGTATTTTATTATGTTAATAAAAAGGCTTTATATATCTATATGAGTTCTCTCTCTGTAGCTGATGAAGGAATAACTCCGAAAGCTTCTACGTTTGTGAAGTTTCTGTGTTGTCTTAGTGTTCTTTTACGTGTGTCGCTTCGACATCCCAAGGGCTTCGCCAACCTGAAGTCGTCTGATTGGTGAGTGTTCACTGGGCTTCCTCATCCCAACATCTTGTTGCCATCCATATATATAATGGGAGGAGGACGAGCCAATGAGGAAAGAGAAAACGAGAAAATGAGGAGCGCGCTCAAATCAACAAATCAACAAATATATATATATATATATATATATATATATATATATATATATATATATATATATATATATATGTATGTGTGTGTGTGTGTGTGTGTGTGTGTGTGTGCGTGTGTGCGTGTGTGTGTGTGTGTGTGTGTATTTGAATATCGCACGCTATATGCCATCATATTTAGTCTTTATGAGTATTTTGTTTTATTTAATTTTCTGCTTCATATGTGATTTTCCCGGAAATCGATGACATTTCTAATTTGGCTTTATTCCGAATTGACAAAATCAGTAATATTCACAATTTTTGCTGCTGTAAGAATCTTTTGTTCTGTTCGAGGGACATTGAAACAAAATCAACCCTTAAAGGACCTGCAATGTCATTTCTCTGCGCCCCGTAAAATAAGCGACATTGTGATAGCACGTGTGTGAGAGGCCCGCTTGGCGCTGCGCTGTATCCGTAGGCTGTCTGCCCATCGAAGAGGATATTCTTGGACGCCAGTCTTTCTCACTGCCTTTCTTTACCGCCAAGGAAATATTGCCAAGTATCAAAAATAAAGCAGTTTTTTAAGCATCTTTCTCGTGTCTCTGCGTGCACGGGCTAAGCACGTGAGTTGGCGTCGCTTCCAACAAGGACGATGATCGTATGCCCAACGGTTGTTTACGCCAATATTTACTCTCTTCATTCACTTCTCTCACCCACCATACATTTTTTGGTTCCCAAGCATTTTTACTTGCACCTGCAGTTAAATTTGTACATTTGAGTTTTGGGTGAAAAAGACAGCGCCAGTCAATTAAAATTATCACTTCACAGGTAAATACCGTCATTGGACCTTATATCCTACGTACCAGAAAGACGATCTACCTGTCCTATCATCGAGCTTTCTGATTTATTTAAATGGAAATAAAAATTAATCCGAAGGGCATCATGGTATGTATTATGTCTTCCGTTTATGCTCTAAAACAATGATGGCCAACCCAAGACACTTGCAAGTGAGTTGAAAAAAATAACTCCTTAAAAAACCTCAATTGTTTTGCCATAATCTAACGATTATGGAATATCGCATTTACATAGAAACCAATATAAAACACTTTTGCATCCGCCATTGTATTCTGGTTACATTAGTGATTATATTGGTTGGAAATTCTAAAACGGCCTGAGCGAGAGTGCGCACGTCTCAAACTTCGTCACTCTAAATTACACAGCTTTTTTAATCTTGTATTTGCGTCGCGATAGTGCAGAGAGTTTTACTATTACACTCATTTAATCATATTTGTTGATGTTCATTTCAAAATGACCTTCAGTAAACAAAGTACTTCAAAACCTAACTCGAAAATCAAACCCGAAGGGAACATTACTCCATGGGATTTTAGCATACCTTCGCTAAACGAGGGGAGCTTCTGATTTGCGGAGCTTCTATATAAAGTGGTGATCCAAAATTATAAAGAATGGTTGATGACGACACCACGCTTTCCCGAAATACTGTGATGTGGGGAATTAATGATGTGTCTGGTAATGTTGAAACACTTTATTTTCAGCCTCCTGCGAACATTGTTCATTAGCTCTTGTTGACAGTTGTGGCGATGTCTGACTGTTTGGGCACGGCATTAACGAACATTTTTATATAATTGAGTGACTCCTAGATATGCATCAACTAATTTCTACTAAGGGTGGATGCATTTTTGAATAAATTAAAATTTATGCTGGAAAAAGAGAGCTTGATTACATACAGTTGGACAGCATTTGTATGGACAATGTTAGGAAAGTCGATAGGTTGTGTAAATTTATAGGAAGAATACTTGAGCCGCAAGAGATAAAAATACAATAATTGTAAATATTACACTCCAAGAGATTCATTGCGCTAAGGATTTGTATTTCTCTTATTCGCTTAATCCAGTACTGAGGGGTATATACAAAATTACAAAATGAACACATCATCATTAGCCACGGATGAACAGAGGACAACGACAACACGACAATATAGGGAGTAGCGCTAAATAGCTACACTAAAATGCGTAATGCTTTTATTAAAATCAGTTTTATAGTTTTGTATAATTTGAAACAGAACCCAAAAGTATTTTGATCTTATGTCGGGGAAGTCCCAAATAGAGGTCCTAACTGAGAACGGAAGCTGAGATTGCAGTTCACTATAGTGCGGAGAAATCAAATTTGTTAAATAAACGTTTTCAGAAAGCATTAACTGCGGATAGCGAGGTACTCGGACGGTGCGCCGACGGACGGCATGCCGGACGGACGTTATGCCGACAGGACGTTGTGCGGGCAAAATGGGGTAGCCGTCCGAGGTATAAACAATTGAACGGATAACGTGAACTGACAGTATTGTAAACTATTGAATGGTTAACGCGAATCACAAGAAATATAAATAATTGAAGGAGTGGATGGAACCGTCGGATGTATAGAATATTGAACAGGTGGATTGAACCGAGGAAATTATAAAGTTTCGAACTATTAACTTGAACCGCCAAAAACATAAACAACATAACAGATACACTTTATTGCAAGACATATCAACAATTGAAGGTGTAATTTGTACCACCAATGGAATATGATATCGTACGTTTAATTTTAACCACCATAACTATAGTAGTCAGTAGTATAAACAATTGAAGAGGTAAAGTGTAAAACCCGAAATATAAATTTTTGAAAGGGTATCTGTACAGCATTACGCATAAACAATTTATTGTGTAGTCAGTAGCACCAGATGTATAAACAAATTAACAGGTATACTACCCCTATTATGAAAAATTGAGCAGGTAAATTATACTAGCTATAGTATGAACAATTGAACGTGTAAATTATACTAGCTGCATTATGAACAGTTGAACGGGTAATATGAACAACAGTAATTATTAACAACAGAAAGTGAAATTGTTATCACCACGAATAAAATCCAACTTAGGCAATATAAGTGTATTTCGACGGAAAAACATATACCCAAGGAATTAACCAATATAAAATGACATGGCGACCGTAAGGGAAGGAGGCGGAAGAAATCGTAATAAAACGTAGGCAATATCTATCGACCGGGAATTACAAACAGATTAATCATACACAAGAAAATAGAAATTTGTAGTGGTATGGTGAGAAAGGGGAGTGCAACGAATTAAAAACATTATATCTTTGAAAGTTTGGTCTACCCCTGATAGTGATCTTATTAATCATCATTGTAATCTTTAAATATGGTACATGAACTACTGTGCTTAGGGAAATTTATCGAAGTGAAAATATGTGAATAAGATAGCAACTGAAAAATCACCGAAGTCCTAACTCTGCGAGTTGTTAAATTTCTTAAGCTGCCGAAGATTGCTTTCTGAGTCTGCCGAAGATTGCTTTCTGAGTCAAAAGCTAGGGATCCAACCTCCTTTCTCTCCTGACTCCCTTTTCCTTTTTCCCCTTCTCTATATATTAATAGGTAATTATCTTATATATCGGAATTGGTTCTACGACAATTCGTCGCAGTCAATTCGTGGCGCGTAAATTCATCGAATGGAAAATTCGTCCCAAGACTAATTCGTCGCATGGCAAATTCGTAGGAAGACAAATTCACCGCAAATACAAGAATCGTTGAGGAATTGGGAAATAGTCTCTGGTTATTTTTAAGAGTAGTCGACAGAATGGAATCACTATTTCTGTATTGCGAGTGTTAATGGTTGGTGTATGGCAGAGGGTGAATATTTTCTCCAACAAAATATTTTTCTGTTATTTTCACAAATGTTGAACAAATTATATCCCGGAGTCGAATCCGGTTCTTTTTTCGGAGCTTTTTCATCGTCATTGATTTTAATACGTGATTAAAGATTCCCTGCCGAATTTTATCTTTAACCTTGACGAGATGCTTGTTAAAAACACGTTAAATTAAAAACGTCTATATGGAGTATAATGTTACTAATTTACTTTTTCAGGCCAAAATAAATACCGAAAAATGTTAAAGGGTTTATATTTAATCACCTGATTGATTTTGAACAGTATATCAACATCTGAGAGGGAATAATTAATATTTATTTCGGTGCGTGGGGACATTTTGTCCTAGTTTGCGTTTGGGGACATGTCCGGGGGCCTTTTGTCCGGAACATTATGTCCGGGGACATTTTGTCCTGGATCCCTATCTATCTATATGTATCTATCCTCTTTCTCTCTTCGCTCCCCCCTGCCCGCTCCACTGCTTGCGTGCTTGTCTCCACTTTGCTGAACACGTATTCCCCAACCGCCGATGCTCCTTTCTTCTCTCTCTCTCCCTCTCTCCCCCTCTCCCGCGGACCTCTTACTCGACAATGCCCTCGTTTACGCGCCTCTCGCGCTCTCTCTCTCTCTCTCTCTTCATCTATCTTTCGTCCTCTCAATGTTTTAGGAAAATTAATGACCTTTCTTATTCTATTCATATTTTTTCACCTACCTTTCGAAATCTCTCATATTAAACATTTAAATCATATATTTTGGGAAAATATCGGCTTTTAAACGGGATGTTGCCTTGTCAAACACGTTACATTTAAACTTCGAGAATAAATTGTTGTCACAAATCGCATACGTGTAATATATACGAGTGCATAAATTGCCTTAAATTATCGTAGGACTTTTCGCAAAATTACGTAATCCTAATGGGACTGGGATTTAGTTTGGATTTTTTGCTTGTCTAAACGACTATATAGATGTAGAGTAAGAGAGAGGGGAATGTGGGGAGTGAGATAGGAAGGAAGGGATATAGAATGGAAGGTACATAGAGAGTAAGGGAGGTATAGAATTAGAAAAGGACGGGAGGAAAGAGATAAAGAGGGAGACGTAGAAAAAGAGGGAGAGCTATGGGGAGGAGGTTAACTTGACAGAGGCCCTAGTCTTAATGGCCCTTAAACCTATCATTAGCTCCTGAGCCTTGCTTTGCTCCATATATCGCTGAAGACGCCAGTCCTCAAGCAGCTTGGCAGCCTCCAGTACGGCCTGGGCAGATGCAGGGGGAGGAGATGCTGCCTCTGCAAGCTCCATTTCCTCTTCCTCCTCAAGCACATCCATAGCAATGTCCTCGTCCGTGGTCATTGCCATAACCTCTCTCTCCTGGGGAGGATTAAGGATGAAATCCAGATCCATAGGCTTCCTGTAGCAGAGAGTACTTTTATTAAATGTACTCTAATTAAAATTTTATGAAAATAAGGTAGGGAGGAATTGCAAAGCAAATTACATGAGGCTCTCTTTTCACCTACTGCTGTCTTTCTAGCGGAGTAAAGAATATCAGAAGCGATGCATTGTTGGTTGCTTACATTTGTAGCAGAATATACTTTTAAACTATTCTTCCGGTTAATCCCTAGCAGCAAATCCTACATCCACTAAGTTTATACCATGTCTAACGCTCATATAGAAATATCTATCCTGAAAATTTGGTTTCTCTAAGTTTCAGGATTCCAGAGATATGGCTCGTAGAGACGGCCGGACGGACAGACAAAGCGAATACATGAGGGATTTGTTAAAAAAATGCACCTGATTTTGATTTTTTAATAAAAGTAATTATATGATATGAATAAATACATTTTTATTACGTATTTTCTACTTTTTCAACCTACGTCTAATTAAAAGAGCTCACAATCAGTAAAAAAATTGAAGGAGCGCCATATTATCGTATATCTTGCCTCAGCAAGTTAGATTCTGATAGGGATAGAGATTTTCAAAATGTGTGGTCGTCGGCAGAGACGGAATCAAGAAGGAGGGGGGCGATTGGGGCGATCGCCCCCTCCCCCCTTTGGAAAATTTCTGGATCCGCCATTGATATATATATATATATATATATATATATATATGTATATAATATGATTGTACGCAGTGCATAGGTCGCATTAACACGTTTTGTACCGGATTTAGACTCCCGTACTACACTCAATTCCTGGCCATTTTGCCATAAATAAAAAAAGCGCGCGAAACCTCAAATGCGGTGAATTTCTTGGTTAAAAGTCACGATTTAATTGGTAAAAGGTCAAATTAACGATTTAAATATACTTCTTATCTTGTATACTTTGTATTGTGCACTTTTTTACTGTAAGTAAAAGATAAAATAATATTTTATTAAATTTGTTATTGAGTGTTTTCTTTAATATTAACATTTAAAAATTTAACAATTTCGAAATAAAAAGTAAATTTAAAGGTCGAAAACTGCCAGTAATTTTAAACGTCGATATTCGATGAATATATCTCGGGAAAATAAATGCCGGTTTAAATTGTCGATTTAAAAAAAAATAAACGTCGATTTCTACCAAGTAGTAATTTTAAGAGTCGTTATTCGTCGAAAATCCTTCGGTAAAATAAATGTCGATTTAAAAAAAATAAACGCCGAATTCTACCAAACATAGTTACAATATTAAATGAAATTAATATAGATATAAGTTTCATTTGATTTTCGGTAAGTACAATATTTAATTTCGATTTTATTCCAGTTAAAGTTACAATACATTCCAAGTTCATTGAATCTGAATGAGAACATTATAATTTAACTCAAGAACCGAAAGTACGATTATTTAACGTTATTAAGAGGCACGTAGCCTCGGTTATGAATGAAAAAATGTGAGTGAGAATTATGAGTGATTGATTAATTAAATGTGATTAATAATAAATTAATTATTTTCAATATTAAATTCGGAAATTTATTTAACAATGCAATGCAATAAATAAAAGTACTTTGAAGTGCTTTAACGTTTTGTCTATTTTACTTGCTATTTGGAATTTACTTCTTGCTAAGATCTATTAGTTTCATAAATAAAATTGAGTTTTCGAAATAAATCTTGCTAGCCACCAGTTTGATGTATTTTTTGTATCTATCAACAAACGCTCGCTGTAAATTAAGAATAAATGTTCATTGCATTTACACAAGTGAGTGAGTACAAACCATTTCTGATGTTTTTATTTCGCTGTTGGTATTTTGTTGTTCGTTTTGTGTTTGTAATTGTTTGCTTTTTGTTCTATTTGTTGTAGTTTTCCATTCTTTAATATTTAGTGTGAGTTTCTCACGTTTACTTCGTTTTTCTTCACGTTCACTTCGATCTTTTGTCTAACTGATAACTTGATCTCTGAAATATTTGGAGTAAAGTTAAGAATCAACGATGTTGAAAGAGTAAATAACCATGCCAACCTTCGTCCAAAAGATGAGCATTCTACGGTAATCAACGAAAAAGTGCTGTCTCTGATACATGGGGAACATACGTATAACGTAGAATCGATGTTGTAAAAATTGATAATTGAGAGGAAGACGCAGACTTTCAAGTGAATTTCCCTGTTTAATTTTTGAATAATTTGAATCCAGCTGGCCTACCAACATATTCCTTAAACTTGAAAATTGGATCAGTTGTTATGCTTTTACGGAATTTGACAATGCCAAAGGAGCTTTGCAATGGAACTCGCATGGTAGTCCGTGGATTCCAATCAAATGTGATTAAGGTGGAAGTCATTGGTGATTCTATTGCTGTAATCATTCACTTTCTCTCGCGCATTACACTTGTCACGTCAAATGATCCAGTAATTTCTTTTAATATGCATCGCCGACAATCTCCGATCAAACTGTGTTATTCCACGACAATTTATAAATCGCTCTCGTAAATTAATGTCGAGGTTTAATTCACGATAGACAAATATTCCATTAAATGTTTTGTCCTGGTCCGTCGTCGGATTCCTGTCCGATACAATATGAAGTCCCTATCGATAGTTTAAGAATTCTTCAAGAGGATTCTCTTCTTATTTAAGTTCCACATTAAAGTCACCACATAATATTACGTAATCGTCTTTAAATAAGATTGATGAATGCTGATCAAAGAATTATAAAACATTCGTTGTGAAATTTCAATTAAAATTTCGTGTAATATACTTAATTCCGTAGATTTCAATGTTATAATTTTATTTTATCCAGCTTTTTCAACTGGTGTTGGGCTCCATTCTTCCCTATCCTTCCATTCATCATACTTTTTCCTACATCAACCGTCTTACGCCAGCTCTCCGTGAAACAATTAAAGTGATCTTTTTGGCCATCTTTCTTCTTCACGTGTCCATGCCATTGTAAAATTTTACGCTCTATTCTTTTTACTGTACAATCTTGCATTGATAATCTTTTTTTATTTTTCATTTCTTATTCTTTGTAATCTTGAAACTCTTACACTTCTCCAAAAATTCATTTCTCTTGCATTTATTTTTTTATTGACTTTCTCAGTTATTGTCCAACTTTCACACCCATATGTCAAGATACTCTCCTCTACCGTTCGAAAAATTAGTTTCTTTGTTTAATTTCTCACTTCTCTAACCCATAGTATTATATTTGATGTCTTTATCACGTTTCTCGTAAATAAAACCCGATTCTTAATATCCACTTAACTTCTTCCTGTGTTATCCAAAATTACATCCCGATTATTTAACCCCTCAAGCGCGGAGAACATTAAATTAAATCCCATTTCTGAGGTCGGAGGAGTTTTTTTTAAATTGCGATTTCGGTTCCTGAAAATTAACAAAATTACAACTTTTTTATTGGATTGGTCTAAAAGTTTTTTAGGAATTTAGTAGAACATGGCATTTATAAACAATACGTTTTAAACTTTCTTACGTCAGACACTCTTTGCATGGGAGAAGAGAAATAACCCCGATCGCCAGCCAGTCAAGCGCGCACCCGCGCCTTCAGATGTATTTCAGTATTTTGAAAACTATTAATGCTATTGATATGCAATCTTTTTCAAAGAAAATTTTCAGCTTTTATAAACATTTCATTTGCTGGATGCAATTTCGCGCAGGTCAACTTTTTCAAGTCTTGGCTAAAAGTTTGAAATAGATTTTCCATTTCCTATATTGTTAAAAGACATTTCATATAGCTTATAAAGTTCTGAGTAATACAGTAGTCATTCTTCATCATTACAGAAGTTACATGGTGAAAACTGTCCTATTTCGTTCAATAGAAGCGGAGCTATGACGTATGTATCGGAATGTACGTGTAATAAAAGAATTAGAAAGTTTTTTAAAACTTTTAAGGCATTTGCTTTGCCAAATTTACCATGAAATTTACTAAAAGAAAATATCATTACTTCAATGAATCATCTATACTGATTTTTTTTATTAGCATTTACTTTGCTTGCAATCAGTTCGATCACACCCAGGGGAGACCTCACTTCGCCTCCGAATTTTCTGGATGGCTCCATCCTATCTATGTAAATTTTAACTAGAGTTGATGATAAACAGTATGTAACCTTGTCTTAGTCCTTTCGTCACTTTGATTCCTATCTTCGTTATCTCAATTAAATGCATGATATTATTCTCGTACATTATCTTAACAGTGTTTACGAGTCTTTCTGGAGATTTAATTCTTCTCAGAGCATTTCATATTGTTGTTCTTGGAACATCATATGCCTTCTGTAAATCAAGAAAGACCATGGAAAGGTCCTTATATTTTACCATCATTTTCGCTATAATTTGTCTAAGATAAAATATGTTATCCATGCAAGATTTACCTAACGTGAATCCTGCCTTATCTTAGTATATTCCATTTGCAGTATTTTTTTCATTACGGTCTCTGATTACTCTCCCGAATATTCTTAACACAGCTGGCATGACACTTTGTCCCCTGTAGTTATTGCAATTTTTGACTACTTTCTTGTGTGTATATGAAACATATGACTTGTTCCATTCCCGTGGGATTCGTTGTCTATTTATTATTTTATTAAATACTACACTTACTACTCCAGTCTTTCTGTCACCACTATTTTCAGGAGGGGCAATTACGCGATGGAGGCAATTACACGAGTAAATACGGTAATGACTCATTTAACTGACTGCTGTAAGTTAATATTAAATTTCTCAATAAAACGTAAAAATTTGATGTGGTAAACCTATTTTTTCCAAATAAATATCTAGTCTTGTTCTAAGTACGTGACAATTCTTAAAACAACGACAAACAGTTTCAAAAATGAAACAAATGAAAGGAACGAGCGAGGTTCGGCCGACAGATACAATATCCTTCATCTTATGCAACCGTTGAAAACTATTTGTGAGTTCCCTTTTAAATATAAGTATTGGACATGAATTTAAAAGAAGTAGTTGAGAATAATTTTTGCATAATAAAACAGCAGGGTTTTTATTTTATTAAATACTTTATTGTATTAAAGACTCATAAATAAACAGTTCGTCGAAGTTGATGTTGTTGCGTCGAGCGAGAGAAGGAAGATAGTGTAGATTCGAAGGCTTGAGTGATGTTCTGCTTCTTTCTTACCATCCGTAGTTGATTCCGTATCCGTTGAAGGCCATGTGGGCAACGGCGGGGGCGGCGGAGTAGGCAACTCCCAAGAGTCCTCCGTGGGCAGCCACGGCGGGGGCGGCGTAGGCACCGTGGTAGGCGGGGGCGGCATAGGCGGTCCTAGCGACCACGGGGGCGGCGGCGTAGGCGCCGTGGTAGGCGGGGGCGGCGTAGGCGCCATGGTAGGCGGGGGCGGCGTAGGCGCCGTGGTAGGCGGGGGCGTAGGCGAGGGCGTCGTTGCTCACTCTGACGTCAGACTTGCGGACGGAGGAGTAAGGGGTGTCGATGGTCTTGGAGTAGGTGGACACCTGTCCCAAGTTGCCGTAGCTCCTGAGGGTGTTCTGGTGCTGGGAGGTGATGGCGGGGGTGGCGACGGCCACGGAGGGGTGTCCGTAGGCGACGGCGGCGGGAGCGGCGTAAGCACCGTGGTAGGAGACGGCGGCGGGGGCGCCAAGGAAGCCAGCGTTGGCCACGGCCAACACGGCGGCGAGGACTACGAACTATATAGAGAGAAAGAATAAGCGGAAAGTGAAGTTTTTACCAAGCCATTAGATGGTTTAGATGCTTTCTCTCTTTGAATAAATTTCATCCTCCACTATAGGATAAATACATGCCATTCAACGTTTTCTATGAATGACCGCTTTTATAAGTTATTATTGGAAACACTAAAGGAGAAAGAAGTTACGTAACCAGAAAATATGATCTGGAATCAGTTCTCGGAGTAGAATAAAAATCGACATAATTATTTTCTTATTATCCTTTGTGCATACAGAGTTGTTACGAGCACTTCATTTGCACAACAATGTTCTAAGATAGTCATTTAAAGTCATTCAACCACGAGAACTAATGAAATGAAAATTTATAAATATAATGATTTTACTGTTTAAAGGAAATCTTTACTAATTAATACCTGTTATCTCTAATGGTTACTGCATCGTTTAAATTTGTGAATTTTTTCTCAAAATTTGAATTGCCTCAACAAATCTAAATTCGCCTAAATATATTAATTAACTAATTTTATCATAAGAATGATTAATAAATTTTTAACGCGTACATATTTAGAATTTTATCTACTCCTATGAAATACATTCCATGCAACGGTAATTATTAATCCTATTACGGCCGATTTTTAATTTTCCTTGAGAATATTTTGCTCGCAATGAAGTTCCTTTGCTTAAGTTTACTGATATCTTTTAAGTTTCGAGAAGTAAAAAACTTATTTCGATGATTTCCTAGGAAGTCTTCTGCAAGTAAGTAAATCCGTGGTCTTCACCGGCAAACTTACCTTGAATGCCATTTCGAAGGTAGTGTAGGGTTGTCTTGACGACTGTTTCAGGAGATGCTTACTCTCGGTGTTATTCCAAGATAACTGTTCCTCCTCGAGGTACCCTATATATATATAGACACCTTGGGAATTCAGCCCATAAAGTCACCTTCCAATGAATGCTCTTGCTTTTTTTAATCTCTTTCCATTTTCTGCTCTCCCCCTCTTCCCCTATTTGAGAATCCATTTTTGGGCGGACGTGCGATATAGGCGTAGCCCTTCGAGGAAAGGCAGCGCTGGAGTGGCTGGAGGGTGAGCCACAAAGGAGCGTTGCCGGTGGCACGATATTGCGAGAGAGAGAGAGAGGTCGATGTGGGAAGGAGAGGGAGGGTTATAGGGCGGAGCAGCATTCTACGCATGATAGAGGTGTGTATTTGTGTCTGCAAATGCAGCGGAATGGTGTGGGGCATATTAGCTCACTCTCCTTTTTGTTCTACTTTCACCAAAAAACAAGCCTCGTTCTTTCCTCCCCCACGGTCACCCCGGGCAGCCCGCTCACCGCCTCGTGCCTAACCTTTCCCCCTCTTTCCCCTTCACCTCGAACGTCTGTCACTCCTTCTCCCGTGCGTAGCCTGCTTTTCGAATTGTCCTCGAGCCAGATAGCAGGTTCTTTACCTTTACCCGGATAGCCCGAGGCTTCGAGCCCCGCCCTCAGTGCTTCGCGACCTCTCGGCCACCCCGAGACACTTGCCCCTTCACTCTCGGCTTCACTCCCTCCCGGGACAGGGAGTGATACGGCCGTTGAAATCTCCGGGGCTGACCTAAGAAAGGGCGTCTCTGGGGAAGGGGAAGCGAAGTTCCCATATGTCTCCGGGCGAACACTTTTTTCGAGAGGGGCGTGTCCGTGTTTCTACGAAATATCTCGCAGGTCGGCGTATTGCATGCCGTAAGAGATAATGGGATGTGCCGTTGACCGTGTGACGGTGAACTTCGAAGGGAATCTCTGGCGGTTAGTTCCTTTCGTCTTGCGAAAATGGAGCGCTGCTACCGTCTTCTGATTGAAACGGAACAAAATCGTCGTGATGATAATCTTCGTGGAAATATTTCGTTTCTTTTAAAAGTTTTGAAGCAGGTGGCGTTCTAGTTGACTAATTTCATGAGAAATATTATTACGAGAAAGCTCATCATCTCAGTGGCATTAATAACTATAAATACTCGCGAAAGCGTTTTCTATTTAATGACGATAAAATTATATTACGAAATTTGACATGGCAGATTTGAGATTCGAACAAATATTTGTAAAAATTATCGTTGAATTAGTCTTTTTTAAATGAAATTCTAAAAATTTACGTAAGTACATTTTAAAATAATGGCTGCATTAAATTCAATTGCTCAGAAAGTGGCTGCAAAAACTATGACCAAATATGTGAAATAGTATTTTGTTATTTTTTTATATAACTCCTTAACAACTAGAGTTTTCCCTGATCACGATTTGTCCTAGGATAATGTTCTGGAATGTGCTAATATTCTAACAAATAAATGAAAATTATATATTTTCCGCTATGATAAAACTTTTTTTATTTATTTCTGTTTTTGTTCGCAAATCTTTATTAGGGAAACAATCGGAGCTAGCACGTGTCCATTAATAAACCGATCTATGTGTAAGAGTGACATCTCCGATTCTTAGATCTTAGTTTTGTCATTTAATGCATATCCTGGGAAAATCTATTGCGCTAGAACACACCGGTTACCCCTCGCCTCCTGCATCATATTACGCAGACATAAAGTGGGAGATCGGACTGAGCCAGGATCGTCTTGAAGCGTCGCCTTAACCACCTTTCCTCAATCAACGACTAACAGAACTCAAAATTTAGCGGAGATAGGAACCGAATTCCCGAGTTGGATTGTATTTTCATTTTTACGACACAAATGTTTTAGGTTTTTAAAATTTTTTATTTATATTATTCCTAACATCAGTTTTAGAGTCAACGAATATCAGCTTCCCTGGGCTTATTCTTTTTAATGGCATTTTAAAAAAATATTTCATAGGTTTATAAATATACTTATTCCGTGAATTATAATTTACGTGTTTCAACCAGAAGTAAGGAGAGAAACAAATGAGGATTTTGCGAATCAAATTTATGAGACGACAGCTTTCATTGAGCGTTCCTTCGGAGCGAGTGACGTATTTGCGATCAAAGGATTATTTTGAGGAAATATTGCCGCATGCCATATGTCTCATGTTTCACGTTATCTGTGTCTCTTAAATCATTCTCAGGAGTAATGCGAAGGAAATAGTCTCAGCCTCAATTTCCCGCTAGATGGCTGTCTACTTCGGCGAAGCGGTCATTCTCTCATTGAGTAATGTTTTTTTCATATCGGCATGCATAATAGCAATTAGACATTAGAAATCGCTTCCGCCGATCTTTAGTATGGCAATGCGATCACCCAAATGTTAGTCTCGCGGAAAACTTTATAACAATGTGTGCATATTTATGTAAAATTTTGCCACGTATCTGATAAATTTACGAAGAACTACTATTAATCTACCAATATCCAACTTAAAAATCAGGGAAGTCACCTTTCTTCCTAAAAATTTTTAACTGACCAGCTATTCATTGCACTACCTCTTAGATACCATTGCGCGTAGGCAAGAGGGAATCGGCAGGTCGTAAAAAAACTTAAAAATTATTTTTCGTTGTTCATCAGAAAACACTCAATTGAAATTCTTTATTAGTTAAACATCGAGTTTTACTTGCAACGAAAGACGTTGGTAAATAGAGAATTGCTGAGAATAGAGGTTCATCTCCATCGCGTAATTATGGTTAACTCTATTAATCCGAGCGACGGCATAAGAGGCTATTCGAATCCCTTACCTCTCTTTCCACCTCCGTCGATTCTTTTAAAGGTCGTTCGATGGCCTACTCCCCCCGCCCCCGCCAAGCCCCGCCCCGCCCTCCACTCACGGAAGCTCGTTTTTCACTTCAGTCGATCTGATTTTTCGGCAAATTCACGATCGCTGATTCTTTTTAGCTCGGTTGAAGGAGGTCCATTGTATTCGTGAGTCATTATAGGCGATATGAACGAAAGATCTCTCGGTTAACTTTAAACTCTTCTCTGCCATTCCGGAGAAACTTTTTTGCAAAAAGATCAATTTAGAAAATATCGCAGAAATTTTTACTTGAATCGATTTTCATCCCCGCACTCAAATGTTTTACAAGTTTATTGGCACTGCAAATTCATATATCAGCAGTTAAAACAATTCTATATCAAAACCCAATTTGATTTAAATTCGTGATGTCAGATACGGTGCATTAAATGAAAAATAAATAAAACCCTAATTGCATTCTAAAAAAGGATAATAACGTTAATCCAGTTTAGTTCATTTAATTTCGTGATCGGCAACAATGCGGTTGCCCTTAACGACGAAAATATTTTGCAGGAAAAAACGTCAAATTTTCGCGTCTAAAATGGATTTTTGATTAAGTAGAAACTTACTCAAATATCGATGACAGGAAAATAAAAGTCAATTCTTTTACGCTTTCTTAGGTTCAAGTCTCGAGTTTTTATCAGGACGCAAAACAATTTTAAAATGTTAACGAAGAAAGATTTGTACGATACGTTTCAGCTCTTCCCATGTTATTCAAGGAGAAAAGATAGGCCCCATTATTTCGCTGTTGACATCGAACAGCATAAAATTTAAAAGTGGCTTTGCAAAGTAATTACTAAAAGTTTGATCGTCAAAGAATGGAAAGTTTTCAAATTATAAGCGATTTTCTCATTCTCTCATTTCATTACGTATGGCGTTCCGACACATACCCAGATTATATTTGTGATACATACGTAATAGTGTAATATTCGGATATTACAAGACAATAACGAAAACAACTCCGAAAAAATGACCCAGATTTGACTCCAGGAGATAGTTTCTATTTCCCATAAGATAACACGTAATAATTGATTTTTTGACTTAAAGGCTTTTACTCTTTTGCAAATGAAAATTAGAAGAAATTGACCTGCAATTTTCAAATCTGTGCCATTTCAAAGAAAACCAATAAAGTTTCATATTCTTATCTGCTGAGCAGTCTTCCCCACGATGAGGCAGTCTCTTTTACGACTTCATCGACGGTGTACTGAAAGACGGACTTTGTCCCTTTTGTTACTCCTAAGTCGAAGAAGTTCCCGTCTTGGTTTAAAATTGATACAATTCTTTCTCTGAAAAACAAATATCGTGCTCAGTATTTGTGGAAAACCTACCATAGTGAGGAATCTCCCATATCTTTTACCGACTCACGGCGATATTCCAAGCTTTTAATTCGCCGCGACTATGCCGAGTTTGCGAAAAATATATCTGACTCTATTTCCTCCAATCCTAAGAAATTTTGGTGCTTCGTAAACGGTCGCCGCAATCACTACAGGATCCCGGACGAAATTTATTATGATAATGCGATTGCCGATGGCTCTCATAGATCTGCTTTATTTCATATATTTTCTAATTGTTTGTCACCCCCTATTAACTCCCCTATGAACATTGATAATGATGATTCCATTTCACCTTTCTCTATTTCAACTTCAAACAACCCCCCAAGAAGTTTTCAAATTCCTCTGTAAAATTTCCCCCATCGTACTCCTCGTATCAGCGCTTTATTTCTTCGTAATCGCGCTTCTTCTCTTTCTATTCCTCTGTGCATTATTTTTAACCGTTGTTTCTCGCTAGGCACCTTTCCCTCCCAGTAGAAATCTGCTAACGTAATTCCTATTCATAAGTCAGGTTCAAAATATGATGTAACTAATTACCGCCCTATATATTTACTTTCAATTTTCTCCTCCACTTGTGAAAGGATCATTTTGAATCCGCTTTACTATTTCACATCACCGCATCTTTCCACTAAGCAACATGGATTTGTTTCCGGCCGCACCTGCATGACCAATTTACCAGTTTTTCAACGACATTCTGTTGATGCTATAACTAATTAGTTTCAGTTAGTCATTTTTTTCCTCGACTTCTTTAAGACTTTTGATTTCATAAATCATAACCTTATAATTTACAAACTTAACCATCGCTTTAATATTAATGGAAATTTCCTAAATCTTCTGACTAGTTTTTTGAAAAATCGTACACAGAGGGTTGTACTATCTGGTACTGCATCAGATTGGTCTCCCATCACCTCCGGTGTCTCTCAGGGAAGTGTCCTTGGGCCCTTCCTCTTTAATTTGTGTGTTGATGATTTGGCTACCCTCCTACACTCTTCAGAAGTCCACACACTTCTTTATGCAGATGACTGCAAAATTTTTAAGCAGGTTGCTACCATAGCTGACTCTGCATCCATCCAAGCATCAATTAACTTAGTATCAAATTGGTGTGATGTTTGATTAAATTTAAAGAAATGTAACGTCATGTCTATCACCCTTCACAGAAACCCTCTAAATTTTAACTACTGCATTAATTCGGAATTATTGACTATAGTTTTACAGCAGAAAAATTTAGGTGTAATTACTGATAGTAAAATATTTTTTCTGACCATATTACAGTAATTAAATATAAAGTAATGTCTCTCTTAGGCATTTTGTATCATTTTACAGATATCAGAGATCCTTAAGCACTCAGGATGTACTTTTCTACCATTGTATTACCTGTTATAACATATTGCTCTCCTATATGGTCTATGACTACTGTTTCAAATCTCTCTTCCCTTGACAGAGTCCTAAGCTTTTTCCTTAGAATTGTGAAATATCATGTAAATTCTCTTCGGTGTGCATCTAATGATGTTATTTTATCGGCTCTCTTTTTGGATAATCTTTTTGCAACTCGAACTAAATCTGATCTTTCTTTTATTTATAATATTTTAAACTCTGTTACAGACTGCCCTGAGTATTATCCGATATAAATTTCTGAGTTCCATTTAGAACTATTCGTTCTTCTTCCTTATTTCATGTCTACTCCGAGGATTTCTCTAGCCAAACGTTCTCTTTTCTTTCATCTTCCTTCTCTTTTGAATACCTTTCCTCCACATATTGATCCTTTTTTCTGTCAATAAACTCATTTATGAAGCTAGGAATCACACATATTTCACCTATAATAATAATAATAATAAAAATTTATTTATCCCAGGACATAGCTAAATATGTATAGGACAGGTCACTGACATACATAAACAAATACAATGGAAATATATTATTACAACACATTAATAAGGGACAAAATGCAGCAGGTCAATAACCCTTCACATAACCCACAGCGCACAATCATTTCCTGCATACAAATACATCAATAGAGTAATAACAGTTTACAGTAAGGTATTCTTTTAAGGCCCTTTTAAATTGTAAAGGATTGGATATATTTTTAATGGGGGTAGTGGGTAGTTTGTTAAAGAATTTGACACCAGCATATGCTGGACTGAATTCATACAAATTCAAATTATGAGTGGACAAACTAAAATCAAGTTTACCTCTAGTGTCATGATTATGAATTTTGGAACTCATTACAAGTTTTAACACATCACTGTTGCCTACTGCAAAGAGAATAGTGTGATAGAAATAAATAGAGGGGAGAGTAAGGAGGGACATCAACTTAAAAAACTCTTTACAACTTGTTCTCCGATTCATTTTTGCAAGAATTCTAATAGCCCATTTTTGTAATTTAAAAAGTATGGCAAGAATGGCCCCATGCAATGATGGCATATTTAAGTCTACTATATATATATATATATATATATATATATATATATATATATATATATATATATATATATATATATATATGCGAAGTAAAGAGACAAACAAGTATTGATATTGGTCATGTTTCTAATCCTTCTTAAAATGTAGCATCCCGTAACAACTTTAGAACAAACTGTGTCATTGTGAGTTTCCCAGTTTAAAAAACTGTTAATAAGTATACCAAGGAACTTATGTTGGATTGGGAAGGAAGTTCAGTATTATATATTTTAAAGGAGGGAAAAATACCGATCTTTTTTTGTTAGGGATGGAACTGCAAAAAGCAAGATTTTTTTATAATTAAGTTGTAACCTGTGATTATCAGACCAAGAGACCATATCATCTCTAGCTTGTTAACAGTCATTAAATATTTCTTGATCACTAGTATTGATAAGATGGGTAGTATCATCTGCATACATGAATAGTTCTCCCTTATTCATCCACTTAGGAAGGGCATTTACAAAAAATAAAACAAGCAAAGGTCCCAGAATGGAACCCTGAGGGACTCCCTTGGTTACATTGAGATAGTTGGAAGTATACTGGCAATTTGAGTTAATAGAATTGATGGTAACAGCTTGGGATCTGCCAGTCAAAAATTATTTTATCCATTTATAGGCAGAACCCATTATTCCATTAGAACGCAGGGGGTGAGCAAGGGCAGTGGACAAATTCGGTCCGCAGAGCAAGGCACAGGGTTAATGCACATAGGAGCAAGGGTCCTAGTAATAAATATTGTAATTATTCTGATACACCGTTTATGTCATTAACTACTTAAAAGTTAAATTAATATAAATGCAATTTAAATCTAAACAGGATAATGTCCATTTTATGCCTTTAATTATATTGTAGAACAATCCTTGATAATACTGTTTTTATATTGTTTACATGAAAACGAATAAGTTGTTGACATATTGTCATTATTGTGATTATTCTAATACCCAGTTTATGTCTTTAACTGGTTAGAGAGAAAATCACTCGGTTATAATTTTGTCTTGATATGCTTGCGTTACAAATAAGTTATACTACTATTTTTTCATTATTATACTTGGTTTCCATTAATACAAATTTCAGCAGCCAACATTTTGGCGAAATTTTAATACAAGTGGAAACAATCGGTTAAATCTCAACTTCTTTTGGAAAATATGTTGGATGTTGGCTGCGAAAACTTGCTGAATTTGTTGTGTTGGATTTTATTTGTTAAGTGGAAACAATCGCCCAACATGTTGGCAGAATTTTAGCATGTGCGAGCTCCAGGTCAGTCTATTCAATTGTCAACAAACTCTTATTGTTTATTGCTCGCTGCTGTCGGTCTGCAGTTGTTCGGCAAACTAAGTGAACACGCATATATGTACTTATGGAGTTGACAAAAGTAAATACAATTAAACTAATTGATCTTTATGAAAAATATTCAGTTCTATGGGATGATACATCTAGCGAACATGAACAAGCAAATAATAGAATTGATTCGCTAAGCAAAATCGGGTCAAAGCTTAACTGCGATATTAATTACGTAGAAAAAAATTGCCTTCTAGATCACAGTACTTTCGGGAGCTAACAGAGATGAAGAAAAGAAAAATCTTCAGCAGACGATATTTACAAGCCTTCCTGGTATGGTTTCCAAATACTTGCTTTTTTGTCACTTCGTCCATCGTCAAGAGTTTGATCACTACTGAACCAAAATGAAACTTTCAGTAGAAACACACATCAATTCAAGCCAGCATGTCGGCTCCCCAACATGTTGGCAACTGTTTTTATAATGAAAACGTAACTTTACAAATATAAATTTCTTCTAATATAGCAACTATTTCTAGGGGAATAATAGCCAGTTCATTTATAAACTAGAAGAAATCAACAGTTATCACATTGGAACCACAACACAAGTATCTGAAGACATCGATCAACGATAGGCAAGAAGAAGATATTTGAGAGAGAATATGAGGACCAACAAATCAAAGAGGAAAATGAAGAAAGACATAGATGAAATCAAGAAAGGTAGGGGTGAGAGGGTAATGGAGGGAGGGAGTGGGGGTGTAATTGAGGGAGGGAGTAATGGAGGGAGGGAGGGGAGAGGATAATGGAGGGAGGGAGTGGAGGGTGTAATTGAGGGAGGGGAGAGGGTAATGGAGGGAGGGGAGGGTGTATTGGAGGGGATAATGGAGGGAGCAATGGAGGGAGGGGAAGGGCGAGAGAGGAAAGGCGACTGTTCAGGCAGGAGACATAGAGAAAGGGGAAAACAAGACGCATATTGGCGTTGGAGGGGAGGTTGATGGGAGGGAGGGTGAGCCGAGGAGAGAATGCAGAGGGGAGAGGATGGAGGGACTGAGGAGAGGAGAGTAGAAGAACCACTCTTGGGAGAAGGGAAGGGAAAAATTATCGGAGCTCGCATAAACCCGTGCGTAAGGGCACGCGCGAGTGTCGCAACCTCGGAGCGTTGTTATATGAAGTAACTTATCCGAGGCGACCATGACTGGAAAGGGAGGAGGAAGGTCGGTAGCGAGAGGGCGTCGACTTTTCTTCCTCTTGGATGTCGAGGGGAGGAGAGACGGCCCACAGCGCTGCGTGTGCCACCGAAGACGAATGCACGCATAAAAACCGATCCAAGTCCTCCATCCAAAAGATTGCTTGCCAGAGATAGTACATCAAAGCTTAAGAGATTTTTTTGACGACCTGGCCCTATAAATATCGTCGCATTCCCCGTCCAATCTGTCATTTTGAAATACCTACATGGTGAGCGACTGGCCTTATTCGGACGCCTTGACCCGAACGTCCTTTTTCGTCGAGTGACCTGCCCACTGCCGTTTTAAAATCCTCGCCATTTTCATTGCATCGTATTGTCCGGTTTGCCTTCGTATCCAGTCGTTCTTTTTTCCGGTCCCTTTGGAGTCAACGCAGAACTCTGCGTGCTTCTCGAAGGTTCGCGGACTATTTAGGAGCCAGTCGCGGCAGAAATCACTTTTCGAAGACATTTTACGTATTTTTGTATTAGGTTTTTAGCTTAAAATATATTTTAATTTCCTCCAATTACGCTTATTACGTTCGAATTCAATTTTTTCCAAACCGCTAACTGGCTTGGCTCATTTTTTTTCCAAGTGTCTGCCAAAACCTACGGATTAAAATAAAAATTAGCAGCCAAGACTTTAGCTAAGCGTTAACTTAAAATAAACAAACTTAATCAAACAAATTCATAGCTCAATGTAAACAGTTAATTCTCACAAAGTAAATGTTAGTCATATCGTTATTTTTTACTTTAATGAATATAAACATTAACAAAGTTACGTAATTTGTCAGATGGTTTTATTTGGAAAACGCAGCTTAAAAATAGTTTAAAATGAAATCAACAACTTATTTGTTGCTATCGAATCAAAACGAAATATGGTATGGCATTTTAAAAATCGAACTACCATGAATATTTCCCATATTTATAATGCAAAAGTTTGAATATATTTTTTTAATTTCCGATGCAAATACATCGATTATTTCTTTAGGCTAATGACCATACTGTTGACGACTTAACATAACAACCCAAGAACTGGCATTTTAAGCCACATATTAGTTATTTACGTTAACACGTAATGTCTCATATCTATATCCAATTTGGTATGCATAATCTCATGATAATGGAAGCAATACTGCTGCCCTTAGCAACGAAAACATCTCTCGGCGCGACAGAATGATTTAAAAAAGCCGTTATATTTATAGATAAATGGACGTTTGTGAATTTTGAATCCGTTTGTTTGTTTGTATGGAATTTCTGGCTAATCAACCTCTTGGGTTTTTATAACCAAAACTCCTTCCACACCAAACACACACATACACACAGAAGGGAGGGGGGAAACCCGGTGCCGGCATTAGCCTACTCTTTACGAAGAGCACCAAGGGGGTCAACTGCTTAACGTCTCTTCCGACAGACGGAGCGCTGACTTGAGCGGTCTCCTCAAATCACACAAGTAGGGGACAGGACGATCCGAGGTTGAAAAATACGATCTCCGCCGGGTTCGAACCTGGGGCCGCTGCGTGGAAGGCTATCGCTCTAACCACTCCGTCACCGCCACTCCCTTTCATCGAGTTTAAGTTAAAGAGAAGCGTCTTCCTCAGCCAATTCTCCTTTCTCCATTGGGTTGGATATGGCCGGGTCGGTTGGTCGGCTCGATGAATGCCAATGCCGAAGCAGCTAACGGAATTACTTTGCCCCTTGTGTATTGTCGACTCCACGACTCCGGTGTCGGGTATTTTCGCTCCCCAAGCGTCGTCGCCGGCCCTTCTTTTAGCGTCGACCCGTTGACCCAGACCCGTTCGGCTTATGATGCCGACCTCGTGCTAAGTCAATTTCCTCTTAGATTTTCGACCGACATACAGCGATAATACGATGCTGATACTCATTCGGTTCGAAACGCTCGATTGTCGTAAGATACTGGCACGTCGCACTGCTTCCCTATAAGCCCTCGTCCTTTGTCGAATTATTTCATTTTTAGGTCGGATACCATTCTCACTGTCACTAAAAGTGAACTATTAAAATTTATTCTCATAATTATGATCAACAACTTTCCCGCGGCACGCCTACTGCATCCTTACACAAATCCTCTTATTGAGTTACGTCACCGATTCCTTCGCTTGAAAAGTGGAACGCCGAAGAGAAGTGGCAAAGACCTTTACTGCAACACGGATTATCGAAAGGCTTACTTAGCCTACTTCCAAAGTAAAGGTTGGAATTATAATGAATGGTGATAAAGCGGGAGTTATTACGTGCCTTAAGTGAACTGGATCGATATATTTCCAATAAGTAACCTTGGAACCTTAACGATGGTTCCAAATAAATTTGTTCGAGCTTTTGGAGAGGTCTCATTCTTACGTGGATTATGGAACCAGTTTAATGAATAAAATCTCCTACATGAAGAAATTTTTCCCTCTCAAAGGTAAAAGTTAATTCTTTTAACAGACTTTCACTGTCAAATACATGTTATTTCTTTAATTTCACAACCGTTTTTTCCGTATATCTCATTTCTGCCAGAAGTAATAATTCTAAGAAAAACTAATAACAGAGCCTTACGGTTACAACTAATGACAAATGGAGAAATCTCCTAATAACCAGAAAAATAATGAAAAGGAAGTACTCACACACACGCGGCTTTAGGGTAAACTACTCTACGCCAGGGACCCTTTTTTTCTCACACACGCACAAAACTCACAAGCAGTCAATCACACGCGTGTACTTCCTTTATAAAAGTGTCTAAATACGTATTTCGGAATCCAAGATTCCATCCAGGCATTTAGGCATTTTTAGAAAGGAAGTACTCGTGTGTGGTTGATTGCTTGTGCGTATCGTGCGTGTGTGAGAAAAAATGGTCCCTGGCGTGGAGTAGCTTCCCATAAATCCGGGGAGTGTGTGAGTACATACTTCCTTTTTGTTATTTTTTATGGTTATTAGGAGGTTTCTCCGTTTGTCATCAGTAAGAATTCTGTTGGAAATGCTTAACTAGTTTCTCCGGTCGTAAAATATAAGCGATATGTTCAGTAGTATTAGTGATGAAAATCTAGAATTAAAGGTGTTCTGCGGGATAAAAAAACCTTACCGATGCATATTTAGGGTACTAGACCGCATTCTTTCAAGTGAACGATTAGTGAATTGATCTTAAATAAGAGGAGGAGGGAGGAAGGCAATTGCGGTCTCTCGAGGCGCATACCAATCATCTCAAAGAGACAGAGAGAACTTGTTCGCCTTTGACTTATTAATTGCGGTGGGTTATTTTTTCTCGAATGCCATAAAAAGTCGGTTTAACGAGCAAGCACACAGATTAGCGAGGGGAATATCAAAAATACTACGATTAGTGTTTGCAGATATTGGTATCTCGTGGAATTCTGATTATTCTAGTTCGTTTCTTATTCTCAACGTAACGCACAGCCTAATGTCAATAAAATATTTATCACGTGCCTTCTAAATCTTATTTAAAGATTTTTTTTGTAATACGAGTCAAAACTACATTCAAGAACAATTTATTTGTTTTCCCAATAATTGCTAAATGAGACAGTGTTTGTTATATAGGATATATCGTTAACATTTCTAAAATCACCCGCTCATCGCATGAATGGAACGTTCTTCTAACTATATATATATATATATATATATGGATGTCAACAAGGTGTTGGGATGAGGAAACCCAGTGAGCACTCACCAATCAGACGACTTCAGGTTGGCGAGGCCCCGGGGATGTCGAAGCGACACACGTAAAATAACACAAAAACACAGAAACATCACAAACGTAAAGCTTTCGGAACTACTCCTTCTTCAGCTACAGAGAGAGAGTTCTCTCTCTGTAGCTGAAGAAGGAGTAGTTCCGAAAGCTTTACGTTTGTGATGTTTCTGTGTTTTTGTGTTATTTTACGTGTGTCGCTTCGACATCCCCGGGGCCTCGCCAACCTGAAGTCGTCTGATTGGTGAGTGCTCACTGGGTTTCCTCATCCCAACACCTTGTTGACATCCATATATCTATTTTACCTTTCCTTTTCCGTAAGTTGTTATATATATATATATATATATATATATATATATATATATATAATTATATATGTCATGTTATACATTTTATTTGATTGACATAGTTTTGAAGTCAATTTTCCTTTAAAAATCAGTATCTGTAGCCATTACCAATGCTATAAATGGGAATAATTTTGAAACAAGAAAAAAGTCTGCTATGACCGGGAATCGAACCCGGGTCTTCCACTTTCCGGGCGGATATTCTACCACTGAACTATCGTAGCAGATCAATTTTCTCGTTTCTTAACGCGGATGTTTTCTTGGTTGGGACGGAACTAGCCAAGCTTGTATCAAACTGCCCCAACGGATGTCCTCGAAGAGATAAACCGAAGAGAACTCCTTCCTCTCTCGTTTCAAAATTATTCCCAACATTACAGCTTATGCCTGTCTGCATAGGATATTTAGATCGCTTTATTCCATCAATTTCTTGTTTGGCAATCTCAATCAATGCTATAAATCTCAACGATCAAAAAATTGTGGAGTTTTATCTACTTATTTTAAAGTAAATCTTGAATGTTTATCGTAAATGTAGTAATATTTCTCAAACTCGCTTATTTTCCCAATGGGTGGTCTATAGTTCTCTTTCTGTCCCCATTTGCATCGATATCGGCACGAAGAGTCGCCACTTGGAACCTCTCCAAGTAGAGCGTTGATCTCACTCTCGAGGCGCTTCGCACCGATTTCCTGGAGAGGCAAATTGCTCCAACCTCCTTAACGGCACGAATCGTTGCATTCTCGCCTGCTGCCGTACGAGGAAAGAGCACGAGGCGTATTATGCCCACCGAACAACCAAAATACGAAGAAAAGATAACGAATACTATTTAACTGGGTCCTATAATCAAATTCTTCTACCTTACTCTCCACAACAACTTTTGCGAAGTCAGTCAGAAATCTGCATGTTTAAAAGTAATATTAGCCGATTTCTCCTTATAAAATTAGACAACTGATATTTCGAATGTCATGTTTGATTTTATAATTTATATGTGCAATTTTAATTGTCTCTCTCATACGAAAATTGTCACGTTCCAGTATTGAAATAAAGAAAGAAGATTGTTTCTTTCGGTCAATCGTTAAAAATGTCCACAGCCCACACGCAGTTTACTGAATAATAATAATAATCTTTAATTATTAACGTTACAATCAATTAAGTATGGCATTACTACAACTATAATTCCGCTGCTTCATAAACAGCGCGAAGCGAATAACGCAATTCTTTCGTCTATTTGAAGACTTAATAGATTCTAATTCAATCGGAGGCAGTGCTGTAGTGAAGGGTATACGGTGGTATACGCCGTATACCCACTGCTTTTTTTGAATGAATAGGGTATACCCTCTGCTCTTTCGAACAAATGGCGCATATCCTCGCCTTATGAGAAATTATACAGGATGAATGAGAAAACTACTAAATACTCCTTTTTTCGTGGTCCCAAATATTGAAGCTACACCTGCAATCCTTGAAAATCTGAGACCCGCGAAGTGATTTAATACCAATATTATAATACTACTTTTGTTTCGATCAGATTGAAAATAAATACTGTGCTTATTACTTTTTAACTTTTTATATACATCACTTAATTGGAATAAAATTTTCAAAGAAATTCAAAGTAAAGTCATATGTTTTCTCCAGCCATCGTATGATTATAGTTATGTACTTTGCTCTTTAAAAAAATGGGTAAGGTCCCTCCTCCCCCTGAAGTTTTACTTCCGTATACCCTCTGCTTTTTTACGACTGCAGCACTGATCGGAGGCAACAATGCGGGTCGCCTTGGCAACACCCGGAAAGAGTACGAAAAAGCCATAAAATTTCGAAAAGAAATGCGTTTTTCGGAGAAATTATTCCGTGTAACATCTAAACATTGCAGGAATATGACAGTTTTTAGTTTAACCGTCAAATAAAGCAAAAACGGAGAAAATCTGTCCATATTTACGTATTTTAATGAATGAAAGAAAGAAATAAACCTTGAAAAATCGAAACTCCTGTGTAAATATATGGAAAATTATAATTGGCTCCCGGAGTCAAATCCGGGACACTTCTGTAAACAAAAATAGTTTTCCGGGGTCTCCTAGTTGGCAGAAACAAAATGGCGTTTACAGCATTTCTCTATGACAAACTGTTCAAGAGATAAAAGGAGGGACGGACGGACAGACGGACGGACAGACGGACGGGCAGATGGACGGGCAGACGGAGAGACATCGAGTAATTATATATGAAGAAGATACTACCGCATGCAACTTGTTTCATCATGAAATTAATGGAGTAGAATGAGCAGAAAACCGCACTTTTGCCTAATTATTGGGAGCACAAATAAGAGATTAGCGGTGATATTGAACTATTTTATGACAAGGACTAAACGCCATCTTCTAAAGCGGAGGTCGGCAACGCGGGCGCCATGGCACTCTCGCGAAACATTTACCAGTCACCCGCTGGCCTAAAAGAGAACATTATAGTTAAACGGATCAATTGTGACATACATGGTTAATCTCTTCAATTATACGGACAATGATAGGTCTGTTATTATTGCAATCTACTTTAACATCACCGAAGACTTAAAATTGGAAATAATAAACATAAGGAATGATATTATTTTAAAATCACAGCAGAATGATGAAAACTTTTGGAATTTGGTTGATGAAAATCCCTTACTAAGAAAATGCGGCATGAAAATATATTCTTACAGTGCTTCAACATACTACTCTTGCGAGTCCCTTTTTTCAAGCATGGAATATTTTAAATCCAAGTACCGATCCAGGCTCACCGATTACAATTTAGACAACTGACTAAGAAGAAGAAACTCGAGTTAAGTGCCAAATTACAACAAGTTGACTGAAGATTTGCAGTGCCACGTTTAACATTGATTTATTTTTCATATTTGATTTACAATAAAGTTTTTTTCCTTATATATACACATATACATACATATTGTTTTAATAAATATTGGTACATTACCCTTGTTTTTATATGCCCTTCACGTCCCCAATAACTTAAGTTGCGCCCTCAGATGTGAAAAGGTTGCCGACCACTGTTCTACATTGTTAAGTTAAGGTGCACTTGTAATTAGAAGATGGTGAAGAGAGCTAGAAGAGAGTTTAGAAAAAGGAAATTGAAGTGGAAGGGGATATATAAATCGTGTAGGCAAAGAAGGAGAATTAGAAGGGAGGAAGGAGAATTAGAAGTGAGGGAGGAAAGAAAGGGGGAGTAGAAGTGAGGGAGGAAAGAAAGGGGGAGTAAAAGGGAGGGAGGAGAAGAGATAAGATGGAGTAGTAGAAGAAGAATTAGAGAACAGGGTTGATTGGAAGTAGACAGAAAAAGAAGGGAAAGGAGATGTGCGATAGAAAAGGGAGACGATTGGGAAGTAAAACAATGAAGGGAAGAGAAGGATTGAGAAGGACTGGGAGTGGATATTTTGAATCAATAATTATTGATTAGCCAATTTTGTGGATTAATCGCGTTAGAGGCTCGATTGTAATTGCAAATTCATATTCCCTAAGCATTACACGAAGTGCAACCATATAAGTAATACGAAAGAGTTTTATTTTAAATTTTATTGCGACATTATTAGTCAAATTACTTCTTGGATATTATTAAATTATAATGCAAAAAAAAATTTTAAAAACATCTTTATAAGATGTGCATATAATTATGAACAAATCAGATTAATATAAAAAATATTCCAATCCATTATTGCAATCGAATAAACCCAACAGATCGGAAATGTATGATAGCTTCTCTACTAAATGGCTATACGCTTCAGAAAGAGTGGGTATTATTAGCACATTCGGGCACATGATAAATATGGTGAGAATATTAGCACGTGACTTAAGTTTTAGGGACAATATGATAATTGCACCAGGTACGTTCCGCTTGAGGCAGAGCTAATGGAAACTCGGTTCGTTTTATAAGACAGCGACGCGATCTTATCTGACGAAAAATGTGTCCTCTAGTTCCTCCTCCCTCTCTCTCCCTCCCTCACACTCCCTCCCTCTCTCTCCCTCCCTCTCTATCTCCCTCTCTCTCCCTCCCTCTCTATCTCCCTCTCTCTCCCTCCCTCTCTCCCTCCCTCCCTCTCCCTCCCTCCCTCCCCTTCCCTCCCTCTCCTTCCCTCCCTCTCCCTCCCTCCCTCTCCTTCCCTCCCTCTCCCTCCCTCCCTCTCCCTCCCTCTCCCTCCCTCTCCCTCCCTCCCTCTCCCTAACTCTCCCTCCCTCTCCCTCCCTCCCTCTCCCTCCCTCTCTCTCCCTCCCTCCATCCACCCTCACATTCCCTCTCTCTCTATCTCCCTCCTTCCCTCTCCCTCCCTCTATCTCCTTCCATCTTCCCTCTCCCTCGCACTCCCCCTTTTTCTCCCTCCTCTCTCTCCTTCTTCCCTCTCCCTCCCACCCCTCCCTCTCTTTCCCTCCTTTTTTTCTGTCACCCTCCTTCTTCCCTCCCCTTTACATTTCCCCCTCTTCTCTCTCCCTCCATCTTCTCTCTCCCTCTATCTCCCTCCCTCCTTCCTTCCTCTCCCTCCCTCTCCCTCCATCATCCTATCACTCCATTTCTCTTCCCTCAGCTCACTCTCCTCTATACCTCTATACCTGTTTCCCCTTTCAGTCAAGCAAGTAGAAAGCCCTACGATCTGATGGAGCTGAAAAAACCAAGCCAATGCAAACGGAAAAGCATTTGTGCTCCGTCGTGTTGAACGCAACAAGTACGGCTCTGCGTGAGTGCTAAACCCACGCATGGGCTCGTATGAAGGATGGGACAAGGCGATAGGGGAAACGCTTTCTCTCTCTCTCTCTCTCTCTCTCTCTCTCTCTAGCTGTCTCACTGCTTCCATGCATGCCATTAGACTCGTTGAAGTCTATATTTTTTACACTTCTGAATATTATTAATGATACAATCAAAGGGAAAACTATTCATTCGATTACTGTCGCGGCGGAAAAATTAAATAAGCATTTTAATTCTTTTGAATTCGTCCCGTTCTCTCAATTCCAAGTGTTTAACGCATTTTTTTAATTAAATCCCAAGCTCAAGTCTCCAATGGCATTCTTCCTATCTTCATCAAGAAGTTGATACATATTATTCTATCAATAATATACATAAATGACTGTTCCTTGTCCTTGAAATGCTGCAAGCATCACCTTTATGCAGATGACTTGCAAATATACCTGAGTTCTACCGCAAACATTGTCAAAAAACCTAACAAAATATCAATGGGGACTTAGAAACGCTAGAGGTCTGGAGTAATAAAAACTTTCTTAGTATCAATCCAGAAAAATCACAGCCCATCTTAATTGGTTACCCTAAGATATTGGCAGCTATTAATCAATCTCAAAGAATCCCGATCAACATAGCAAATTCAATTATACCTTATTGCAAAGTGATAAAGAATTTAGCATTGCTTATAGATAGGATATGGATTTTTCGGATTAAAAAAATTTATTCGGAGGGTAAATGTCGGGTTTTATTACTTTCCTTTTCATTCGGGTTAAAATCGGGTTTAAATAAGTTACATATTTTTCGAGGTTTTCAAAAAGTTCAATCTCGGTTAATTTTAGGGTTTTATTATTTTGTAATTCGGATAAAATGATTTTTAAATAAAAATCTTGTTTAAAAATTTAAAAGTTTAATTTAGCGTTAATTTTTATGATTCACATACAATAACATTTGCATAGGCAGTCGTATTAGTCCTTTCCGGAAATGAGAAAATGAACGCTCTACATCACAGCTACCTGTGGGCATACGTAATGGTGTTAAGGCAAACTTACTTAATTTAGGGTATCGAACTCCAGCATTAAACCAAAACCTAATAATATCCGAATATTAATTTGCTCATCCACCAGGGGCGGATCCGGAAATTTCCCAAGGTGAGGCGATCGCCCCAATGGCCCCTCCCCTCTTGATTCCGTCTCTGCCGACTACCTTCATTTTGAAAATCCCTATCCCCATCAGAATGTTTCTTTTCCTTGTCTTACACACTTGATCCTCGGTGTAGAAACAAGAAATGCTGCGCGGAATGAATTTAAGAATAAACCCAGTGGAGGGCAATAGGATCCAAGGGGATGGCGATTGCCCCCCCCCCCCCCCCCTAAGTCCTGAGGTGCCTACAAGCGCCAGAATAGAAATTCTGTGACCAAATCTAAAAACAATTGTGTTTAAAGAAAACTATTAATTTCGTTTTTTTTTTTGGGTTTTACCCGAAATTTAAAAAAGGCAATCGGAGGGTGAAAATCGGGAAAAATCCATGCCCTGCTTATAGATAACAAACTCGCTTGGTCCCCACATATCTTATTTGTTTGCAGAACAGTAAACTCATTTTTTATTCCCTTAGAAAGTTAAGTAACAGTATTCCGGTTTCTCTAAAAAGCATCTAGTAACTTCCCTAATTATTCCGCATTTTGACGATTTTGAAATAGCGTACCAAGATTCATCTCAAGAGCTTTCGTTGAAGATTCAGGGAACGCATAACGCGATGATTAGATTTAACCTGAAGAAATCAGATCACATTTCCGAGTCACTCATAAAAATAAACTGACGTGGGCAACACATGACTTTCTCCATATTTATAGGGCAAATTACATGTTGTTAGCTCTAGGATCGTTGTCAATATTTACTTCCGGTTGACAATTAAGAAAAGAAAAGGGAGCGTTACTAAGACGTAACTAAGCGTCAATTGTCTTCGGTAGGTGGCGTGGTGGTGGCAGCTAAAAATATAATATATCTCTTAAACAATGCATTATATGGGAAAATGTATCAAACAAAAGTTGCAGAAAATAAAATTTTCTAAAACGTTTACTACAATATATTTTTACATTTCTCAAATATTAAGGCAAATATTTCAAAATAACGGATAAGTGACAAGAGTAAACATTCACTTCCGGTGGACTGATTTTTACTAAAACTAATCAGATCTTCTAACTTTTATAAAAATTTTAAATATAAAATTTTGCGTTGACCTGATTAATAGTTTTTGAGTTCGAGCGCCCACAAAAATCTATCACATACAGACCGACAGACAGGCAGACACAGACATTATCGCGAAACTAGTCAGAACGTGTTCAGGGAACCTTAAAACATGTATTACCGTTGAAATCTCGAGTTCGATTTTTTCATGAAAACATATATGGAGAAAGTAATTAACTGGTTAAATCTGATGTCAAGGAGACGCCTCCACTTGCATTCCTTGCTTTACCAATTATACTTACTTCCAGCATTCCGCATTATCTTGCCGCTGGATTCAAAAGTTCAGATATTGTACATAACCGCAATACTAGAGGGAGCCATAAACTCCTTATTCCTCATCGCAGAACAGTAATCTTCAACAAGTCCTTCATTTTAACTTCCAGTAGACTGTGGAACGAATTTCCCCAAACAATAAAAAAGTCCCAATTCAAACGACAATGCAATCAATCACTCCTGTCTTTTCAAAGGAACAGTTACACAAGCTTAATGCTTCAATTTTTCTGTCTCGATTTTGACAAAACAATGCTTATTGTGAAGAAAGATTTGAAGCTTTCCCGGCTTATTGCGTTTAATTTAGACTTAGTTTTTTTGTTTAGCCGTAATAATGTAAATATCTATTCATTTCGTCATTTTACATGTTTATTTTTATCGATGTATTGTATTGTACATTGATAAAGTAAGTATACAGTATAGTATATATGGTGGATGTTTCTTGTCATTTATACGAATTTTATATTGATTATAATAAATTAAATCATCTTTAATTCTCTTTCAGAATTTTTCGGATTATTTTTATTGAATTTACGCAAAAAAATATATTAAATCCGTTATATTGGCAACCGTGACTCAGATTCATATGTGAAATTTTTATATTTTCTATAAATTATTATTATGTGGGTGTCTATAATTTTTTCGATGGCTATATATTTCATAGAAGCTGAGATAAAATTTATGTAAGATAAAATTTCATATCCGTTATATTGGTAACACTGATTAAGATGCATGCGTAGTAGTTTCATTTTTTCTATAAATTATTATTACAATACTGTGTAGAAATTATTTGCTTTATAATTCATAGAAACCGAGATAAAATTTAAGAAACATAAAATATTTTACCTGTTATATTGGCAACACTGATTGAGATGCGCAAGTGAGAATTTTATTTTTTCTACTAATTAAATAATAGCATTCCAATGTCTGTTACTGTACAATTCATAGAAGTTGATACAGAATTTTTTAATAAAAAAGTTATTTCTTATATATTGGCAACACTGATTGAGATGCGCAAGTGAGAATTTTATTTTTTCTACTAATTAAATAATAGCATTCCAATGTCTGTTACTGTACAATTCATAGAAGTTGATACAGAATTTTTTAATAAAAAAGTTATTTCTTATATATTGGCAACACTGTTTCACAAATCGATTTAAAAACTTCGAATTAAAAAAAAGATATTATGTTATAAATGTCTACCAAGTTTCACTGAGATACAATTATTGAAAGCTAATAACAAACATGCGTCTGGACGGACACAGATGGATGGACAGACGGACAGACAGAAGGAAAGACAGACAGACGGACAGACGGACGTTCGGGCAGAAGACGTACTGACGGAAGGACTGATCGAATACAACAGACACTTTATCTAATAAGTAAAACGTGACTAACACGTTTTTTTACATTAACATCAAATTATCTAAAACTATCAAATTAAGAAAAAATGGCTCCCAGCGAAAGTTCACCAAAAATTAAAGGCAGCGAACGTGTTAAGGTTAAATATTCATGTTTTCTAAATAATAAATAAAACAAGATTTATTGTTCTCATTTTTAACCTACGGACAATCTCGCAATTAACTACTCATATGGTGGATATTTCCCGGAATCAGCAATTTACAAGTTTCAACCCTAACTGTAACAATAAAATAAATATAAAATAATCATCATGTTTTCTAATAAGTAAATAAAACAAGTGTCATTGCTCACTTTAGTTGTTTTTCTACCTATAGAAATTTCTCCCGGATTTTTTTTTACGACCTGCTGTCTACAGGCAATGGGTATTTAAGAGGTAGTGCTATGAATAGCAACGATCAGTTTCAAAAGTTTAGGAAGAAAGGAATTACTTTCTTTCTCCAGATTCAAACTACATCTCGTCCCGGAATATGCTACTCATAAGGTGGCAACCCTGGTCCAAAGGATAAATACCTTCCCCTCTCCAGCCTAAAAAATTGTTTATCTCGTCAACCGACTGTTGCGAGAAATGAATTTAATATAAATGGTGATAGTTAAAATAATTTATTATCAGTTAGAAGTTTAAATTCCGTTTTTTTTAATTGAACCAGTCATTTTTGACCGGCAATATACTAGTTTAAATATATTCCTGGGATAATGAAATCTCATAGGGATAATTCCAATGAAATGTTGCGTACCACCGACTTGTATCAACTAATGCGATTAATTCTTAATGCAGTGGTTAGCAAACTGTTGGGTAGGTAAGGAGTAGGGCTTAAAAGATTTGGCATATATTTACTGTCTGTTTAACCATCCTAATCTTGAGAACTACATAACGCAACCGTCAAATTCGAGCACCCAAGCGACGTATCGTTAGCGATCATGCTTTTCTTATGGTGGTTATATTAACGGTAATTGTGTCCATTAAGTATTGTTAATGAATTTTGATTGAACATGATATAGTAGAGGAGGACACAAAGACAGTTTTCTTAAGTGAGGAGAATTTGTAATGTTTGGAAACCGTTGACCCGCTGCCTTAAGGTTAACTCGAGAAATCTCTTTTGAATGCTTTGCTTGAAGCCCGGGTCCGGCTGTAGTAATCTCTGGCGGTGAAATTAAGAACTACAACCGAATCGCTCCCACGGAACTGGCGTTATCTGCCGTGAAATATGTGTACTCTTTTTGCGCACTGTCGCTGTTGTATTATTTTAACGGAAAGTTCAAATATCGTCAGTGAATTTGTCACTACATAAGATCATGGGACCTAGAAGAATTACTAGAAAGACTTTGAGTTTAGGCAGTAAAAATAAGGAAAATAATTATTTACATGGTTTGTGTGAATTTCAAGCCCGAGTGAGACGCCGAGATTCTCTTCGTTCACTGAAGACTTTAATGGTAAGCCCAATTGTTTGACATTTGTTTACCACTTTTCCCGTAGCTTGTATAATATTTTGAGTGATTGTTATTTGTTATGCTACTAGTGTTCTCATGCAGCTGAACTTTGTTCTATTAGTAGGGTAGGTTAAATGTATATCTATCATTAGCTAAGGATGATAAAACTAAATTTCCGTTTGTTTATCATTGTCATCGTCGCAATATGTCAGCACTCTAAGTCTGTACCCTGTTATAAATGATCGGATAATTAGAATAATAAGAACTTATTAAATTCTAGATATAATATGTCTCAAACAAATTACCGAATCTTGGTTTAAATTATAAATAAAAATGCATATCGTGTTACATTTCAGATTTACGAAAAATGAATTATGCACATGGTTTTAAAATTCAAAAATTCTTCCAACAATATTAATTTAATTTCCTTTTCCGCATCCCCATGTCCTCTTTTGTCACTATATCACCATTATACTGCCTCCCCTCTGCCTCGCAATGTTTGGAATATTTTACTTATTTACTCAATATGATTTTCTTGTCTGGCAAAACCTCTACTTGATATTTTGCTACACTATCAATTTTTTAACATCCCCAATTCATTTTTTTTAATGTCAACCCCTCGAACAATTTTAAGTTTATTCTTAATATTCTTTGTGGTATTATTGTGTATTCCATTAATTAATTCACGCTTATGAAATTTTCAAATTTTAATATTAATTAAATGGCATTGGAATTCGGTTGTCCCTATCATTTGATAAATTTGATTTATTGGATTTCTAAGGAGATTTTTAACTATAGTTAGATAAAAAAAGTCACCTAGGTACATGGGTAGATAGATTTTGGTGTACAGCATAGGAGAGTAACAAAAAACAAATATTTTTACTAATACGTATTTATATAAAATAATGACTTCATAAATGAATATAAAGTGTATATTATACACTTCTTGAATATTTGAAATATATGACTAGAATATAGAAAGATGAAATAGTTTATAAAAGATTTGTTGTCACTGCCCTTGTATCAATTTTTGGTTTAGAAGAAAAGTTTTTATTGCTAAAGGGAGAAAGAGGGATTAATGCGCTCATTTTACATTGCTACATTGCACAGTAGGAATGTTTTCCACAAACACAAGCGTGTTGAAACATAAAAAAAACTAATTTACTTAATCCTTTTTTGTTGCATTCACAAAGGGTTTAGGGAAAGTGAAGTCATGATTAGATTATAGTGCTAGTTTTGTTGGCATTAATGGAAAAATTGATAGATACGTAGATTATGAATTCTTACCTTACAGAATGCTTGTTAAACAATAGAAAATGTCAATCCTAAATTAATGCATGCAGGCATATGCTGAACTATAAGAGTTTCTGGAAAATAGGTGAAACATTCTGCCTTGACTAGGAATTGAATCTGGGTCTTCAACCTGTGGATTGCTTATTCTAACACTGAACTGCTGATGCAGACTAATCCACTTGTTACAAAATTGGATATTTCTGATTGTGGTCAGGATAGCAATACCAGTAGTTGCCCATCAGATATCCTCCTTGAGGAATAATGCCCAAAGAAATATTATAGGGCTTTTTTGGGCATTCCACCCTTAGAACATCTGGTTGAGGCTGAATTTTTTATGCTGCTTTCCAGAAATGTACACTGAATGCTTGTTACTACAACACCAAACTACCAAAATCTACAGCAAAATTAAGATTATTCAAGGGCTAATTTTGATTCGTCTCAAGGTCTATAAGTACTTCTATGTTTAACCCTTTGAGTGCTACGCCGATTTTGGTGGATGTGCCCAAAAGTGTGAAGCACTGCAATCAGACTGGCTCCATAAATAAGTATAAATCCCAAATCACTGCTTCTAGCTGTGGCGTACCTCAGGAATCTAGCCTTGGCCCACTTTTCTTTAGTCTGTACACCAATGACCTGTCTACCTATTATTAGCAATGGACAATAGGTAAATTTTGCCAGTGATACAAATCATGTTATTACTGCAACTTGCATGAAGACCCTTGAAACAAAAGCTAAACAAGCCATAGCACAAATGGCTAATTGGACAATGCACAATACACTTCTATTATACCACCAAAAACATAATAGATATTAAAAAATCACAAAAATGACCTATAGTACTGTACCACAAATTATAAAATAAAACAAATTTGTGATATAGTACTACATGTAATTATTGTGATTTTTTAAGATGGAATACCACCAAGTAAAGGCCAATACAGTGAAGTTTTTATCATATAAATATATTATTCATATCCATCACTTGAACTTTGCAATGTCCTACTCACAAACTGCAGTGAAATAAAATTCTTAGGTATTAATTAAACTGAAACTCTTGAATGGTCAAAACATATTATCTAGTCTATAAATTACACTCCCGCATGCTAAAAAAACGTATATCACTCAGTCCCCTTGAACGTGACTACAAATTTACTTTACATATTTTTAATCCCAAATTAGATATGACAATCTTTTGGGCCAGATACTGCCATATGGGCCGTGTCTTTAGACTACAGAAAAGAGCTATTAGAGCCATTGCCGATGTAAATAACCTATCCTTATGTAAACCACACTTCAAAATTTACCAGCATTCTTCCTCTCCCATGCAGACAGGTTCTCAAAGCAGCAATATTTACAAAAACCCATTCTAATCTTTTAAGTCTTAATAAACAAGAACACTTCTACTCCAATCGCCATAATCTAAACATACATCGTGTAAGGTATAGTTTTAAAATATCTGAGAAAAGTCCATAGCATACAGCAGGGCTTGACCAACTTTCTAAAAATCTCAGCCCCAGGTGCCAGCTCCAAAACCCTGGAGCCAGTGTATATAACTACAGCCAGTAGCGAAGCGTGGGTTTTTGTGAAAGATAGGCTCAGAAAATCAGTGTCCGTGTGTGTGTGCGTGCACGTTTGTAGGGGATACCTCAATTATCCAACAAATTTCAGTATTTTAGCTCTATTTAGTATTTTGTAAAGAGGTACTTTTGAAGCTTACATTGGTGATTCAATATTGTTATATTCGAGGGTAAAATCAATATTGCTAAACATAAAAATTAATATGAAAATGTAAAAAATACCTTAAACCTTTTGGTAGATAATTTCAATCCTTCACTCCTTTTTCCGTGCGAAGACATCGATGACTCTTGAAATAAATTCCTGACGCCTGGCTGAGGTTTTAATGGTGCTTTTCTCAATGGCTAGAGTTGACAAATTTGACAGTCTTGTGTTCATCATGGTGTTGCGGAGATATGTTTTGACATGTTTTAAGGTACTCATACTTCTTTCACATGATGCTGTCGTTGCTGGAATGCTGAAAATGAGAGATAGTAATCTCACAGTCTCGGGTAGGACATCTTTGAATCCATTTATTATGATAAACTTGAAGAGATCTTTAGGTGGCAGCCTCACTACTATATATGACCATAAGCTCTCCTTTCAGTTTGTCTTTATGGAAGAATGGATACTTCCTTAGAAAGCTTTCGGAAATACTTTCTGGAAAGTTCTTTGGGTGATTGTACAATGCAAATTTTTTTCGTCAACAAGTTCAATAAAATCAAGTTCTTCAACATCTTTAAATCTGTTTTCCAGCTGAACGGTAATGCAGTCAAGAATTTCATATGAAAGCCTTCTTAATTGGTTTATGGATTTTTCTGTGAATCGGACCTCCATTTCACCTTCTTCCTCTATGTTTACACAGTTGAAAAGATTTGTAGATTTTTCTACACAGTCCAGAACCAGTTCTTCACATCTTAGTCTTCCGATAGATTTAAGGCAATTCTGTATTTCAATTTTGCACCTTTTAATGTCTGTAACTTTGCTTTGCAAAATATCAAATAAAATACTTGAATACACAAAAATTCTGTTGAACAAATGCAGCAAAAAAGCAAATGTACAGTCATTCAAATTCCTGGTTGTTCCCAATGCAATGTGTATGGAATTAGAATCCCAACCGTCCTTTTCCAGAACATCTTTAAAAGCTGCCTTCAATTCGGCATAGTGTTCAATAATTGTCATAACATCCCGTGAATGATAATTCCACCTTTTTTCGCTTGGACTGGGCAATTTAAAACCTCTTTCTGTAAGTAGTGCATTTCTTTTACTTGAACGACTGAAAAGAGTATGGAACCCCGTAAACTCTCCTCTCCTATTCCTAATTCACACCATTCTGCAGTCTCTTCCAAAAAGTAAACAATAAAAACAATAAAGTCTGTTTTGCTTCAAGTTACCAGTTAACCAAGGTTTCGTGGTGTACCATTTCGTTTGAAATCGTCTCACAAATTTGCCGTCCTGTTGCTGCAGCATTACATGTGGTGTAGGTCTCTTACCTTTAATTTGTATTTTATCCTCAAAGGTTAATCGAGAAAAATACGTTTTGTCCTTGATTAGATCATCCACGAGATCCTGTGACGAATCCATTTTCGAAAAACTTCTAATCACTTTTCATAACATTGCACCTACAAAGAAACGCACGAATACGTGCATCTACACTAACGCTTAAGGCTAAGCCTTTGGGCTGCTTCGGGCGAGCCGCGAGGCAAACATGAGTAAGATCTTTCCCCCTCCCTACATGTCCAGACCGCTTTGCGCATGCGCGAGGCAAGCTGACTAGCGAGAGCCTTCGTTTCGATGCATTCGGCTCTGCGGCTCCGATCGAGTATTGAGGAGCGTTTAAAGTTTAGAACTCGTATAAATTTAAACAGATGAAATGGAATAATGATAAATGGAAGTCAGTTACAGAGTAATTCAGTATTTCATAATTTTTAGGGTAGGTTGAGCCTTACAGCCTTAATGGACGCTTCGCCTCGGTCTACAGCACACATTTACTACAATATCTAGGTGCCAGCATGAAAATAATAGGCACCATGGCAACCTGGCACCCGGGATTTGGCATACAGTAACCCTACTATATAATGATTAAATACTGATGTAAAATCCATAAATAACATAAATCATTTGAAAACTAAAGTTTATTGAACAATTTATACTACTCGCTGAATACCTTAATGGAAAATAATTTACGGCACTTTTTTGTAACGACATCGCGAAGTTCCGCATTTCGCCGCAAGATGGAAATACTGTCGCGTTGGATGAGAACTGAGGGCATTGAACCAAGTTTGAAGCATGGTACTACTATAAGGTAGGTCGTTGCGCATCTCAGGCGAGCGTGTGACGTCACGTGGTACATAGATTGCGCTTGCGCCTATGATTTAGCATTGACTAAGGTCGCGGGTTTGGAAAATTATTATGTTTTCTCTTGAACTGTGGCTTTCTCAGTGACATGACGTCTTGTTCCGTATTTGGTTGTAATAACAGTTACAAAAATTGTAATGGTAGGGTGAGATTTTTTCGATTTCCCCAAGAAAAGTCCATTCAAGAAAAATGGATTCGAGCGTGCCGGAGAAGAGACAACATAAATCACTGCAGATGAGTTGCTCTTTGTGTTCCCAAATTTCATAAATTAGCGTTATAAAATATTAAAAATATATTCGAGCAAAAAACTAAATTGATCATGTGTATTTTTGTGGCAAAACTAGACTATACCAAATCTGAGTTCAACAATAATCATTGCAATGGCTATACTCTTAATTTATAGATATTAATTAAAGGCAATGTGTGTGTGTGTGTGTGGACAGCATATCTCAAAAACCAAGAAACTTCGAGTCTTAAAACTTGATACTTATTAATGGGATCATGAGGATGTGCACCTAGGGGCCAGAATTTTTATTTTTTGTGGAAGGGGTGTGCCATTTTCCACAAGATAACATACAAAAATCGATGTTTCGATTTAAAGACTTTCACTCTTTTGTAAATTAAAATTAGAAAGAACTTCGGATCTAAACCATTTTAAAGAAAATAAATAACGAGATTGTATTCATGCCTTAATCCTAATATGTTCTATATACATTAAGGAATGCATGTGAATGCTTTAATACGAGAGAGAGGAAGAAATAAAGAAGGAGAGAGACAAAATTAAAGGTTCCATAGATTAAAAATAATTTTGGACGTAAAAGAATTGTGTACCGTAATGTATTTCTTTGTCATGCAATTTCTATTCGCCAATGCTATTTTTACTCTCTGGAGCACTCAATTATGTGATTTTTTTATTGTTTACTTTTTAGTGCATATAAAAGTTGGCTTCATTAATTTTTTATTTCAATTTCAACTTAATTCACGCATAACCGTCATATTTGACGGCCAATTACGCTAGTGAGTGATAAAAACGCCAGTATTCGAAGATATTCGAAGAAATCAATTAAGAAAAGAGCTAAAAAGTTAACTTGGGAAAAATCGGCCTTTGAGTGAGAATCATACGGGAAATGTAGCCCTTCTCTTTGAGATGGGTCCGGGGTCTTTCTTAGAAGTCTTTTCCCTTCGTCGAAGTTCACTTGATGCCGAACGTTCTTAACAAAGTTAAACTTTTTCCGATTCCGGTAATTCGTTAAAAAATCATTGTATGTACAAATTAACGTCCCGGGATTTCATAGCATGACTTATAAATGTATTATTTATAATTACTAAGAGCGAAGAAATAAAAGGACGGATATCAGCAGCCGATTTACGTTAATTTTTATACAAATTTTAAGCTTCCCGCTACAAAGCTTTCACCACTTGACGTCATGCGCGAACTGGACGTGTTTTCGTCCACCGGAACGACCTACCTCGTATAGTAGTACCATGGTTTGAAGTATGTACACAGGCCATGTAAATTTCTTTTACGTAATGGAAAAATTAAACTAATAGTTTGAAATTTGTATTAACGTTTAACTTATCGTTGAGAACCACAACATAGAGGACTATAGCAGGCACGAACGAAGGCGGGTGTCAACTGGATGCGCAGAAGGTCAGGAATGTCACGTGTTTTCTCCCACTCCTTCACTTGGCCAATCAGCGTCAGTCAGTTACAGCGGCTTTTGGGGTGAGGCTCGTACATTTGCGGAGTGATTTTCGTGTATATTTGCGTGTTTTACGATTGAGATTTAAATAGTACCGTCTTGTGGTCTTCTAAAATGGAGGGCGAAGGAAGTAAACGCAAGGTTTTGCACAAACAAGCAAGAGAAATCGTATATAAAGTGTATCAGTACTCACGAAGAGGGGAATTACATTTAATACGATAAGGAGCATCCACGAAAAGTGTAATGTTTGATTGGTATTATCCACTCAATTTTGTTCTTATTTTGTATTTTTATTTTATATATTTTTGTATTTCCTGTGATGTGTTGTTTTGCTTTACGTTGACATCCTTGACGTTTGTACTAAGTTTTTATTTGCAATTTGTGTTTAGAAGTTTAAGTAAAGAAATTCTGTTAAATGGTGACGACGCAGTGGTATTGTAAACAAAGATGGTAGCTGCATTTATTTCGATGAAAATGGTATTGTAAATTAAAGAAAGAGATTTCTTTTGTCGAGAAGGTTGAATTACGTGTCGGTTTTTGTGAAACTTTGGAACCGTCAACTTTAAATAATAGGGGCTGACCAATATTTACATTAACTTTGTTAATTATTTCTAGTTCACGAAGAATGGTAGCTGTCTCCAATAACCTCTTTCAAATGAAAACCACAGAACCTGGTTGTTTTCGGCAAGGCGCTATCAAAACTGCTTCAGTTCTTTCACAAAACAAATGAGTTAAGGCAGATGCCCATTCCCGCATAGTATTAATGTTAATTCTATGACCGTGAGTTAAGCTACCGCAAGGAGTTAGCTAAGTCTGTCTGAAGGAAGATCAAGAGAGTCAAAACACAGACAAACTTAAAAGCATACAAAATATTTGAATGAACGAATTTAATGTTATTCGAAAAGTACTATGGAAGAGTAACAAAGCATGTATCTTACGTTATTATAGAGTTATTTCTCCAAAAATCTTCAGTCGCCGCATTTACTATTTTTACAGAAGCCTCCCAAAGTTGATTTTATAAGTATTTAATTCCACTATGGTTCGAAAATTCAGATAAGTACCTAATAAATGATGAACCTGGGAATGAAACCTATTATATAACACCTAAATACATATGTACATGTCTGTATGCAGCGTGTAATTCCCTCGCACATTTAACACATGCACCGGATTTAAATGTTCACGGTCATTTTTTATTTATAAATAATTTACATAGAATTTGAGGGTGGCAAATGAAATGTATTCCTCAAGTCCAACTGTTTTGGTTAATACGTGTGTGTTATCTCCTTGAACATATACTATAAATTTTGCCTCTCGCTGATCCGGCAATCTCGCTATTCCGGTACTACTCCGGTCCCGGGGGGTGCTGGATTATCGGGAGTTTACTGTACTTAGATAAGCTTAATTACAAAATTCAACAAGATCCAAGGAAAATCTAAGGATCTATGTAAAAAATGTAAATTTGAGAAATATAAAAAAAATATTCTCAACAATTTTTCTGCCATCAGAGTTGACGGAAATTAAAGCTTTGCCATTTTGTTAATTGGTCTATCTAAATACATAGCCATAATCGGAACTTCCATAAGTGTTTTTTGCCATGATTATATCTTTTTGCAGAAATTTTTGTGCCTACCAACCACCAAAATTAAAGAAAAATTGAGATGACACTAGAATACCTTTCCTTGTAAGATAATGTTAGATTTACTCCACAATACAGTGGGCGCATATGGAAAATGTAGCATGCTGAAATGGTAATGCTATGAAAACAAAACTGCAGATCCGAGAAATAGTCATTGTGCTAATTTCAAATTGGTTCCTAGGACACGAGCTATGAATATAGCTGGATTTCTTGTTCTGCCAGATTAGGGGTCTAGTATCGTATATTTATAATTTTCTATTTTCATTTTTATGCACTGGTTGTGTAGTGGTTAGCATGTCAGTTAAAAAAAGACTATCATCTGTGCCTGACAGTGGGCAGCAGTAATGTCAGTATGGCATAGATCCACAAACAAATGATGTATGCTTGGCCTATATCCAACAAAGCTGTAAGCATAATCAGGATGATTTTAACAGGTACATATGTATTGAAAGCTTATGTTACCTGCACACAAAATTGAATTCGGCATGGAAGAGTTCATTCTTGAAAGCGAGCTACGCAGGGGTGACGGTATATACTCGTACGCATGGAGTAATCAGTCATTCTTCTTTGAGACTGTCGCCTAGTGCCTTCGCTGCTGATCTTTCTGCTTCGCTCCACTGAACTTCAGTTGTTTCATTATTATCCACTCGTTATTTCTTGTTATTGTTCATTTGCTTTGCAGTTATTGCTTTTTGTTTTCATTCCTGTTATTGCTTCTCTTTTTTTGTTGTAAGAGTTGATTGCTGTTTTGTTATCGTGTATTTGTTATTCACTGTTACTCTTTGATTCATTTTCCTTTGTTATTTTGTACTGTTAGCCATGATTTTAAATCTTATTATCATGGATACCGTTCCATCAACTTCCAAGTTAGGGAATCAAAAAGTGATCCATGATCAAGTGCGAGAAATCATTCATAATGTTTTGATGTTTATGAAGAAAGAAGCAGCCAAAAGGATCACTATTCGTATTAAAAGTGTGTTCATGAGCAGGTAATGGCAGCAACTGGTGTTTCACGTCGAAGTTTAATTCATATTTCGAAGGAAGGAGAAGGACAAGCAAAAGGCACTGAAGCGATATTTAAAAGTCCACGAAAGACAAAACCGCAGAAAAGTCCCAAATCGACAGTGGATTTTTTGGTGTGCAGGTGATTAGAAGCAATTTCACTCCACAGAGAAGAAGTATCCCACACTTGGTGCCCTTCTTCCTATGATTAGAGAGAGATCTAATTTTAGAAGACAAATCAGTTCTTCTGCAGAAAATTGGATTCAAGTACGTATAATGACAATATGAGAAAATTACGATAAGTCTTTTAGAGAAAATATAATACGTACCTAATTTCCAATTCATTTTCTCGCAGATGGAAAAAACTTCCAATAATAAAAAAATTCTTTGCAAACGCAGAGACATTTGCTAGAAACCAATGCAGTATTTGAGAAAAATACAATAATATAGAGAAGAAGGATGGCAAATTGTCTACATGGACAAAACCTATGTACAGTCAAGCCACACCACAGCTTATCAGTGGTCCAGCAGTGATGAATATGGCCTAAAAGCACCGATTTCCAAAGGCCAGTGTTTAATAATTGTTCATGCATGTATTTGCAATTTACTTAAAATGTTATAGACATTTTAAAGGAAACAAGTTTATAACAGAGTTTATATATGTATTAGATTTTTCTTAAAGGAGGGGACTTTGGATTTGTGCCTCATGCTCTCCTTCTGTTCAAATCTGGACTGAAAATGGGGGACTACCATGGAGACATGAATAAAGACAACTACACAAAGTGGGTGGAAAATAAGCTTATCCCAAATTTACCACCCAATTTCGTGCTCATTATGGATAAAGATAAGATAAGATAGTTTATTGTAGACACTCTTTGAGTATTACATTGTCAGCAAACAAAAAAAAAACAATAATTACAATACATTCCAGTGACAATTCAGAAATTCTTCTGATGAATAAAAGGAATGCTCAATTAGGAACTTTTTTGCATGGAATTTGGAGCTTGTAAAAGGAAGAGACCTGATACTCACTGGGACAGTATTAAAATATTTTACTGCCCAGTAATTAGGCCCATTCCTAGCTTTAGTAAGCCTCGAATATTTAATTTCCACATTGTCCTTACATCTCGTATCATAGGAATGGATAAAGTTTACAATACAGTACTTATCCAGATTCTTGTGAATGCACATTAAACATTCAAATATAAAATGACATGGAAATGTCAGGATATCCAGCTCTTTAAAAGAATTTTGGCAATCATCCCTAAACCCTAGGCCTCCCAGTATTCTAATGGCTTTTCTTTGTAGACGGAAAATCTTTTTACTGATTGCAGAGTGACCCCATGCTAAGATTGAGTACAATAGTTTACAATGGAATGTTGCAAAATATGCAGCTCTCAAAACAGTTTTCGAGACACAGGAATCCAGACATCTTAATAAGTATAGTCTTTTATTGAGTTCCACTGAGAGAACTTTTCCATGATGCTCCCATGTCAATGTAGGGTCCAGGTATACACCTAAAAATTTGACAACAGGTGGATTGTCAAAATTTTCCAGATCTCTGAGGGAAAAAGTCATAGTGAAAGTCTTATCAACATTAGCAACCAATTTATTGTATAAAAACCAATCGGTCACTTCCTTCTGCATAGCCTGATTTAAACTTATTACTTCAGTTTGATCTTTACTTGAAACATGAAGCTTAATCGACCACCCTCAAGTAGTACAAGAAAAGGTAAAATGAAAGTATGGCTGTATTCAAGAGAGATTGAATATTCAGTTACAGATACTGAAATCGAACTATATAAAGAAATTTAAGCAGCCTAAAGAATTTTTAGTGGACAAATTGCTTGCCGAACATGGACACTCTGCTTTAATATTGCCACCTTATCACCCAGAATTAAATCCAATTGAAAATGTGAGTGGAATTTTAAAAAAATGGGTGGGTTCAAGAAATATAACTTTTAAAATGGATGAAGTGAAAAGGTTAGTGGAGGAGAAGTGTTTAGAAATTGGAGTGAATGAGTGGAAGAACATATGTGAACGTGCACAGAGAGTAGAGAGAGAATTTATTGAAGCAGAAAATATTATGGAGAACATCAATGAGATAATTATTAATGCCGATTCAGACACTGAAAGTGAAGCAAGTGAGGAGGATTAGTTTCAGTTGTGTAGTAGTTTGTGTATTATTTTCAGTATTCGCCGATTTGTATACTCATTGTATAACTAATATGTAACACAGAATAGGGGCTTAGTTGCTTCCATTGTAATATATTGAATGCTTTCGATGTTGCATTGCATGTAGTGCAAATAAATGTTGACGGATAACCAATTGCTTTAATTTTCGTCCTTCAAAATGTCCCTATTCCCCAATTTGTGACACACTTTTCAATCACATAATTTCCCACCAATTCAAATGACTTGCCTGTCCCACAGATTTCTGCTCAATTGTTTCACTTCCCCAGCTTTTCCCCTCCACAGCCACCTTCCCCTCCTCAACTTCCTTCCCCTTAAGCTTTCCCCCTCTACAGCTGCCTTCCCCTCCACAGCCACCTTCCCCTTAAGCTTCCCCCTCCACAGCCACCTTCCCCTTAAGCTTCCTCCCTCCACAGCTGCCTTCCCCTACATCACATGACTCTTCGTGCATTTAGGTGCCATAAGCTTTCAATAAATCTTACAATACTGCAATATGGAAAGCAAGAGGGAAACTAGCTCATCACAATTCCCTAGTAAGGATGATATGATTGGGCAATATGAGTTCTCTCGAGGAAAAAAATTCCAGAGGTAAAATAGTCCCTCACTTGGATCTCCAGGCAGCGACTATCTTGAGGAAAACATTTGCCAAAGGTAGCCTACATTTAGGTGTGTGGAATGTAAAAGCCATGGGGAAGGCATAAAAGCTAGAGAACCAGAGAAAAGAAATGAGAAGAAATAGGATTGAGGGTTGATGAAAAGTGTGACAAAGGTAATATATAGTAGCAAATGATAGGTTGAAGTCAATAAAGCTAAAAGCAGTTCAAGTGGACATGCTGATAATCCAGGTGTATATGCCAATGCCCACTCATGAAGAAGAAGAAATATAGGAAATCTATGAACAAATTAATGACATTTACAAAGAAGAGAAAAGTTAAACTGGGGTGGCGGTGGCGAAGTGGTTAGAGAGGAGATGGAAATGATTTTCGTTGCGTTATTTGCGAGAAGGAATATCTAAAGGTCTGAACTATGCTATGTTGTGCATTCGTTGGTCTGAGTGTAAAGTTATCAAAATGCGAATAACTCGATTGAGGATGCAGATAGAAAATTGAAATTTGGCATCAATTTATACAATGAGCTAATCAGAATTTGTTTATATAGGGTTGACATGGTAATTAAAGAAATAAATGTCCGTTTGTGGCACTCAGTGGCATACTGGAAAATCTGGGGGGGCCCTGCAGCAAATAATATGGGGCTCCTCTATGTAAATCTTAAATATTTTCCAGGCTGAATTACTTATCATTGCTTGTATATTAATGAAGGATCCTCTCCCCGCTTTCTCACACAAACGCTACTGATATTTTGAAAAGCCTGAAATTATAAAAAATCATAGTAATAAGTTTGTTTCTTTTATTAACTTTAATCTATTTGGAGAAATGGGTTCAATATATTATATTATGTCTAACAACCCTTATAATGCCTTAGAGACAAGAAAAATAAGATGTGTTCACTACTCTATGACATTGAGTATGCTTATTAACTTAGTTATTGGTCAACACCAGTGGAGCAGTTGTTGAAATACTTGTCAATGGTTTCAAGTATTTCGGGTTTGATTTTCGGCCAAGGTTGATGATATTTGAAGGCTAAAATATATGAAAAGTATTCCTTTGGTGATGAAGTGAAGCCATTGATTCCATGTATTGTATGATGTCGGTGCACTTCAAAGAACCCTTTTTCATATGGGACATTAGCAAGGATGGATCCAGAAAATTATCAATTGGAGGGGGGGGCGATCGCGCCAATTGCCCCTCCCCCTTCTTGATTCTGCCTCTGCCAACGACCACACATTTTGAAAACCTCTATCCCCATCAGAATCTACCTTTCCCTTGTCATACAGTCTTAATCTTTGATGTAGAAACTGGGAATATTGCGTGGAATGAATTTATGAATGCACCAAGTTTAGGGAATTGGGTCGTCCAAGGGGAGGGCAATCACCCATATCGCCCCCTCCCCTTTGATCTGCCACTAGACATTAGGTAGCTAAAGGCACGTTTTCACGGTTCAATTCCATTGAACAATGCGATTGAATCTGCAGCACTGAACTTCCACATTGAAATATAAGTTGTTTACATGAATCAATGAAATTGATTTCACCAATTTAATTGAAAATGGTGCCAAATGAAATCGTTCGTACGGGTATTCACATTATTTGTGATCATTTAATACATGAGGCTATAAAATATTATCAAGAATTAAAAAAAGAAAACTCGACGTTTTTGGGTAAGAAGATGGATCATGAGATGAGATATTTTAGGAGCATCTGAAACTTTGTTGATGAAATGGGCTGTGGAAGATCGCGAGATGATAAAAAATCATCTCAGAATGTCTCGGGAGCAATTTGAAGAACTCTTGAATATGGTTTCGCCATTAATTCCAAATGAGATACCGTAATGAGAGAAGCTCTTAGTGCCAGGCTGAAAGTGCAAGTTATTTTAAGATACCTTGCTACTGAAGACTGCTTCATTACACTTGAGGCTATGTATCGGGTGCCCAAATGCTCCATATCAAATTTTTTGCCCAAGGTGTGCAGAGCCATTTACATAGTCTTACAAATTTTTATTAAGGTAAGCAAATGGAATTTTGTTTTTTGTTTACTTTTATTAAAACATGTTTTCAACAAAAATTTTTTTTTTTACATAAACCATATTCATTATAACAAGTCTTTTAAATGATACATATTCCAATCAGTGAAATTAAATCCTCTACAAAACACTCATTCCTATGAATGAAATAAACTTCTAATTTATACATTTTTCTATAAAAGAAATATCTAATTTAAACTGAAAAAATACATTAAACATAATCTTGTTGACAAAAAATTCTACAATAAACATAAACCTGTAAATGTAATAGAACTCTAATAATATATAAAATTAAATTGCTTGGGTAAGTATATCTTGTCCTTGTGGAAATGGTGTAGGGTTGGGCAAGCAGATGTTTGATGAACACGGTAGTTGCATTGCTATAAGGCGACGATGAATAACTACGGTCAATGTAGTCAAATGTGTTCAGAAGATGAACTCTGTTCTTCTGAGTCTGTAGATCTTAGCTGGTATAAACGCTCTTCAGACATTATTTGCTGCAGTTTTCCTGACAAATCAGGGCACAATGTAAAGGCATTTTATTGAGTTGTACTACAAGACTTTTATAAAAAAATCAAACTCGGTTTCCTTGGCATTACTTTCTTCTGATATTTCCTATTGTTTGTTGGTTGCTTGCCCAACTGACGATATATGGCTTGGTCCTCTTTTTCTTTGATGAAGAGACGGGTTCCATCCGGTCATTACTACTGTTCCATTCTGTTGTTGCAGTGTCAGTCGAGTGGATATCTAAAAATAAAAAGAAACACACATATATATATACAGGGTGTAACAAAAGTAACACAACATTTTATAACTGTATTTATTAATGAATATAAAACAAGAAAAAGACTAAATAAATGATGAAATATGAAAAGTGTCAATGAGTTATGTTCTAAAATTTTCAAAATGTCCTCTTTCATGATTAATACACATCCAAAATCTTTCGGTTACAGATCGGCAAACATTTCTGCAAATATCAACACCAATTTCTTCTATTGCAAAAGATATTGCATTCTTTAATTCTTGAAGACTATGTGGCTGCTGACCATAGACTTTATTTTTCAGAAAATCCCATAAGAAAAAATCAAGGGGGTTAAGTCTGGCGAACGGGGTGGCCAAGCATTGAAGCCCCGGCGACCTATCCACCGTTGAGGAAGTTGTTCATTCAACCAATCACGTACAATTGATGCATAATGAGATGGAGTGCCATCTTGCTGAAAATAGCCTCCATTATTGACATGATTCTGAATTCTGGGCCATAACCATTCTCGTAACATAGCCAAGTAAGAATTCTTATTGACATTTCCATTAAAAAAGTAAGGCCCAATAATCCCCTGTGAGGAAATTCTGCACCAAACAGACACCTGGAAGATTAACTTCATTTGTCAGCACAATGTGTGGATTCTCAGCCTCCCAATAAATGCAATTGTGCCTGTTGATGTGGCCATTTAATTTGAAGACAGCTTCATCAGACCAAATGAAGTTATTGACAAACGCTGAGCCACAAGCCTGTATCTGCAGAAACATTTCACAAAACTCCAAACGCCGGTCGGCATCATCCTAATGTAATGCATTAAGAAGCCTGGGTATGTATGGCTTTAGCTTCAGAGTTTTCAGCATTCTTAAAACTGTCATATGGCTGACCTTGTAATCATCTTCTTCTGTTAGTTTTTTTGAAATTCTGCGTGTTGATGATGACTGCTGAGGAATAAGCTGATCATGAATTACATTATGGAAGCCTCGATTCTTCACCAATGATGGGTGTCCACTTTCCAGAGTATCGGCTACTGAACCAGTCCTTCAAATTTTAAAATGAGACGCTGTATACTGTAACAATGAGGAGGAGGATGATGAAATTCTTCTGCAATTACTCTACTAACTTCAGTGTAATTCTTTCTTTTATAATAAATTTGTACCATTTTTATTCTTTCATTCAAGTTTAGTCAAACTCTCGCCATAATTAGTTTATATCTTAAACAACAATAATTTAAGCAAATCAATTAAACTAAGATCACTGCATAATTATTTAATACTAATCAAAAATAAAATTTATATAGAAAAATATATAAATGTGTAATTTATTTAAGTTATAGTAATAACAAAATGTTGCGTTACTTTTGTTACACCCTGTGTATATATATATATATATATATATATATATATATATATATATATATATATATACACACACACACCCACTCCCCGCTTTAACGCTGTCCTGATTAATGTTGTTCCGCATTAATGCTGAAAATAATTTAATACCTTTTTCCGAATTGCACTCGCGCGTTCCACATTAACGCTCTTCAAAATCTCTGGTGTAATTTACGAAGTCCACTACACAGCGCCTCTGCGCATTTACAACACACAAGATGTTAGTCTTTGCAGTTACTTGATGGTCCTGTGTACACTTGTTGATGTTTTTGTAGGTCAAAATATAGAGTGAACTTTGTTTAAATGATAACCGGTGGTCAGAGGAGAAAAAGTGGAAAAACTTAACTCTCGAGGTTAAATTAGAGGTTTTACGGTGACTAAAAGCTAGTGTGTGCCAACATTTGTTTGTTTATTCTTTATTGCTCCCTTTTCTAATGTTCAGTTTTTTTAATGTAAGATATTTGATTTCTTCCTTTATTTGGTCTCATTCCATGTTCCTTTATTTATCAAGCACATGTGATAATTATTTTATGAATTAATATTTCTTTATCGAAACATAGTAAGGTTTTGATCGTTTCGATATACAGTTTTGTTTTTGTCTTATTGGCTGCTTTCTCTTAATTGAACAGTATCCTCAGTCATGATGCTTATGTTACTATGTTCCAATTTTCTTTGTGTTAATGAAATTGTGGCTGTATAGTGACTATTGCCTCACCCTGTATATATGAGAAGTAGATACAGGCAGTGCCATAACTAGGGTATGGTGAATGTGGCATTTGCCATAGGCACTGGTTGCAAAAGGTGCAAAACCTTCCCGCAAAACATGGCAAAATTTATTTTCCCATAAATAAGTGTTAATTTAATACTCCAATGTTAAAGTGATTGTCGATACAAATGCTATTATACTATATTAAAATGCAGGAAAATAATATTCTACATAATCAAGGCATTTTCCAAAATTTTGCCATAGGTGCCATATCTCCCAGGTACGTCACTGGACGCAGGTATCTTCTTCTACTCTAATTCCTATTCCTTAATGCTCCTGCACGATTTATTCAGCGTGTGATCAACATATGTTCCGTAAAATGCATTCTATGTTCTTCATTTATATTCAAGTTTTACTGTTCAATTTTAAATATAATTGCAATGCAAATGACGACCTATTCTACGCTATGTAATACGGTTAACAAAGAATACTTTGGTGTATTATTTATATAATACTACCTATTTTCATTTCCATTAATAGAATCTTGGGAATGAAATAAATCTTATAACGTCATTTCTTATGGAAGTGTGTGTCCTGAATAGCCCTGTTTCAGTTACCGCTCGATTTTCCTGGCACCAATTAAGAGTGTTAATCGGGGAGTGGGTGTATAAATTATATATCATCATCATAGGTAGTCTGTCCGTAGACAGGTCCGTGATTATTCATGGTTAAACCTGGTTCTCCATATACTCCTATTTTCCGCTGTCCTCTTCATATCTTGATAACTCTCTTTCCCTTTCAAATCGTCTATCAGCTGAAACCTTTTCCTGCCTCTTTCCCTTTTCCCATCTAGTTTTCCTTCTAACACGTCTTTAATCATACTCTCTCTCCTCAGGTAATGTCCAACCCAGTTAGCCTTCCTCTTTCTAATAGTCTGTATAATCATTCGCTTCTCTCCTATTCTTCGTAGCACTTCATCGTTTTTCATCCTATCTGTCCATTTTATCTTCAGCATTCTCCTCCAAGTCCACATTTCAAAGCTTTCCAAGTATTTGATGTCATTTTTCCTTAGCGTCCATGTTTCTGCCCCATACAATGCTATACTCCATACGTAGCATTTTATCAACTTCTTGCGGATATCTTCCCTTATATTCCCTGTAAGTAGTTGTTTCTTTCTCCTGAAAGCCGCTTTTGCTTTTCCTATTCTAGTTTTGATCTCATCCGTACATTTTGCCTCTCGTGTTATGATACTTCCAAGGTATTTATATTCTGAAACTTGTTCTAATGGCTTTCCCCCAATAGTTATGTTCAGATTCTCTTCTTTACCCGATATTCGAATGACCTTGGATTTTTCTGTATTTATTTCCATACCGTATTTTCTACCTGTTATCACTAGTCTATTTATCATTTTTTGTAGCTCCTCTTCCTTTCTTGCTAGAAGTACTTGATCATCTGCGTATTTTACTGTTCTTAAAATCCTTCCTCCAATTTTGAAATCCCCTGTGCCTTCTAAAGCTTCTTGCATTAGACTTTCTCCATATATATTGAATAGGGTTGGCGATAGGCAGCAGCCTTGTCTTACTCCTCTACCGATATTTATTCCGCAGGTGTCCGCATTCTCAAACCTGACCTTTACAACTTGATTCTCATATAGATTCCTAATCAGTCTCCTGTCCTTCCAGTCTACACCTATATCCTTTAATATCTTCATCAACTTGACCCAATTTACTCTATCAAAGGCCTTCTGCCAGTCTACGAAACATGCGCAGATATCTTGACTGTATTCTATTGCCCTTTCTGATATGATTCTAACTACTCCTATAGCATCTCTAGTTCCTCGTCCTTTTCTGAAACCGAATTGATCTTCCCCTATTATTTCTTCTGCCTTTTTCTCCAGCCTTTTATTAAGAATCCTCGTGATGATCTTCGATGTGTGTGACAGAAGGCTTATAGTTCTGTAATCTTTACACTGCATTGCTTTTGGCTTCTTCTTTAGAGGGATCATTGTTACTTCTAGGAAATCCTGAGGCCACTCTCCCGTGTCGTAAATCTTATTAATTAATTTCGTGATCGCTTTTAGTCCTTCTGATCCTATGACTTTAAGTATCTCAGCCGGTATTCCATCGCTGCCAGTGGCTTTCCCCTTCTTTAGTTCCACTATCGCCTTTTCTACTTCGCTCTCCATAATACTTGGTCCCAAGTTGTCTTCTTCAATGTTTTCCTCATTTTCCAGTTCTATTTTTGCCGCTCCTGCCTGTTTGCTGTATAATTCCTTAATGTATTCTTCCCATACCTGTGCTACATCCTTTGTTTCTGAGACTATCTTCCCATCTGTATTCATAATTCCTTTACCACAAATTCCATTAGACTTCTTATCTTCTAATTCCAGTGCCCTAGCGTACATCATATCGTACCGTCCTAACTTCTCCATCTGTTCTATTTCATCGCATTTTCCTTTTATCCAATTTTCTCTAGCTTTATCTGTTACCCTTCTCAACTCATTGTTTATACGCCTATAGTTGGCTCTACCTTCTTCACTGTTAACGTTAAATTATATATATATATATATATATATATATATATATATATATATATATATATATATATATATATATCACTTTGTATGTAATGTAAGTATTTTATACATTATGGAACATGCATACATTACGGAACTATACAGCAAGCAGGCAGGATCAGCAAAAAGAGAACTGGAAGATGAGGAAAACATTGAAGAAGACAACTTAGGACCAAGTATTATGGAGAGCAAAATTGAAAAAGCGATAGTGGAACTAAAGAAAGGGAAAGCCACAGGCAGTGATGGAATATCGGCTGAGATACTTAACCCTTAGTTAGTCGCGTGAAAAAAGTTCTGTAATTAGTCGCGTGGGGTCAATATGACACCAAAATGATTTCTAAAAATAAGCAATAATATATTAATTTATTTATATTTTACTGGAAATAAAATCAATTTTACATTATAATACAATTATTTATTAATAATTTTTACAATAAACATTGATTAAAATAAATTAAAATATTTTTTTTGTATTTTCTAATCACTTTCCCTCTCCCCACATTCAATGCACTTCATTATCATATGGTCTTTGCAAGTAAAAGCTCCACAATTTCCACATCTAGTGGACACTTTATTGTCCTTATTTCTTAGCAATGTTCGCATCTTCCTCTTGATAGTCCCGATCCCGGTGATGGACCTTCCTCCGCAAGTCCCTGTTGAGTGCATATGCACTTTCGGAGATGCCTAGATATAAACTGACTCTGAGACCTCAAAATCTGTAGATCCTTTATCAATTCCTTCGATAATGATTTCAAGAAATTTCGCCTTGTCATTTCCTTTTGAACGTTTTGTTTATGAACAATAAAGGCATTTATGACAGAAACGTTCAGCAAATGAAAAAACACAACTAACTGCCATCTTTTCGTTCTTCTGCCAACATTATAAGCAGCGCAGAGCTGATCGAATGTATCTACACCACCTTTTGTTGCATTGTCGCATGAAGGTCACGTTGAGGGCTTTATTAGGGATAGGACTATTTTTGCGGAGATCACTCACACTTGTGGGTTAGACATCGGTCGCGGCACGGTCGCTTTCCGGCCCCCACCTACAGCATGAAGTAGTTTATGGCTGCCCCCAACAAGCAGAAAGATTCAAGCTCACTTCTGCTGTCACCGAGGATTGCCCTCGATGGGGCTTGGGACAAAAGTTGCCTCCTCGAGCGACCCAAGGGGTTCGTGCCGAGGTCCAACCGTGTCCTCCCCTATAAGTGTGAACGTACTTGGGACTTCTCCATAGAAACCCCGTTGAAAATAGGATTTTCATATTTTGGTCTAAAACGTCGCAACCGTAACCGTCATGCGGCCGGTAGGAGATCCAAAAACTTTGAAGATTGCCGATCTCATTCGTGTTCGTGCTTATCCAAAAAATAAAGGAGAAACTCCTGCTAAAAAGGGTGAGCGGTAATAAAAGGCAAACAGCTTTCTTTTAGAGAGACCATGTGCGTTTGTTTGTGACTTTTATTGCGGGTAGAAAACTATGGGAAGAAAACGGTTGCATGTGTGCGGCCGAAGTAAGAAAACACCCGGAGAATTCCGGAAAAAGGGAAAAGGGTACATTGGAGGGGGGAGAGGGGGGGGGGGGAGATGGGAGGAAGATTGGTAATCAACCTATAGTGAAAATTAGTGAAGTAGAAATGTATCATAAGAGAACTAGTGTTAAAACAATGAAATACTGCTTATCAGGAAAATAATTTGTATTTCTGATGTGATAATAATAATCTGTATTGCGTTTAACCCTTCTAGACCAATAGAGAAAAAAGCAACAGGTAGAGAGATGTCAAAATAAAAGCAACTTTTTTAACCTCATATATACATAACAAATGGATACACACCAAAATAGCACATTAAAATAGTTTAATTTTCTCAATATTTACAATATTTATACTATAAATATAAATATAAAAATATCAAAAATAACCAATTAATAAAAAAACAAAAATGCAAATTTCTCTTCTAGGATGTCAGTTTCGAAGGTAGAACAAGTTTGGGTTAGATTGTTAATACATTTCTTTAGATACTGACGAAAAAACATTGCTTGGGGTCATATTGACCCCACGCGACTAATTAAGGGTTAAAGTCATGGGATCAGAAGGACTAAAAGCGATCACGAAATTAATTTATAAGATTTACGGCATGGGAGAGTGGCCCCGGGATTTCCTAGAAGTAACAATGATATCTCTCATAAAGAAGCCAAAGGCAATGCATTGTAAAGACTACAGAATGATAAGCCTTCTGTCACACACTTTGAAGATCATGACAAGGATTCTTAATAAAAGGCAGAAGAAATGCTAGGGGACGATCAATTCGGTTTCAGAAAATGACGATGAACTAGAGATGCTATAGGGGTAGTTAGAATCATATCAGAAAGGGCAATAGATTACAGTCAAGATATCTGCATATGTTTCGTATACTGGCAGAAGACCTTTGATAGAGTAAATTGGGTAATGTTGATGAAGATATTAAAAGATATAGGTGTAGACTGGAAAGACAGGAGACTGATCAGGAATCTATATGTGAATCAAATTGTTATGGTCAGGTCGGAGAATGTGGACACCTGTGGAGTAAATATTGGTAGAGGAGTAAGACAGGGCTGCTGCCTATCGCTGACCCTATTCAATATATATGGAGAAAGTCCAATGCAAGAAGTGTTAGAAGGCACAGGAGATTTCAAAATTGGTGGAAGGATTATAAGGACAGTAAAATATGTGGATGATCAAGTACTTCTAGCTAGAAAGGAAGAGGAACTCCAGAAAATGATAAATAGACTAGTAATAACAGGTAGAAAATACAGTATGGAAATAAATACAGAAAAATCCAAGGTCATTCGAATATTGGGCAAAGAAGAGAATCTGCACATAAGTATTGAAGGAAAGCTTTTAGAACAAGTTTCAGACTGTAAATACCTTGGAAGCATCATAACAAGAGAAGCAAAATGTATGGATGAGATCAGGACTAGAATAGGAAAAGCAAAAGCGGCGGAAAAATGACATCAAAAACTTGGAAAGCTTTGAAACGTGAACTTGGAGGAGAATGCCGAAGATAAAATGGACAGATAGGATGAAAAATGATGAAGTGCTACGAAGAGTAGGAGAGAAGCGATTGATTTTACAGACTATTAAAAAGAGGAAGGCAAACTGGGTTGGACATTACCTGAGGAGAGAGAGTATGATTAAAGACATGCTAGAAGGAAAACTAGATGGAAAAAGGGACAGAGGTAGGAAAAGATTTCAGCTGATAGACGATTTGAAAGGAAAAGTGAGTTATCAAGATATGAAAAGGGCAGCAGGAAATAGGAGTATATGGAGAATCAGGTTTAACCATGAATAATCATGGACCTGTCTACGGACAGACTACCTATGATGAAGTAGGAATGTATTTATATTAGAGCACACCATCATTGTCCAAAATAACTTCTACAGGGAATACATCCTCCAACTGTGTTTTCTTTGGGTCATCCGTATTGTTCTGAACCTCCTATACAAAGAAACGATTTCAGATTTTTTCACTAGTAGATATTAATAATACTAATGATAATGCTACTAATAATAATTCTAAAAGATATCAGGAAAATCTTGGAGTGTATAAACATGCATAAAATGCACTTGTAAAGAGGGAAAACAAATTAACAACTAAACCTCTTTATCTGCATGTTCCCAAAACTTAGGATGAATGGATTAAAATATTGACTACATTCTAAACATTATGGAACTTTCCCAACTTATGTGGAGCGATGGATGGAAATCATATCTCTGTTCACTGTCCAGCAAATAGTGGGTCACAGTTTTACAATTACAAGAGTAAATTTAGCATCATTTTATTTGCAACTGTGGATGCTAATTATAACTTCTTGTAAATATCTCTGTTCACTGTCCAGCAAATGGTGAATCACAGTTTTACAATTACAAGAATAAATTTAGCATCATTTTATTTGCAACTGTGGATGCTAATTATAACTTCTTGTAAATATCTCTGTTCACTGTCCAGCAAATAGTGGATCACAGTTTTACAATTACAAGAATAAATTTAGCATAATTTTATTTGCGATTGTGGATGCTAATTATAACTTTTTGTACATTGATGTTGGTACAAACAGAAGGGCCAATGATGCATTAGTATTTTCTAAGTGTGCATTCAATGAAGCACCGGAGAACAACACCGTCAATATTCCAAAAGATGGTGTTTTTGTAGCGGATGATGCTTTTCCATTGAGAACAAACATTCTGAAACTGTATAGCAGAAGAGGACTACTAGATCAGAAACAAAAAAAATTTAACTACAGGCTCTCTAGAGCTTGTTGTGTAGTGGAGAACACGTTTGGTATACTGACTTCCAAATTTTTTGTTTTTGAAAAATCAATTCCATTAAAAGTGGACAGAATAGAATTACTTGTGAAAACGACCTGTGCTCTTCACAACTGGCTTCAAAAATCTTGTAGGCATAGCCTTCCATACATATCGAAGGAGATGGTTGATGTTGAAGTGTGTGAAGAAGGACGAATAATACCAGGAAATTGGCGGCAAGGGAAATGTGAACGCATGACAGCTGTAGAAAATCTTTCCAGCAACAATCACAGTAGATCAGTCAACAGAATACGAGATATGTTTGCAGATAAATTTATGTCTACTGATATTGCGCCATGGCATTGGAAAATGATGTAAATTTTTATTAGAATATTGTACCATTTCTGTCAATAAAGTTTTTTAAGATTGATAAATTTTACTCCATATTAGAAGTGCTGCTCCTTGGTACACATACTGACCGCAAAAACGAATGCGCTTGTTTGTACCAAGACAACTTTGGTACATAAATATCATCTCTCCCTGCTCCACTTTTCTCTGACTTCTATACTTTTGCTAGTTCAAATGCATAGCGCATCTGAATACTTTTCATCTTGGACTTCACATCTTGTTCCGTCACTCTTGGTAAATTTAAGTCAGAAATTAAATTCTGAATAGCGTTTTCTCTGGCAGTCTTGATTTTATAATTAGTTTTTAGTATTCCACAGGCACTCGTAATTTTGTATTAAGTCCAAAAACAATGGTGTATGTTCCTCTCTACACTTAAACACCATGATTCTTCCGATTAATTCCTGGCATGAACCAGCAGAACTCGCTATCTTCAGTTCACTTGTCATTTATGGCTTAAAACCGGAGCATCTGTGACGTCTCGAGACGAAAATGCTTTCAATGCCATTGAAATTTTCTGTTTACATGAATCAATCATCGTTCAATGTGGGTGATTCATTCCCATTGCTTCCATGGAATTGAACAAAATCAGAGCTTGACCCTACTTCTTTCAATGTTCAATGCGATCGCTCAATGACATTGAATTCCTGTGTACACTTATCAATTTTTGTTCAATTTGGATGATTCAACCGGATTGTTCAGTGGAATTGAACCATGAAAATGTGCCTTAAGTTCCTGGCACCTGTAAATAACCCCCCTTAGGGGGAAGGGGAGTATGACCAGTGCTTACGTAAGATTTTTTATCAAAGAAATTTTTTACTTTTCACATGCGACTTACGTGTCGTGACAGCTCGTCCACAGCAAGCTTCCATCTGCTCATTACCTGCATTTTGCCTGACATTAGAATTCTTTTCGCTGTATTTAACTGATTTTTCAATAAACATAACTTGACCTTGTTTAATCTGATAGATTTTTCCTCATTGTGCTTTAAAGGGCATTAAAATGCATTGCAACGCTATAAGAAGGCATTAGAAAGTATTGCCATACATAACTATGCATTTTCTAATTTTTATTAAAAAGGGGGGTACAATGAAATCTTACGTAAGACGAGGGGGAAGAGGGTCACCCAAATGCTAATGGTTGCTGGCATGGGGAGACGAGGTGGTCAGAAATACCTAGTTAACATTTGCTGTTGTAATGCATGAACGGTCCACTAGTGAATGAATATAACCTGTCAAACCCTATCAGGGGCGGCTCGTGGTGTCGAAAATAATGGGGGCTTCACGTCAACCAAAATCCCCCTTTAGAGCCTGAACAGTGGATGCAGACCTCATGCTTCACTTAACAAGTAAATACACACAATTAAGCACAATAATCTTCCCTAGCTATACATAACACTTATGAAATGTTGACACATATGAGAATATATTGGCCTAAGAGCGAGAGATGTCTGAAAGCATATAATCGTAGCCTATGTCTTGTACTGGTTTTCGTGCCAAGAAATGCCTCTTCTCAGCGTTATAAAGCCGTATTGTAGAAGTAGCAATTCCATTTTTGGGGTTCTTAAAGCAGGCGTCAGATGCCTTCATCAGTACGGTTTGCATGATTGGAGGCCCCCTAAATCTTGGCCTCCCCCGCATTGTGAGGATTGCGGGGCCTACCAGTATGCCTCTGGTCCTACTTAAACAAGGTATAACATTTTAAGACAATTAAATTAAAAAATTGTGTTATAAATGTCAAAACATTTTGATCCTTATAAAATCCGAGATTTTAAAACAAGATATATTTAAGAGGTTTAAGTAAATCAGGCACTTAAAGAAATGTAGTAATTCAATAGTTGACAAGTAAAACAAAAAAGTTGTGTTTAATCTGCCAAATTTTGCAATAATCTGGTTTTAATGGCGAGAAATGACTCTTCTCAGCATTATAAAGCCATATTGTAGAAGTCGCAATTACATTTTTCGGGTTCCTAAAGCAGGCGTCAGATGCCTTAGTCAGTACAGTTTGAATGATTGGGGACCCCTGCATTGTGAGGCCTATCAGTACACCTCTGTTGGTGCTATTTTGAGAGAGGATATATTGCACTTCCTTCAAATAAAGCTAATAAATTTTAATTTAATGAAACAATATTTCATGTAGACTGAAAATTAAAAAATATATAATTCACATTATAGTATGTTCCAGAGAGTTGAATTCTATTCTTGGCTGATGTCAAACAGATTTCCATGACATTGGCAATTAGCATGTCCTGCAATATGTAATGATAGGAATATTTATATGCATGAATTTTTTGTGAGAAAATATTTCATGTGTAGACGAAATAAAAATTAATGTTTTGGTCTGTTCTTTACAGAAAGCAACCTAAGCCTCTTAAATGTATTTTTATAAATATGCTACAACTCAATCCTTGCTTCTGTAGCCAATTTAACAACAGCAAAGGCTCCAGATTTATTATCACAAATGATTACTTAATAAATGTTGAACAACATTAGCTGTAAATAGCAACGTATTATTTACCATTCCAGGATCTAAAAAGGTATACGGTAATAATTAAACAATTATCTTCTCTTCTTCTTCTCTTTATAAATATTTTTAAAAATTTGTTTGCTTTTGCAGAAAAAGTCCTAATTACTGATTGCTTACAAAAGTTTGCAAGATTTTAAATTTTGATTTCAGGTAGGCTTCTTTCGTTTCCGAAATTCTATATCTAGATAAAAATTCATAATTTGGGTTTAAAATTTTATTTTTAATACTCTATGTTACTTTTATAGATTTATTTTAAGAAAATTATTTTCAAAGAAGTTAAACAAAGCTTATAAAACAAACATCATGCCAAAATGACCATGGAGATCATTCTCAGATCCTGACATTAAAATATAAGAGAATAGCCGCAGCAAGAGCCACAAAGTCTTCTGAACAAAGACAAATTCGACTTTGATCGCAATGACTTAGAGACGACTAGTATTGCTCCGATTGTAGCATCAGAGCTGTTGCCTATCGCCGATCCTATTCGATACATATTGAGAAATGCCAATGCAAGAAGTGCTAGAAGGCACAGGAGATGTCAAGATTGGAGGAAGGAACAGGAAAATATGCAGATGATCTAATACTATAGCTAGAAAGGAAAAGGAACTCCATAAAATGATAAATAGACTGGTAATAACAGTAGAAAATATGGAATGGTAATAAATACAGAAAAATTCAAGATCATGCGAATATCAGGTAAAGAAGAAAACTTTGAACCATTAGAACAAGTTTTGGACTATGAATATCTTGAAAGCATCGTAAAGAGAGAAGCAATATATACCATAAAATAAGGACTTGAATAGTGAAAGATAAAGCCAGTTTTAGAAGAAACAAACACCTACTAATGGAGAATATAAAGGAAGATATCCGCAAGAAGTTGATAAAATGCTGTATGTGGTGTATAGCATTGCAGAAATGTGAGCGCTATATAAAAATTATACAAAATATCTCAACTGCTGAAGGCGTAATTTTGTGGAATAATTCCATAATATGAAATAACAACATTGTAATTTTCCACTATTGGTTATAATATCACGACATAGGTTTTGACAATTGGAAATAGTGCTACACATTAGAAACAATGTGTTACTTCTTAACGAGCATTTATTCCCAACTAACTCACCCGTCCTTTCCATTCCATTCTCAACACCGCAACCCTCATTTCCCCTCCACCAACCAATCACCTAGCAGTCATGCCCTTACATCGACGTTTCCCCCACCTCCCATTCCATCCTTCTCTCCTATATATACTCTGTCGATATTTTTTGTGTCACCTGATGATAATGCTAAACGTCAAAACCTAGGTCGTGATATTATAACCAGTGGTGGAAAATTACAAAGTGTTGTTATTTCATATTATGATATGAATGACTTGGAAAGTTTCAAAATTTGGGCATAGAGAAAAATGGTGAAGGTAATATGGACAGATAATATGAAAAACGAGGAATTACTAAGAAGAGTAGGAGAGAATGGAATGTTTAATCGGACAATAAGAAAGAGGAAATGAACGGGATTGGATATTACCTGAGGAGAGAAACCATGGTTAAAGATGTGTTAGATGGATAACTGGAAGAAGTATGAGAAAGAAGTAGGGAAAGGTTTCAGCTGATAGACAAATTGAAAGGGAAAGAGAATAGCAATGAAGACATGAAGAAGACTTTGGAAAATTGGAGTTTGTGGAGGACTAGATTTAACTATAAATAATAATCATGGACCTGTCTATGGACATATTACCAATGAGGATGATGATTTTCATTTTGTTACATTTCGTCCTCTAATTGCTAAACGTTCGCCACTGGTTTGAGAAATGTTTGCTGGACATAATGGGTCTAGTGAATAAAAATTAAGCAAATGCAAACAGTAAAAGCAAAAGCATTTGCTAAAAGCATAAGCAAATTCTAAAAGCATTTGCTTCATATTGAGTGAATAAAAGTTTGCTTTTGCTTATAAGCATTTGCTACTCAGTTTTAAGCAAATGCTTAAATTTTATGGAAGAAAGCTCTTTGCAACTCATCCTTCACTTGTTTTTGTTGACATTTAAAGTTTTACATAGTTGAATTTCAAACTTAAAAATAAATATGTTGGGTAATATTTTTTTAAAAGTTAATTAATAATTTTTTTAACTATTTCTTTTATAACTGAATTCGATTATATCACAAATCATGGGTGCATTTTTATTCAATTGGTTATAATAATTTTATCCAGTCATTTGCCTTTATAGTGATTTTGGACGCCACAAATTTTACTGTCTTATATACAGCTGTGCATTGTACGTGGTGATCTTCCCCAACTCCTATTTGAAATTCGGGATCACTTTAAGTACCTTAAAAATATTTATATCTTCTGTTTGGAAGACAGTGCTCCACCACGTCTCTCTTGATATTCTCCGAGTAACAGATTTGAAATATAGGTACTTAACATTTTCTTCAGAGAAACGATATAAATTTTTATAACTGTTGGTTGTTGAAACTTTTCTCATATTTTTTAACCTTTCGTGTCACCATAAACTGCCATATTTATATTTAGAATCAATTATCATGAAAATAGAGTACTTAGAAATATCTTAGCAAGCCCTTTATCTCACTTAAAAAAGTTTAAGCATATGATTAAAGCATTAAGCAAAAGCTCGGTTTTATTCACACAATTTTAAGCAAATGCTTAAGAAAAATCCTAAAAATAAGCAAATGCTTGTTCTTTCTAGCAAAAGCGAATGCAATTTTTTTTATTCATCCCAAATCAAGCATTTGCTTAAAAAGTGATAGAAATCTTAAGCATTTGCTTATTTTTTATTCACTCGACTCATTTTAAGATTTTAGGAAAATTTTAAGATTTTTTGCATTTTTCTTTATTATCCTTCAAGCTCGATTTCTTTATAAATAATTATAATTATAATTAATTGAACTGTTGAAGAGTTTAAGTAATGTTTCTTTCCAAATATAAGAAGGCATGCATTGTTCAAGTTTGTTAGAAAGATAGATTTCAAATTAGTGATTGGGCAATTTTTCAGAAAAGGCTTAGAAAAAGTTCGGAAAATCCCTTTGCTGAAACTGGTCACCTGATGTTCCCCTGATTTATAAGAGAACAACTGTCTGTGTGTACGAAAACAGTGAATTTTTAGCATCATTTAATCATAATTTTTATAGTATGTATTTCTCAGTGTTATCTTTCTCTGACAACTTATAATCTAAGCAGTCATTATTTCCTTAATCTCCATTATATTATATGGAAAGTTACCATTAAAATTCCAACTCTTGTTGCCTTGCTGTCAAATTCTACAGAAGTTGACTATCTGAGTTCTCAACAACTATTTATCACAGAATTTTTTCTTCTCTCACATTTTCATTGAGTAAATAAATAAAAATTTTAATGTTATTTCTAGAAAACTGCTTTATGTCAAGATTAGGAGATATAAATTCAGTGAGAGCTTTTGTACAACTAAAAATATGAACATTAGCATGATGATGTATCTAATGTCTCCTAACCTGCTTCTTTTGAAAACATCGGTTGCTTTTAAATTGATGAAAAATATTATGCTAATAAAGTAGAAAATTTTGCTTATCTGTGATGGAGAGTTTTAATGCAGCGTAAATAGACTTTAGGGAAATTGTTGCTTTGCAGAGGGTAGATTTATCAACAAAAATTTTATGAATTCCTGTTGTTATTCACTTGAAGTAATGTCTACATTTCACTCTCTCACCCAGGTCTGTTCATTCTCCTTTCATCTCTTTCTCTCTAGTAAACTCGAAAACAATATTCTCTGATTATCTCTTGTCAGATTATAAGTGCTGATTAACTTGGATACATTTTCCTCAATAATGCCTGCTGTTTATCAAATTTAATCTACAACAAATTTTTTAGCTAATTAATAATTATGTAATACTAATGCTTTTAAATACAACACCTATTTATACAATAACATTTTGTTTGCATAATATAATAATGTTAAATCAAAATGTATAACACTAATTGATTTTTGGCAGTCGTTGAAGCATGAAAGGCATTCAAGAACAAGGGCTTAAAAATACTTGTCTCATTGTCAGATATCTCCAATAGCCACAAAAAATTAAAAATCAGGTGCACATTTTGGCTGCAAAGCAGCTGCCTTCAGTGGGAATTCGTCAGAAATTGATTCTAAAAGAACATGTGCGCTAGTAGGTATATCCATTTTTAGGCGCGTTTTGCTTCCAGCATAAGCACCTATTAGCATCGGTTTGTCCGTCCGTCCATCCACATGTTCGTTCTCTGCTTCTACCGAACGGATTTTTATGAAATTTGATATTAAGGACTTACAATATAAGAAAGTCACAAAAATAAATCACGTAAGCCAATCCGAGGTACCACTTTACTGGTGACAAAAATGAACTTTCCATTATATCTCATAAATGTTTGGTCAAATTAAAATAGTTTTCAAATAAACCTATAGAACTAGTAACATAGAGTATTTCTTTTCCTATACATTTTTATTATAGGAGTAGCCATTATCAAGAAAATTGAACAAGAAAGTCATAATTTGCTTTGAACAGAAAAATTCATGCATAGCTACCTAATTGTTGTCAACATAAATAATCTTGTTGGTTACTGAAGTAAATAAGATCTGCTATAATTACAAAATTCATTTAATTCCTTACACGTGCATGACAGCTTTTGTAAGCGGAAGGAAATGGATTCTCTACGGCGAAGAAAAGAACATAAACGTAAATATTACAACTACTGAACCCAGGTGAGGTATGTTTTAAGTAATTTTCGATTGTTTGGTTGATTAAAACTGATTAGAAAATAAATCACTAAATATATGCAAATAGAATATTTCCCTGGAATCATTTCTGATATATTGTTTTGCAGTATTTAGTCATTAAAATTGCGTAATGTTGATTGATGCACCAACTAAGGGGGGAGAAGAAATTTTTAATAGACAAAGATACAGTCGGGTCGAGGTGTTTTGCTGTTTTATGGTGTGTGTTCGGTCAAATGATATTGTATAGTTTCAAACACTCCATCGCACGAAATGCGCCTATTTGTGAAACATTACACTTTCCTAACTGGTTATTTTATATGGAGGAGGGGGGATTTTGTTGGTGGGTGTCCATTGAGGGTAAGCCTGAGAAAGGATTTTGAGGCTTGTGAATTTGAAAGGGAAGGTATTTGAGCTTAAGGAAATGGAAGGTTTATCGTCAGAGGAGGGGGGAGGGTTGGGTAGCATGAGTTAAACCATGGAGATTTTTTCTAACAAATCGATGTCCCCTGTTTTGCAAGCAACTCATTGCTCCATTGCATGATTCTTTCTCTAATTTCTCCAGTATCTTGCAAAATATTTTTAAATCTCCAAAAACCAATAGAATGGGATCAAATGTTGGCCGTGTGGTGGTCAATAAATATCACAATTGTGCGCCTCTGGAAATCTGCATGCATTCTTGTGGCCCTTGAATGCAGGGCGGGACTGACTCAGGAAACATTACTGGGAAATTGTTAAGCAGACCAGCCCTGGCCCACACAAATAATATGTGCTCCTAGTAGGATTGGAAGGTGAAATGGACAGAGAGGAAGAGAAATGAAGAAGTATTAGAAATTGTGCGAGAAGTAAGGATGTTACTAGAAACATTCAGGAAAAGAAAAGCAAATTGGATAGGGCACATATTGAGAAGACAATGTTTACAAAGGACTATCTTAGAAGGTAAAATTAGTGGAAGAAGAGGAAGAGGGAGAAAAAGAATAGGAATATGAGAGAATTTAAAGCAGGAATATAGTACTTATAGAGGCATAAAAGAGGCTTCTAGGGAGAGAGAGAGATGGAGGCAACGATTCAGCTGAAACCTGTCTTCGGGCAGCAGCATGATGTTGATGATTAAGATTGCCACCTCTCCTGGAATTAGTCCACTGTAGATACATCTCTTCCAGAGGGACTTGCCCAGGAGATCAAAATCTTCGGAATCAAATAATTTTCAGATTTACTGCTCTTTTTACCTTGTATTAAATTGAGATGTTGGTGGATTCATTACCTTTGACCCGAATAAAGTGACACTTAGTGTGGAAATGTATTCTTTGCACAGGATCATGCTAGTAACTACCTCTGACGTCTCGAAAGAATCACTTGATTTTGGCAACAATTTAAACCTATCTAGAAACATTAATAATTGTTTTCAATATCATTTGTTTCTTTATAAATAATGTTGCTAAGACCTGACTTTTAACTGGTTATACTATATTTTGACATTTGAGAAGGAGAAAAAAATTCTGTACTTGACCGGGAATCAAACCCGGGTCCCCCTACTTGCTGAATAGGTGCTTTAACAATCAAGCCAGCATGATTCTCCATCCTCGAATTTACAGTGAATAAGGGCTATCTGAGTAGTAAACCTCCAACACTTAACGTCTTTACAGAGGCATCGCAGAAAAAACCCCTACTTGATCCCAAGAAAGTGAGATGACTTCAAATAACAAAAACAAAGTTGATGAAATGACATTTTATGCATGTTCACATAAAGCTGAAATTAAATGTTGACATTTGAGAAGGAGAAAAAATCCTGTACTTGACCGAGAATCGAACCTAGGTCCCACGATGCCTCTGTGAGGATGTTTTGTGTTGGAGATGTACTACTCAGCTAGCCCTTCTTCACCGTAAATACCCCAATTCAAGAATGGAGAGTCGTGCTGGCTTGATAGCTTAATTGGTTACAGATATGCCTGTACTTTAAACGTGACAATTATTTTTAAGAAATAGTTACATACTTACATTTTATTCCAGTTATTGCTCACTGCTGCTACTATTCCAGATATTGCAAATGAGAATAAAACGAAGTATGAAACAAATGAAAACGTTGTACTTATGTATTTTACTCTAACTTCTCATCTCGCTGCATTCGTGCGGCTAGTGGCTATTACCTATTAATGTAACCAAAATGTGTAGTACATTTTATCGAACAAAGTAACCAACTTAGTCTGTTGTTAAATTACCAACTTTGCTTGACATTGATCGTGTAGTCAAGTCCTGAGATGAAATATTACTTCTATTTTCTTAATTTCCCTTTCTTCTCCAGTATTACTGCACAAAATGAAAACTTGAAACAATAACCTCTCAAAATATAATTTGGTCAAGTTTATTTTTAGTAGTCATGCGCAGTCTAAAATATTAATGAAAAATATATAAATTGACATTAAATCAAATTGAAACGATATATATTGTGATTTTAATATATTTTTAGTGCTTTTCGTCATTGCTGAAAAGCACTATTGTTAGGGCTACCAGATGTCGACTTGATGGAAAGTGGACAAATGGGCAAATTGAAGGGGATAAAAAGAGGACAACGAAAAAACTTATCTCATGAAATATACATTTGTGAGGATAATGTTAAGTTTTGATTTCTTTGTGATAACATTAATAAAATTTTAAATCTTTGAGGTTCATTTTATATTACATTTAAGGTTGAATATTTCAGTCTTAATAAAAGAGGACAATATTTAAAAAATGTAATAACCATCAGATTTAGCGCAGATAAAAAAATCATTTGACAATATCTGTGAAACTTACATTACATATAAGAAAAATTAATACATTAGACTTAAAATAAATTAATAATTAAACATAGTTAATATTTTTGTGACATGCTTATTTCTTTAATTACAGATGTTTCCTTTAACAAGTACTCTTAAAACTGTTCACAATTATAATTCTTAAAATTAAATTTATTTTTTTATAGCTGCAATGCTTAAATGGTTACGATCATCTGTCCATTGGGAAATTACGAAAAACTTCTTTAAACATTGGCATTATGTGCTGGTATAGCAAAAATTAATTGGCATATTTTTTAAAACTCACTGTATTGCTCTTCAACATCAACGGATTTAAAATACTGTAAGTACCCATTTCTCATAGGATAATATTGAATTGAAATTGATGTTTCCTTTAATGCCTTGAGATTGCAAAACTGGCCAAAAAGCTTTAAATTGTTTATATTTATACCGTACCTTTTCGAAAATCACTTCAGTGAATACTTTAAGATTTCTGTTACTCAAACTTTAGACACAAAAGAGCTGATTAATAGTTTTTGAGTTAGAGCGCCCACAAAAATCTATCACATACAGACAGACAGACACACAGACATCATCGAGAAAATAGTCAAAACGTGTTCAGGGGACCTTAAAACTTGTATTTCCGTTGAAATCTCGAATTCGATTTTTTTCATGAAAACAATACTTTCTCCATATAGGAAGTATATGGAGAAAGTAAAAAGAGGACTTGTCCGGTTAAGAGAGAACCTCTGGTCACCCTAACTATTATCTTCGTGATGTCTGTCCGTCCGTACGCATATATCAGGGAAGAATTGGCCTAACCCATTTCAATCAAATTTGGTCCATAGAATCTTCAGATAAATACATAACCAATAAACGGCGCAATATACATTGCACAAACTTTCTCGTATACGGTTGTGTACGTGCGTAAAAGAAAAACGCTTGTAAATCAAAGTTAATCGTAGTTTAGTGTATATTTTAATGACACTGTTCAATATTTAATAGTTTTTTGGGACATATGGCTTAGTAAGTATTATTTGTGACATCAGGCTGTACGATTGGATGGATTTTAATCAAAATCCTTATAGCCATTTTTGAGTAAATCGAATTTTGTTTCAAAATATCCTAGTATAAAGTACCCTTAATTGTTGCACAATATGGTTCATCTCTTCAGAATGTCTATTATGATTGATATTATGGTCAAATATGAGATATCATTTGATTCAGTTTAGGCTGTAATAAGATTTTTAGTGGATCGCGGCGGAGGCGTGACGTCATACGGCTTAGGTAAGATAGCTTAGCGCACATTGTAATGCCATATAGCGATTTCAAGAGATATATGTCTTACGTAGTATTATTTGTGACATCAGGCTCTACAATTGTATTGATTTTAATCAAATTCTTGGGAGCAATTTTTGAGTAAATAAAAGTTTTCTAAAAATCGCCAAGAATAAACTACCCTTCATTTTTGCGCAATATAATTTTTATGAAAAAGGGTCTGCAAAAGATGATATATTACACAAATACTAAATATCGTTTGGGCCCTAGAACAGCGAACAGACGACAGACAGCCGGCATGGCGAAAAGCACTTTTATGGACTCGGGGACACCTAAAACGTGTATTTCCATCAAAATCTCGAAGTCGAATTTTTTCACGATAACAATACTTTCTCAATGTACTACGTATATTAGAAAGTAAAAAGACATTTGGACCTGATCGACTCAGCAGGGGTGCCACCATTGTACAATTAAACCTTTCAATAATTTTAAATTTGGAAGGAAATGTCCGAACCGATTTCAACGAAATTTTCTATGAAGGAGCTGTGTAACATAAAAAACAACATCAAGATGTTTAGTATAGATATAAAAAGCAGGACTGCACCTAAACAAGGAAAGATAGTATTTATTTTACACGAATTTGTGTTGAACTGTATGCATCAATTTTAACCAAATTTAATATTTATAATGTATACATATATAAAAATCCATAATAGCATATTTGCACCGGATTTTCCAAACAGGGGCGCCACAATTACAACTTAATCTTTTTCAGTAATTATGGATTTGGAAGGAATTGGCAGAAAGGATTTCAACTAAGTTTTGTGTATAAGATTCGTACAGCATAACATAATGAAATCAAGATATTTAAAGCGGAGCTAAAGAGCGAGGCTACCACAATAAAAGGTAAAATAATATTTCTTTTACACTTATATCTGGAGAACTGACCGCATGGATTTTTAAAAATGTTTAATGTAATATCACCCAACATAAAACGCTTGATATCTTTGTCTGCGCGACGGGGATGCATCGCCGGTTTGCCGAGGATGTCTGCAGGCGGCGTTGGTTGGTCCATGTCAAGCTCTTAAAACGCGAATAACTCGATCAAATATGCAGATATAAACTTGAAATTTGGCAGTGATAATCTATTCGGATATGAAAATACTGTGACTAAGAAAAATTTACGGAAAACTTCCAGGGTTTGACTCCAGGGGATAATTTGCATTTTCCATAAGATAACAGGTAAAAATCGTCTATTTGACGTGCAGACTTATCTTCTTTTTGACATTAAAATTAGAAAATATTAATTCACGAGCTTTACATCTAAACCATTTAAACGAAAAGATTAAAAGGTTTCTTATTCTGTTCATCGTTTTTCGTCTACAATTCGAAGTTCCTCATGTTCAACGTTTAATTCGCACATTTTGGGGAAATCTTGCCATTTTAACGGGATGTTGCCGTGCCTATCAATTACGTTGTTAAACCTCGAAATCCTATTGTTATTTCAATCCTTATGATTTTAAGCGTGCTTTGAAGACTTTAATACGAAAAGGAGAGAAAGACGAAAGCAGGGGGAAAATCTTTTAATTGCTATCAATGTAAACGACATTGGTTGCGTTATTTATGAGAATGTATACCTAAAAACCTGAAATACTATTTAAAATTAGATTAAAACCGTTATGATGAGCTAAATTCAATAATATTGAAATAGAAACGGTATGAAAATCGGAGGTATTTGCTGGACGTTTTAATAAACAAACCGAGCATGTAAAATATTTATAGCGTGAAGTATTGTGCGATAGGTTACGGGAGTTAGTTAGAAGAATGGAGTACTTGAGGACGGTTTTGGAAATAGGAAGAGAAAGATAGGTATCAAAAATAATAATAAAAGGCTAAGTTTTCAGTCCATTGGTCTGAGTGACAAGCTATTAATCAATGATGTAGATAGAAAATGGAAATTTTGCAGAAATTTATATAATGAGCTAATCAGAATTTTTTATTTGAGGTTGACATGATAATTAAAATGCACTGGTGGTGTAGTGGTTAGCGTGTCGGCTTTCTATTGCAAAGTTCGGGGGTTCAAACCCCTCGAATGGAGGTTTTATTTATATTTAAAAAAAAAAAAAAAAAACTATCATCAGTGCCTGGCAGTAGGCAGCAGTACTGTCAGTAAGGTATAGAGCCGAAAACAAATGATGTTGGTTGGGTCTATATCCAATACAGCTGTAGGCGTGATCAGGACGATTTGAACGGCTACAGTACTGCGATGTGGAAAGCAAGAGGGAAACTACCACATTACAATCCCTAGTAAAGATTATATGGTTGGACAATATGAGTTCTCTCGAGGTAAAACAATCCGGAGGTAAAATAGTCCCCCAATCGGATCTCCGGGCGGGGACTGCCTTGAGGAAAACATTTGTCGAAAGTAAATTACGAATAGGGACTTGGAACGTAAGAACTATGAGAAAGGCAGGAAAGCTAGAGAACTTGAAAGAAGAAATGAGAAGAAATAGAGTTGACATTATAGGGCTAAGCGAAACTAGATGGGAGGGAGAAGGACAGTTCGACTCGGAAGAATTCACGGTAGTTTATTCTGGAGGAAATAGTGGGGAAAGGGGAGTAGCTCTGGTACTTAGGAAAGATATGATGAAAAGCGTGACAAAGATAATAGCAACGAACGATAGACTGATGGCAATAAAGCTAAAAGCAGTCCCAGTGGACATGCTGATAATCCAGGTATATATGCCAACGTCAGCTCATGACGATGAAGAAATAGATGAGATCTATGAGCAAATTAATGAAATTTACGAAGAAGACGGAAGAGGAAAGGTAAACTGCATAATAATGGGAGATTGGAACAGCATAGTCGGAGAAGGACAGGAAGAAAATGTTGTCGGGCAATACGGACTTGGGAAGAGAAATCGAGGAGGGGAGAAACTCGTAGAATTCTGCATCAATAATGACCTTGTAGTGACTAATACATGGTTCAAAAACCATAAACGAAGGTTATACACATGGAAAAGCCCAGGAGATAGAATGAGATGCCAAATAGATTACATCCTTGTAAAACAAAGATTTAGGAACAGCATAAAGAACGCCAAGGCATTGCAAGGAGCAGACATTGATTCAGATCACAGCCTTCTAATACTTGACGTGAGTACAAAGCTCAAACAAATAAGAAAAACGAGAAGAGAAAGACAGACCTGGGACCTACAAAAACTGAAAGAAAGGCAGGATGTAGTCAGCATGAAGTTGGAAGATAACCTAAGAAAGTTGGAAAACAAACCGAAGACCGTTGATATAGAATGGGATGAAATTAAAACCAGTATCAAGGATACCTTGGATAAAGAGATTGGAAAACAAGAGAAGAAAATCAGAAAACCATGGATCACGAAGGAAATGCTGGAGAAAATGGATGAGAGACGAAAATGGAAAAACGTTAACAGTGAAGAAGGTAGAGCCAACTATAGGCGTATAAACAATGAGTTGAGAAGGGTAACAGATAAAGCTAGAGAAAATTGGCTAAAAGGAAAATGTGATGAAATAGAACAAATGGAGAAATTAGGACGGTACGATATGATGTACGCTAGGGCACTGGAATTAGAAGATAAGAAGTCTAATGGAATTTGTGGTAAAGGAATTATGAATACGGATGGGAAGATAGTCTCAGAAACAAAGGATGTAGCACAGGTATGGGAAGAATACATTAAGGAATTATACGGCAAACAGACAGGAGCGGCAAAAATAGAACTGGAAAATGAGGAAAACATTGAAGAAGATAACTTAGGACCAAGTATTATGGAGAGCGAAGTAGAAAAAGCGATAGTGGAACTTAAGAAGGGGAAAGCCACGGGCAGCGATGGAATACCGGCTGAGATACTTAAAGTCATAGGATCAGAAGGACTAAAAGCGACCACGAAATTAATTAATAAGATTTACGACACGGGAGAGTGGCCTCAGGATTTCCTAGAAGTAACAATGATCCCTCTAAAGAAGAAGCCAAAGGCAATGCAGTGTAAAGATTACAGAACTATAAGCCTTCTGTCACACACATCGAAGATCATCACGAGGATTCTTAATAAAAGGCTGGAGAAAAAGGCAGAAGAAATAATAGGGGAAGATCTATTCGGTTTCAGAAAAGGACGAGGAACTAGAGATGCTATAGGAGTAGTTAGAATCATATCAGAAAGGGCAATAGAATACAGTCAAGATATCTGCGCATGTTTCGTAGACTGGCAGAAGGCCTTTGATAGAGTAAATTGGGTAAAGTTGATGAAGATATTAAAGGATATAGGTGTAGACTGGAAAGACAGGAGACTGATTAGGAATCTATATGAGAATCAAGTTGTAAAGGTCAGGTTTGAGAATGTGGACACCTGCGGAATAAATATCGGTAGAGGAGTAAGACAAGGATGCTGCCTATCGCCAACCCTATTCAATATATATGGAGAAAGTCTAATGCAAGAAGCTTTAGAAGGCACAGGGGATTTCAAAATTGGAGGAAGGATTATAAGAACAGTAAAATACGCAGATGATCAAGTACTTCTAGCAAGAAAGGAAGAGGAGCTACAAAAAATGATAAATAGACTAGTGATAACAGGTAGAAAATATGGTATGGAAATAAATACAGAAAAATCCAAGGTCATTCGAATATCGGGTAAAGATGAGAATCTGAACATAACTATTGGGGGAAAGCCATTAGAACAAGTTTCAGAATATAAATACCTTGGAAGTATCATAACACGAGAGGCAAAATGTACGGATGAGATCAAAACTAGAATAGGAAAAGCAAAAGCGGCTTTCAGGAGAAAGAAACAACTACTTACAGGGAATATAAGGGAAGATATCCGCAAGAAGTTGATAAAATGCTACGTATGGAGTATAGCATTGTATGGGGCAGAAACATGGACGCTAAGGAAAAATGACATCAAATACTTGGAAAGCTTTGAAATGTGGACTTGGAGGAGAATGCTGAAGATAAAATGGACAGATAGGATGAAAAACGATGAAGTGCTACGAAGAATAGGAGAGAAGCGAATGATTATACAGACTATCAGAAAGAGGAAGGCTAACTGGGTTGGACATTACCTGAGGAGAGAGAGTATGATTAAAGACGTGTTAGAAGGAAAACTAGATGGGAAAAGGGAAAGAGGTAAGAAAAGGTTTCAGCTGATAGACGATCTGAAAGGTAAAGAGAGTTATCAAGATATAAAGAGGACAGCGGAAAATAGGAGTATATGGAGAACCAGGTTTAACCATGAATAATCACGGACCTGTCTACGGACAGACTACCTATGATGATGATGATAATTAAAGAAATAACTTTCCGTTTGTGGCGCTATTTTGAGGGGGGATATATTGCACTTCCTCCGAATAAAACTAATTAAATTTTAGAAGAAAGGGAGGAGAATGGGTGGGAGGAAGATGTAGGATGGGAAGATAAGGGAGGGTGAAGAATAAGAGGGAGAGAGGGATGGAGAATGAGAAGAATAAAGAGGGAAAATACGAGGGAGAGAGAATAGGGGGAGAGGGAGGGAAGAGAATGGGAGGGAGGTAGAGAGAAAGGGGGTATGAATGGGAAGTACCTTAATTTTAATACATAATCTGCACATACCCGTCATATTTGACGGGCAATTACGCTAGTACACATAAATAAATAACCAAAATAGCTGATATTATTCGAGTTGGCTAAACAAGGCTACCACAACATAAAGGTTAGAATTTTTCTGTAACTATGAATTTGGAAGATATTGGCTGACCAGATTTCAAAGAGATTTCGTGTGTAGGGCGAGTAGGTATAGAATGGCAAAACGAAATGAACATGTTTAGAAGAGATCTAATAAGCAGGGCTACCACAATACAAGGAAAAATAATTTTTCTTAAGACATCTCCAATCTGTAATATACTGTTTTAGTAAATACTAATATAATAAACTTACGATGATATTTTCTGATTTCAAAGAAAATACATAAGTATACGATCATACTACGGCGAATTTGACGAAAAGCATTTCTGTACCCCGGGTAACCCGTATACATCCCTACTTGTTGACTGTTATCTACGTGTACCTCCTATGCTATTAGTACGTATGTTTAACTTTATTATTTGAATCGTGAAATTATTTGTTAATACATTAGGCAAACATAATTGTATCGGTATTTGCGAAGCTTATCTATTTTTAATTCAAATATATACAATTAAAAAAATACGAAAATTCACGTTAACCTGGATTTTTCCCGACGGTGTCCCGGATTTTCTTATTTGGAACTCATAATGTCCAGGTTTTGCTTCCTAAGATTTTGGCCACTCTAATCTACATGTCTCTGCTATTATTCCTTGAGTTAACTGCGACAATAATATTTTAAAAACTAGGTAGTAATATCTTATCTATCAATCGAGCGTCAACGACTAGAAAATAGTGCTCCGATGATGTTCAGAGCGAATCTAATTAAGGTGAATTGAATTTGAATAAATTTAGATAGCCCGAAGAAAAGTCAAAACTGCAGCAATGGAAATAGGGGGTTGGGTGCTAAGGGAAGACGTGAAGGTGAACTGTTTTCGATGCGATTCCAGTCAAGTCCTTCGAGAGGCCGCGTCTTTAGATAGTTTATTTACGGTATCCCATTTGCTGATTGTATAAGCTACTTGGAATGTAAAGGCATATATGCGATTCGCTATCGTTCATAATGAATAGCTTTTTTAACTTTCCTTATTTTAATCGGCCTTTAAAATTCAATGTTGAGCAAGCGAATATATGTATGTATGTATGTACCTGGGCGTTCGCACTCCAAGCGACACTCCGCCTGGCGTCCACAAGTCGTAATTTGACTCCGAATTCACATGACGTACAATCATGTTATTTTTTTGTGCGGTGATGCAGATCGAAAAGAGAAGCATTTACTTTTGGTTTTCCGTTTTGTAAAGAACCTGTAATGACTAGCTGTCTGTCGTGATTTAATCGTAATCTCCGCTTCGAGTTTTTCGCATTAAGAATTGATTTATAAAGTTTCCGGCTCCCCTTTCAATCCAATCTTTATCCTTCGGATCGTTCATCGGTCTTAACGAGCATCTAGGCGGTCGAGTTTCAGAAGCCCACCTCGCTTTTACGTGATGCTCTCTCTCTCTCTTAGTTACGTGATTGGCCAGCGGTTCTTAAACTGGGATAGTACAGGGGGTCCCTGCAGTAAAGAAATTTTCATGAAAGGGATCCTCGGAATACTCAAGTTTAAGGAACGCTGCATTAGGCGATCGCCCCCACGCGGCAACATACAGTGGAACTTCCATAAGTCGAACTTCAACGGAAACAAAAAAATATTCGAGTTGTAAAGAAGGTTCGAGTTATGAAAGTTCCACTGTACGTTTTTCTCATTTCTATCTTTCCCGGCAAAATTAATTCACTTCGAATTATGGAAAATTGGAGTTATTGACGTTCGAATTATGGAAGTTCCGCTGTTGTTGCATTTTCCGCCGTAGTTTGACGTACTATTTTTGATACGACATAAGAGTCCGCCGTTAGTGGAGCCGATTCGTCCTTAAACTTGCGAATAATTCGAACTCTGCGGAGGATTATCACGCGCAAGCGGAGCTTCGTCGTCGTGAAGTACTAAGGGTGCGCGTGTGTAACACAGAGTTCCGCCTGGTCGAGAGGAGCCCATCGTCTCACCCACGGCCTCCTTCCCTCGACGCCGCCGTCTGTGGCGGAACAAGCTTCCAGTTGCCCCCAGCCTCACTTCTACATCATACGAAGGACGTTGCAATAGGGTGTTACCTACACCCTATCCTCCTCGTTCCCTCCCCCCTCTCCCTCCTCCTTGCCCTCTCCCCCCTTGCTTGCCCTCTCCCCCCTTCCTTGCCCTCTCCCCCCTTCCTTGCCCTCTCCCCTTTCCTTGCCCTCTCCCCTTTCCTTGCCCTCTCCCCCCTCATTGCCCTCTCCCCCCTCCTTGCCTTCTCCCTCCTCCTTGCCCTCTTCCCCCTCCTTTCCACCTCTCCCCTTCCTTGCCCTCTTCCCCCCATATGCACTCCCCATTCTCCTTATCTGTTCTCTCATTTTGCGTGCTGAGGCCGCCCCGAGGGAGCGGAATGCTCCTCGGGAACAGAAGGCGCGGGAGCGATTCCATGTGTTACTCGATGGCTCCGACTGTCGTCTCCAGCCTCTCTCTTACGCGTCACGCGAGGCTCGGAGTAAGTAAAAGACGTCCTTATTCTTTTATACGCCCTCCTCCACCCTCTCTCTGAAGCAGTCCATAGGGTAGGTCCAAGGGGTCCGTAGAGGGTCCATGGAAATAAATATATTAATATAATTTCCCGCCATAATTTACAGGTATGCATGAATGAAGTGTTAAATTAAAATATGGAAATCACGATTTGGAATAAATAACACCCAATAATCGAAAGCTCAACCTATTGTAGAGCTTACATATCTTCAAAACTAGAAACAAGACCAACAGTGATCTCGGTCCAATTCTATGCTCTCCGTTACATTTCTTAGCAAAACACATAATGCTGATTTTTTTTCTTAGAAAAGTATTTCGGGTCTACAAACCCTCCTTCCTCTCATCCGACCACGAACCTAAGGTTCCTTTTAAATTCGTGCTCATCCGACTTCCTTTATTTTCGCAGTTCGGTTTCTTTTGGTCTCCCCAAGTGATAACATCTTTTAGTGGATCGTCTGTTCGAGTTTGGTAGAGCTGTTTCTCATACTATTCGCCGCGGCCCCTCAGCGGGGCCAAGAATTATTTTGGAAGTAAGGTGAAATGCCAAAAAATACATATTTTACGTATAATAAAATTTTATCCGAGCATGTTCGGAAATGCGATGTTATAAAACTATTAATAGTTATATATAATGAAGAAATTTGTATTCAAGTTTCTTATTTTTACTGTTTTCATTTCAAAGGGGACCGCATGATATTCAAGGGGGCCGCGACAGTTGAAACTTTAAGAACCACTGTGCTGGAGGGCCTTGAACCAGTTAATATTCATTTCAGGGCATCGAGTCGGAGCTGTACTGTGAAAATTATTTTCAAGCAACATTCGTTCCGTTATTTACGAGAAGGAATACATTTGAATTTAGAACATTAATCATTCGCATATTAAAATTACTAGAATCATTGCAGGGGGTCGAAACTTGAAACAACGAATGCCTAAAGTAACGAAAGTTTGTTTTCCTGCCATCGGTTTTTGAATACGCGTCGACTCGATCAACAGATCAGTTTTTAACGCGAGAATGTGACGCGTTCTTAGTGATTGGCATTATTGCCGGTTTCGTGCAATTGGGTACCACTGTCCTGGATAATATCTTCGTATCGCCTGTATTCACGAAATTTCATTTTTAAAACTTTCCCGTCGAATTTCAACGGACATCTCTCTAGTAATACATCGATTTTTACGCCCAGCTACCACCCAGCTCTCCCCAGTTCTCTCAACAATGTTCATCAAGCAGTAATGCTTCAGCGCCTTTGTGGCTTCGTCAATCTATAAATACTTGACATTTCTGTATGGTATAACTATTTATCAAGTTTGATTTTCACACAATTCACATAATCGAAATATTAATACAATTTACATGACGAAGACATTTTCAGCGGCTATGTTGTTTTTGTAGCAGTAAGGCTTCATTACAGTCAGGAAAGAGTGTAGTGAGACCAGATGCACAGTATGCATAAGTATATGAGAAAGCTTGCGCAATATACATTGCACCAATTTTTGCTATTGTATAGACCAAGTTATATTAATCCTTGACGTTTATAATTAACAAAGGAGTATACGTACTTGGCAATTTTGCCTTTTGTTTTTGTAAATTTTTTGTTGGATGTAGGATAAAATTAAATGTACTCGAATTAAAATTTTATGAAAATATTGGAGGGAGGAATTGCAGAGCAAATTACATGAGGCGCGTTTTTCACCAACTGCTGTCATTCTCACGGAGTAAAGAATAGCAGATGCGATGCATTATTGGTTGTCTACATCTGTAGCAGCATGTACTTTTTAACGATTTTTTCCGGTTAATCCCTAGCAGCAAATCCTACATCCACTAAGTTTATACCATGTCTAACTCTCATATAGAAAAATCTATCCTGAAAAATTGGTTTTTCTAAGTTGCAGGATTCTAGACATATGGCTCGTAGAAACGACTGGGCGGACAGACAAACCGAATACCTGAGGGATTTGTCAGAAAAAATGCACCTGTTTTGATTTTTTAATGAAAGTAATTATATGATATGAATAAATACATTTTTATTGCGTATTTTTCACTTTTTCAACTGACGTCTAATTAAAAGAGCTCAGTAAAAAAAATTGACGAGGCACCATATTATATCTTGCCTCAGACGGCAAACTGTCTGGGCCCAGCCCTGAGTGCCCTCACCCCCTCCCTCATCTACCTGCCTCATCCCCTCCGCGTTAACCTACTGTCCCTTTTGGGTCGTCTCCAGTCTTTAAGGGATACCGCGAGACCAACAGCAGAGAGGAGTCTTTTCGCGTGTTTTGAATCGACATAGGCTCTCTCTCTCTGTCTCCTACTAACCCACTGCTCGGGTCCTACTTGTGTTTAAGCCAACTGAACGTCCGGATTACTTAAAAATCTGCTCCTCCCCTGACACTCCGCTCACTCATGATGGACTTCTTCGTGTGCCGCGAATCTCAGCTTATTCCCCTGATTGTTCTTACAAAGTCATCTAGAAATAAAATCTGAAATAAATTGTCACATTGAAAGCACGTATATGGGCGATTCGTGACACGTACATACGTACAATGTGACCCGCCACCGAATTTAGATGTTCCAGTGGATAAATTCGGCGTCATTTTCAAAAAAGTTATTTATGCCAATTTTTTCGTGCTTTATTTTTATTCCATTGCATCTGGAAGCTCTCTCTTAATTTATGAGAACAATTCATAAAGTCAGTGAGTTATTTTTCAAGTGGCAAAATACGTATTCCATCGAGCGTTAAGCTCATTTTCAATTGCGACATATTTGATCTCTCAACTGCCGAATGAACTTCAAAATTAGTTTGTTTATTTTAATTTCGACTTCGAAGTCGAAATCTTTTTGGTTCATTTTATGGTAGCAAGTCAAAACAAGTGAGATACCCTTGCTGAAGCAGTATGGCGGAAGCAATTTCTCTTAAAATTCTTCAGGGTTCCGGTTTTCCTCCTCCTATGAGTGATAGAATGAAAGTTCAAATCTTAAAAACACAAAATTAATTATCAACGTTTGTATAATCTGAATAGTTTCTACCGTCAATTGAATCCTAAATGTAATAATGCAGCAACGCTTAGAGAATAGAAATCGCGCGTAAATAGTATTGTAGTTAAGTTCCTTGTTATCTATTCTCGGGTGCCAATCGCAATGGTCTCTACCAATCAGAGTGTTATGACCGCCAATGCGATTCGTCGAAGATGCTGTGCGTTTTCTGCCGTGCATTTTTAACTCGTAGCAACTAATTTTATGATTTGTATCGAAACGTTGATTGAAAACCTTCAATCGACCCGCAACATTCGATATCTTTCTCCTCACCTTAATCTTCTTTCCAAATTCGATCTTTTGTTTCCGGGATGGACCTTCCGTCGTGCGAGGCTTGCGCTTTCAGGCGAAAGGAGATGGTGTAGGCTGGATGATGCGGCGCCTGCGAAAGTGAATTGATCGGACGATTGTGTTCCCTTCGGCGCTGACTCTTCCGTTTATCGGACGCGAGTCTGTTTTCACCTCATTGTGTCGCACGCCATATTCCAAGTAAATTTCATCCCGAGACCCGCTGTTTCGAACCGGCACTTAGGACAGGAGGACCTGTTATTTCTATCGAGCCGTTGGATGGCACCATTTCAGGTCTTCGTATATTCGACTTTTTTGGTTTGAAAATGCGTTCGACTTCGAAGTTATCTAAAGAACATCTCGTGTTAAAGGCAACGTTTTTCAAAACAACAGTAAAAATGATAGCGACGCTCAAAAGGTTTTTAATGAATTTTTATTTATCACCGAATGGCACATCGCATGAATACTGAAATGGAGACTTACGGATTTTCCTCCCTAATCACTTCCCCATCGTCCGCAAAGAGTAATTTTGTTGCGAATTGCCGAACCGATTCGTTGGCAAATATACAGCAAGACACTTCCCTGCGGGACACTGGACGCAGAATTAAAGCTTTTTAGTCGATAACTGCATTTTATTATGTTAGAGAGAAAATTTTTAACGGGTTAATACCGATTTTTCCCAGTCGTACGATTAATTTATTATTCAAAATTCTTACTATTACCTATGGCAATGGCGTCATTCTTGAGTGTTTATCTCCCCGCTGCGTATTAAAAAGCCCGAAGCCGTTTTGACAGCTTTTAAGTAGAAAGCAACACTTTAAGAATTATGGAACGTTTTGGAGCTGGTGATCACATCCTCGAGTACCTTACAAGATAAAGATGTTTGTGAGATCAGCCTATAATTTGCAGGACACTCTTTATCGCCACCTTTGTGGATTCGCGTTCCGTGCGTTTACTCCGAATGTTTTAGGTACGATATCTTGCAACAAATATAATTTTCAAGTAAGAGAATGATTTCAAAGGCTAATGGATTATTCTTTTAATACGCGCGCATGAGTTTACTTTGGTCCCGCGGCTCAGTTTCTAATTGCTGCGGAATACTTTCCACCGAATGCTTTATATCATCCATTGAATCGTTCCTACTATTTGGTCTAAATCTCTCTGATGCTGTAATATCTGCAGTGAACGCTTCTTGGAACTATTTTTAACAATATCGTGGACAAATCCACTATTCAGAGACGCTGTGGTGGGAAAGTGGAACCAAAAGACTAATTGAGAAATTCACATTTTTAATCATTCAGCTGATCACGAAGTGATTTTCTCGAGCGGTGCTCCTTGAATAATTATTGCTTTATAACTTCTCTCTGTTCGTTGGCGACGTTCGGCATTAATTGTCACCAGTGGCATTTCCTCTTACATCTGGTATCGCTCTCAGCATTCTTCGGATTAAACTTGTTGTTTCATAGCTTTCCATACTCTCGCAAATAATATCTTCAAATATCCACCATGATGATTTGGCGTCTCCGTCTGTTTACAAAAACGTGAATATTTAGTGCGCAAATACGAAAAAATGAAGTCCGTCGAATTGATGTTTTTATCGGTTAAGTCAGATATTTATTCTATGTCTTCGGACTCCTTGCGTTGTATAACAAGATGGAAAAGTATACTCCATAAATGGAATACACAGAGATTTCAAAGGAATTCTTAATGGGAAATACGTATGAAACGGTATCGAAAGGTTGGGCGATTCTCGAATTTTTATCCTCGAAACTATAACTCGTAATTACGTGGTCTCGTAGACTATCTTGTAGTAAATGTTCTCCTCTACCCGAATAATTTTTTAAAACTCACAGATCATATAAGGGCGTGGGATAGAAAAAAATGGATTTTAATTGTTGTTTGCCGATAGGACCACCTTAGAGATCGATGTAAACAAAATATGCTTTATATGGTTTAGGAGATGAAAGTTACGACGAACGGACGGATCAGACGTGCCCATAAGGCGTTCCGCTATTACCGCTTCGCTGGTAAAGAACGCCTGAAAATGAACGTTTCTGAAAGTCTCAATTAGGGTTCTGCCTAATTCGCGCTCTCTAACCACAGATTTGAGGACGTAATTATTCAATTGATTTTGTGGTAAGTTGAAGTCGCCATCAATTATAGACTTTGCCAGCATTTGTTGAATTAAGTACTGCCAATCGCTTTTCAAGACTACAAATTGTTTATGCATTCGCTTTATAAGGTCTATGGAACATACATTTACTTCTTTTGAATCATTTCATCTGACTCTGCAGCGAACTTTCAATTTCGTTTTCGCTAACGGCTAGCCTTGATTGCTAGAAATCTCTAAGATCAAACGAATGCTCAAGTCTCTCCCGAATAAAACTATAATCACGGGGAAATGTATCTTCACTGGCTGTCGTCATTAAGTCAGTTCTCGTTGGCTACCACAATATATCTACTTCCCAATGCAGAGGAAATGCTCCAAATATACCTCTATACGAGTACTTGGGCAATTTATTACGAAAATATTCGTTTTGAACCCGCATAAAAGTAATTCTCTCGGTTTTGTATCAATCAGAAGTATCTTCATCATTATTCCTCTACCACTCTCCTTTTCCAATGAGTTGCAGCTTTCGAGTGGATTGAAGTTTTGATCGGCTTTTGAGCTACCCAGTGAGAGTTATTTGTCATTTTGGAAAAGGCGAATTTATTCAACCGGCTAAAAAATCTGAATTTCGATTTTTTTATTTTGAATTTGTTTTTCTTTATTGTTGCTATTAGATATTCTCTTTAATGAAAACATTATACCTTTGCATTTTATGGTAGTTAATGTTCAGATACTATTTAAACACTTGCCGCGAAATTCAAATATGTTCCGAATATGTCAAAACATTTGTTTCAGTCCGATAAAACGCCGAGTTTTAAATGTGTTCATCATGAGATAAATTAAATACTACGCGTCGTTATCACATTTTAAGCTGAGCTGACGAGAGCCTTTATGAATCCTATTGGTAAAATTGAAATACTGTCTCCGATAACGATATTACGTTTTGAATTAAATTAAATTAAAAAATTTAATCTTGTAAGAAGATGGGTCAGGATTTTCTACGGTCGAAATTTGTGCAGTTATTGTATCAGATCCAGAGGGTATTGTCCGACTCCCATATTTCTGTTCATTTCAGTCAAATAAGTTGTATATAAGTACGCCATAGAAAATATTTATAAGAAATGAGGAAAGAAATAATTTTATTAGATTTGTACTAGCACTGAATGTGTAAACCTACTTTTCTTAATCTGCGCATTAACTTGGTTCTGTTTTGGCAACTTGCACGTATTCTTCTTGTTTGGTCACCTGTGACACCTGCTATTCATATTTCAAAAGGAACGCGATAAAATACGAAGCTGCTGGCAGAATATATCAATTCTGTTCCTAAACAACGACTCTCCGAATATCACATTGTTTGAGTTGTTTTCTTTGCCTCTTGTCTACTCGAATACTGACTGCTTCATTAAGCGATTCTATCTTTTCATAGAATCGGTCTACTAAGGGTTAAATGTAAGAATGGACCTTATGGTCTAAATTTCGTCCGAATAAAGACGATTATCTATCTATCTATCTATCTACTCTTTCCATGTACTTTTAAAGTACGACAGAAGAACTCTGAATTTTAGGTCTGTCTCTATCTTCAGGATTGGGCTCACAGAGTGACAGTTTGAAAAAAGTGACAGTGGCAAATAAAAGACAGTGCTCTAGTGCTATCTAATAATTGACAATTCCTGTGTTACTTTTATTTCCACTTTCTCATTGCGTTATTTTTTAAATTTCTTTGAATTGTTTTCCAGCTGGTTCGTTTCTTCTTCCTCTGTTCCTTTCTCTGTCGTAGGAGAAATTGCAGCTTTATATAACTCCTCTTTGATATTCCAAATATAGTAATTACCCAAACTGAATTGTTCTGCCTTGCATAAGTCGTTCGTTTTGAACAATGAATTTCATTATGTGACGCCTTATCTCTTAAATGAAAACGTTTTTCGAATCAATTCCCCTGTATTTACAACTGCAACATTTATTCCTAACAAGCGCAGAACAGAATTTATTTCAACCAAAAATGTATATGCCATAGCATTTCAGACCTTGAAGAACGCAGATTTGGACCTCCAAAAATTTTGATGACAGGACTCCTACCCATCATAGAGCCCATTGTTAACAATTAGTCGCGGAACATTTCGCTCGAGAATCAATAGGTGAAATAACTACATAATCGCCTTAGCGGTTTGCTTAAAAATGTATGAGGTTCATACAGTCGTTAATTAACCCAAGGGTCGACTACTTGATCAATGAATTTTATGCTCGCGACCTAAAGTATCAACATGAAAAACTTTTTGAAAATACAGGCGCAGAATATACAAATGTCGGCTATTTTCGTATTAAAAGGGAGTTTAGTGGATTGGGTAAATTACGATTTTTACGGGAATTTTTTCGACATGTCACCCAGTAGAAGCGTAAACAAAGAAAAGGCGATTTTTTTCTTTTTTCGTGATATTTTTCGTTACAGTTATTTTTAGAATTTCTTTAACGTTTTTCGTTACGTTGTTCAAAAATCATTTCGTTGTTTCGTTACGTTACGCATAACGTTTTCCAACACTGCTTGATTGTTATATCTAGTAAAAAAAATGGCAAAGACTTATTAAAGGCTCGAGGACCACATTAAAAGGGATCGCGGGCCACATGTTTGAAGTCCTGAATTACCCTATTTCAAAAATTCAAGCAAGAGGACAATGAGAAATGATAATCCCTCTAACCTCAGTGGCACGCTCTTCCCTCTTCATCTGACCCCTCCCCTGCACCTTCTGCCCTCTTCCCGCACCTTCTGCCCCATCCTCGCGCCTTCTGCCCCCTCTCCCGCACCTTCTGCCCCCTCTCCCGCACCTTCTGCCCCCTCCCCGCACCTTCTGCTCCCTCTCCCGCTTCCCTCTTCCGCCTCGTGAAAGTAACGTCTCTGTCGAACAGTCTCCTCGTGGCCGCGGCGTCGAACCGCTGCTCACTCTCAAAGCTTTCAGCGCCGTCCCCTTTTCGCTCCTTGCCTCTGCGGTACTCTCTCCCCCTTTCTCTCTCTCTCTCTCGCTGGCGCAGGTGTTCCTCGTTCTGGCGTCGGAGAGGTTCTCCCTCACTCGGCGCTCTCCGCCGTAATTCACTTTCCGATCACTCGATGTTCGGAAAAAAGTTCGCAAGATTTTGTGACTCTTATCCCGCTCCAATCGTCCATCCGCTGCCGAGAAGAGCAAGTTGAAGTGTTTTTGTGGAGTTCGCCAGGATTCTCGTTCGCGTTGTTCAAGTGTCGCCCTTTCTTACCTCGCCTTCCGCTCTCTGAACTTCCCCTCTACTATTCTTTATCACACCCGCATCCTTGCTCTCTGCCATCTCTCTCTCTCTCTCTCTCTCTGGAGCCGCGTCCGCCTGGAAGAGCCGCATCGCATACGATCCTTCAACACCACCAGTCCGTCACGCCTTCCAACCTGGCGACTGGCTCCTTCCGTATTCTTTCTCGCCGATCTCGCCGCCGCCTCGCAGTGTACTGTTACGGACGAGTGTGAGCGTGTGATCTTTAAGGATCGCGTCGAAGGATTGGGTCCCTCCGGAGAGTCGCCCCTTTCCGCAAAGGTTGTTCGGGTGAACTTGTTCCTATGCGTGCGTCTCGTGGCGACGTATCTCCGTGTCATTCCATAAGCCACGCCCAAGGAGGTAAGGGGACACTCCTGCGCCGCTCTCTCTCTCTCTCTCTTGCCGAATGTCCCAATCGCGGAGACTTCAACGACCGAAGCCCTGAAAAATCCCAGACGACGTCGCCGCGGCGAGGATCACGACGACGTCATCGGACGATGAGGTCGTCGGATCGAGAGACTATCCATTTCCTTAGACGGTAACCATAACGACGTAGATTTGCGTACGAATCCCACAAAGACCGGAAAGAATTTCTTCGTGAAAAAGTGCGGAAGCTCGTGATAGAGATGTACAGGGTGAGATTGTACATAGTTCCGGAGGAGGAGGGCCCCTCCCCTCTGGGAGAGGGGTGCGAGGAGGAAGACAGGAAGAGGGTCGCTAATACCTCTCCGCCGCTCCTGATGGGCAGCGTTGGGTGCTGGTGGGTCGCTGGGAGGAAGAGGGGGTCACGCAGAGGAATCAAACTGCCCGTCGCCTCGGCCCCCCCCGTGCCTCCCCCGAGGACCCCCAAGAGGGAGAGAAAGAGGGGCCGAAGCAGGCCCGCGCCTCACGACAAGGTACGTCACGGTTGCGTCTTCGAGAATTTCGCGGTGCGATAAGGAGTGTCGTATCTGATGTCTTCCCTCTTAGTTTGTATCGCTTTCATTCTCGCAGAAGGGACAGCGCATCATACAATTGGACAAGTGTCCTCCTTTACGGTGGCTTGATAATTAAAACGCAACCTTTTAAGATTTTACGAGTTAAATGTTGATATTCCGGCCATTGTGAAGGATATTCGAATATTGTAAACTAAATCGAACTCCGCTCCATCAACTTCGCCCTTTTTATTGCAGGATTTGTCAGAAAAATCTACTGACGCGTCGGCATCTACTGAATTAATGGAACTACTCATTTGTTTGTTTATCACGCCATATTATGAGATAAAAAATTGGAGTTATTTAGAGCGATTAAAATTCATCACTCTCAAAAACTTGATTTTTGCTCGAATTCAAAACCTAATTTCTCGCCAGTTCCACAGTTATTTGAATTTTCTGATCACCCAAATTAATCT
>CM054117.1:106514301-106571801 GCA_028673005.1 Tanypteryx hageni | reverse complement strand
CTTCCATAAATTTAATTTTAAACGACCAGTTTCACTACGATCGTTTGGAGGTGAGATTAGGCGGAAAAGAAACGATTTTTTGGGAGGCAATAAGAAAACGTTTTTTAGAGATAATTTTATCGATTAAACCAGTTTTGTAGCCATTATTGATAGCGATCTGTTTAATGGTGTTAAGTTTTATAAGGAAATTGGGTTTAGAAAGGGGTATACTAAGAAGGCGGTGGAGCACGGAATGAAAAGAAGCGTGTTTGTGAGAAAAATGATGGGAAGAGTGATTGGGAATGACCTGATCTGTGTAAGTGGATTTACAGAAAATCGCAAAGGTAGGTGTGTTGTTCAGCAGTGACAAAGTGAGATCTAAAAAGTTAAGCAAACCATTGGTTTCAGATTCGACCGTAAAAGAAATAGAAGGGTGGAGGGAATTTAAAAGGGTTTAAACCGCTTATCCAATTACCTTCCATTCGTTTTCTGTGTAACCCCTCCTGTCTCCCTCTCCCCCCTCATTTTACCTTATATATATATGGAACGATTTATATTTTATCAGCTGATGATGCTACGATCGTAGTGAAACCGGTCGTTTAAAATTAAATTTGTGGAATTAATTAAGATCCTTTTTTTCATGATGAGTAAATTCCACAGAGTTGAGCCTGACCTCATTATTGATATGCGTAGTTTATTTTATAATTCCCATTTAAATACTGAGCAGTTATGGCGAAGAAGAATTTCTTAACAAACAATGCGGCCCGAGTATTTGGTACGGTGCCTTAATGCGGCCCGCGGATTGAGTTCCCTTCCATAATGCGGCCCACTTATGATTTGAGTTTGATGCCCCTGACGTAGACTGTTATGTATGTATTGGCATCGTGGCGAGAAGGGACTCGGATAAATTATGTATACTTCAGCAGTTGGAGAATATATATTTATATAGAATGGAAATAACAGCCTAGTGCATTTGTGCGCTGAGTCATTTCCTTTGCATGGATTTCTCTGTTCAGTTAGATCTTTTACATGCATTGGAATAGAATATGTTACATTTGAGCGCTATATTGAGATCAACATGCAAAAATTCGATCGCAACTGCACTCGGCGTTTATTCCTATTATCCTTTCTTATATCCTATTTGTCTAATTGAAGAATTTTATTATTTTTTATGCTCGAAAACAATTTCAAAACCGTTCTAACGCGAAACTGATTTCAGTGAAATTGGAGGTACAGTCAGACCCCGCTTTAGCGCGACCCCCCTGTATAGTGCCACCCGCGCATACAGCCCATGAATCGTTGCGAACAGAATTTTCGCCTTATGATTGCATACGGCAAGCGTATACCTCGATTTACCGCCACCTCCACTCTAGAGTCAATGCCAATGTTGGAGAAACGATGGCGCTAAATTGTAGCTCTAGAAAAAGAAAACAGCTCCAAAGCGAAAGCTTGTAAAGCGAAACCGCGCAGCTCGAGGGATTATTGTACATATTTATGGTATGGATTTTTCGGTTTTAAAAAAATATTTGATTCGGAGGGTATATATCGGGTTTTATTATTTTCCTTTTCATTCGGGTATAAATAAGTTACAGATTTTTCGAGGTTTTAAAAAGCGTTCATTCTCGGATAATTTTCGGATTTTATTATTTTGTAATTCGGATAAAATTATTTTAAAATAAAATATTCTTTAAAAATTGAAAGGTTTGATCAACAATCAAAACTTTTTACTATACGTTAAGTAAGTTTGATATGCGACTTGAGTAGTGCTAAAATGTAAAACAGTCCTATCGGCCTCTTTTCTAACTGAACGGTGAGAGAGAGTTTTATTATGTACTCCTGTTTCTGAATATCCTGGTATCGTCCGCTCGAAAATGCACTTAAAAAGCGTTCGCCCGTCGTCGTCCTGGCACATCGACCGGCGAGTGCTTCCGCCAAACGACCTCGATCTTCTCGGAAGACGAGAGCCCCTATCGTGGTAGGGAAACCGAATAGAAGAGTATGAGAAAAGAGGGGAGGGGGAAAAGAGTGTAATAGAGAGAGAGAGATGGAGGGGGGGAAGAGAGAGATGGAGGGGGGGGGAAGAGAGAGAGAGGGGGAGGGAAGGAGTGGAGATATATAAATGTCTTTATTCGGGCGAAATTTAGACCATTAGATCCACTTACATTTTACCCTTCGTCATTGTTGTTACATTATATTAAAATACCTTAAATTACATTAAAAACGATTAAGATAATAAAATACTAATACAGAGAGAGAGAGGAAGGGAGGAGGGGGAGAGATGGGGAGGAATATAGAGAGAGAAAGGAGGAGGGAGGAATAACAGAGGGAAGAGGGGGGAGAGACGAATAGAGAAAGGATGGAGGTGGGAGTAATAGAGAGAGGAGGAAGGGAGAGGGTCTAGAAATAGAGGAGGAAAGGGGAGGAGTGAGAAGGGGGAGACGAATAGAGAGAGAGAGGCGAAGTAGGAGAGGGGGATGTAATAGAGAGAGAGAGAGAAATAGGGGAGGACAGGAGGATGGAGTGTAGGAGTGGAGAGAGTAGGAAGGGGGAGGAGAAGTCTAGAGAGAGAGAGAGGGTGGGGGGAGAATGGGAGGAGGTAGCAAGGGAGTTCTCCAAGATGCGCTGTCGATGAAGGGAGCAAACGCCTTTGTCTTGCAAGCAAGGAGCACGACTTGGAAATCTTGCAAGATAAGATCTCGAATCCCGAAAATGTGAAATGTAAATGGAATATAAAGCACAAATCGAAAAACAGCCACGTCGTTATTCTTTCTTACTTAATGACGGAGCTTCTTCTTATTGGATCCACTTCGATGTTTATTCGCTATAGTGTAATGGCTTCTGAAAATCCTGCTGACGAAATGTCTCGGGGCGCTAAATGAGAGGGGAAGTGTGGGAGGGAGATAGGTCTCCGGAGGGTGGAGCCGAGGGAAGCTGCTTGGAGGTGGCTCTCTTGCCTCGGGACGGTGGCTTTCCCATCGGTGGGATCCATCGCCGACCTTTCCCACGGGAAGGAGGAAGGGGAAGGAATAAGGGCGGCGGAAGAATGGTGAGGTCTGGAGAACGCCCACTCGTAACAAAATAATTCAGGCGAAGGAAGCGCCAAAAATTGAAGTTGGTAGTGTAAGTAGCTGCTCATGTTGTGCGAGGACGGTGCCGAAATTTGGACCGACCGGTCCATTAGGACCCCTCGAAATCGTGAAATTTGGATCGGCACTTAAATTACGATCCTTCACCCCGTAGACCGATTTTATCCACTTTAGGCTCGAAAATGTCTCATCAAAACATTGATATTAGTGGAGAATTCGTCAAAATCGGTCAATTGGTTGCGGAGATATCATTAAAAAACGGACATTCGGGCCAACAATGGGGACCATCGGGCCCCCGTGGGCCGATTTGAATTATTTTTGGCACTGCGACTCTCATGATCAACCTGAAGCTACTGCCAAATTCTGAAGCTCCTACGTTTATTTTCTGAAGAGTTGTGACTGCCACAGACACACACACGCCTTTTGGACACGTTATTTTTAAAAGTAATCATTCGCAAAAAGGAGCATTTTTAAAATGGATGAAATGTCCACACCTCAGGAGAAAATGCACAATACAATCTGTGATGGACCGCGATAGTGACCCTTTATTTTACTGGAAAGATTTGACCCCACCATGCCATAAGAGTAACTTTTTTCATAAAATTCCTCCACAAATATATCATGTAAATTGCAGATTAACTAACTTTTGCATTAATAAGATTTAGTAATAATCAGGAGAACGTTTTATGTAATGTTAAAGTAGGCTGAAATCCTCGCAGAATACAACCAATGCTTACTACGTTTTATAAAAACTAAAACTAATAGGTTACTAGAGTAATTGCCCGTCTAATATGACGGATATGCGTGGATTAAGTATTAAATTTAAGGAACTTCCCATTCTTCCTCCTTTTTTCTATTCTTTTCTCCCATCCTCCCTCCCTCCCATCCTCCCTCCCTCTCCTTTCTCTCTCCTTCTCTGGAAAAATAGACTAATTCTATGCCACCCTTACTCTCTATGTACCTTCCATTCTATATCCCTTCCTTCTCTCCTCTCCCTCCCCACATCACCCTCTCTCTTATTATACATCTATATAATCGTTTGCTTATAATTACGTAATTTCGCGAAAATTCCTACCATAATTTAAGGCTATCTATGCATTCGTATATATTACACATATGCGGGTTGAGACAACGATTGATTCTCGAAGTTTAACAAAACCAAAAGAGAATGGTAATGATCAGAAATGAAGAAAGAGGACGTAATATTTGTATAGGAACTGCAGTACAAAAATAACTATATATATATATATATATATATATATATATATATATATATATATATATATAAATTATAATTGATTATAAAACATTTTATGCGATCTAACCATGCGCCATTGCCAAATTCATATAACTAAATTTAGATAATACAGCAAATATTTCGAACCGAATTTCTAATAAGATTGAAAAAAGAACATTTTATGACTTTTATTTAAATATTTAATTATTCAATTTCTATTCGCCAAAAACTTCTTACTCTCTGGAACACTCAATTATGTGCATATAATATTTGTTGCTTGCTTTTTAGTGCATTTAAAAGTTGGTTACATTAATTTTTATTACGATTTAAACTTAATACTTAATTCACAATTACCCGTCATATTTCGACAGGATCGGTTACTTGGCTCGTGTAAAAAAAAAAACTGAGAGTGAAATGACCCACAAGGTTGCCAACCTCTCCACTACTCATTGTCAATGAATAGAAAACTTTCGACGTCATTTATCCAATGGATACAGTGCGAGCAGCGGAGGGTTAAGAATCATTTGTTTAATCTATGCCGGGAAATAATCCCGCCAGCTGTGTAATATTCACTGTGATGTTCGGTAGGGAACCTAATGAATGGCAAAGCGTGTCTGTCATCGCTCGATTACGAACGGCGATGGTAAAACAAAACATTCCCTTCTTAAGTCGCTCTCCCACTGTGGCAACGCAACTACGATCCGGCTTCTACCAAAAAGTCGGATCGGAAAGCATTCCGTGAAAATGATGCGACATAGAGTTGTTGTTTGTACAAAGAAAATTGTACAAAACCGAATTGAAATTTTGAGGCATATTCTTATGAATTTGCGAATTATTCAGAAACATTGCAAACGCGTAAATACACAGCTAACCTACAGCAAGCTAGATTCCACAATACGGGGCCGTTTACACGATCAATTTTTATTGACAATACTTAAGTATTGTCAATATTATTTATTGGGTGAATGCATTATTGATGGTATTGATAATACAAAATATTGATAGAAAATTATTGTTGACTTTCAAACTATTTGACTCATTGTCAATATTAATTGACCGTGTGGATTGATTATTGTCAATATCATTCCACGTGGTCTTACCTGATTGGCTGACGTGAAACAACGTGACGGGAAAGCTAGACTTCGACTAGTTTCGTCCCGTCAACGTTGACGCCAACGTACGACGATTGTAATTACATAGTAGCATGATTATCACGCTGCCCAAGCTTCTGATACGCCACCGTCCGTTTGCCGTCTCGTCAGTAAACGTCGATCGTAATCACGGCCTTACGAATTTGAGTCCGATGGCGTCGCGATAGAGCGACGAACTGCGCTCGCGCCCGACCCTCGGACGTATCGCTTTCTCTGGTGGTCGACGAACTCTCTTCCGACAACAACATCCCCTAGCAAGGAGCCTTTGGGAGATTCACTCTTCGGACGGGAGAGAGAGAGTTGTAGGCAACGAGGAAGTGGACGCACGAGCACTTTTTTCGGCTCCGGGCGCTTCTACCGGAAGCAACGAGTTCTCCTCCCAAACGAGGATCGAGCTGCGCTTGGAAAAGTCGCCGTTCCCTTCGCCTTCCGTGTTCCCTTCGTCCTCTTCGTATTCCCTCGCCCCTTCCGTATTCCTTCCGATGAGTGTGGTCGCGGAACATCGGGGGAAGTTCGTGGGTTGCATAAGAATTGCAATTTCTTGATGCCTAGCCTCCCTTGTAGGAGACCATAAATGTTATGAGCCAAGGTCCTTCACCTTCACCACTCGTGGTCCTTTGCTCCTCACGCGGTTTCAATAAACGTCCATGACCGTACCAAAGCAAATTTCAACCAGATCGTTCGTTGCTTTCTTTAGGATGATACTGTGCGAAATCGACTGCCATTAGTGTATTTTATCCATATATAATAGCTGTCGTTCTAATGGCACTTTCGTTTGATATCTTAGGGCCACGTGAAAGAACTAAACCATATCTAACGATTATATTTCTATCTTATGGTATATTTTTGTTATAACACATGTAATTGGGACAACCTGTATGTGTTGAATAAATAATCATTATTATTATCATTATATTTTAGATCAAATGCGTGGCCATTCCCTGGGATCACAGCAGTGACCAAAGGACCTGCATTAACTTCGAGAGCGATGTGATAAACAAATATGCTTTAGCTTGGGGGAAATTATGGATTCCACTGGAATTCTTAAATACTTGTTGTTGCTGTTGTTTACCACAGTTCGACAAATATTCCCTTTTGATGTACAGTAACACGCAAAACACTCGCTTCCCTTGGTAGTACATTAAATTTACATCTGGACGGTCGATGAATAATTCTGAAGTACCGCCAGACCCCGGTTCAGTTCCCGCCTATATAGTGCCACCCCCAGCATACGTCCATGAATCTTTCTGAACAGAACTTCCACCTTATGCAAGCATATACCTCGATTTACCACCACCCCCGCTTTAGCGTCAATGCCAGTGATGGAAAAACGGCGGCGCTAAATCGGGGTTTGACTGTAATCCTCGAATTAGGATTGTGCTTAGATATTTTGCTGTGTTAGGCGACAATATATCAAAGATGAAAAAGTAGTATTAAAACGCACCACCTTATTCTTATTATATAACTAGCGTAATCGCCCGTCGAAAAAGTTGGATATGCATGAATAAACTACAAAATTAAAACCAATTAGGGATGTACAAGGGTTTCCCGTGGTACAGATGTGGTTTTCGCCTAATTCGCCGTAGTGAAATCGTATATACTAATATATTTGCTTTGAAATCAGAAAATATCATCAGGAGTTCATTATATTATTTACGAAAACAATATTATTTTATCTTTCATTGTGGTAGACCTGCTCTTTAGCTCTGCTTTAAACATCTTGATTTCATTATGGCATGTTGTGCAAATGTTATATACGTACATATTTTAGTTGAAATACGTTCAGCCAGTTCCTTTCAGAATCCATAATTATTGAAAGTTTCATTTGTAATTGTGGCACCCCTGTTTTACTGATCCGGTCCAAATATGCTATTATGGTTTTGTATATGTGAGTGAATTATAACAACTTTGAGATCCGATTGCCGCATAAAATAAACTGGAGTGAACTAAGAGCCGACTCTTTAAGGCCAATTAATTTAGCACAATGCTTCTTACTGTATTCTGACGATTCGGCGTCACTCGATCCTCTATCTATCCATTACTCGACATTCCGTTGGCATCGTTGATAACTAACGCTAAATATGATGAGGTGAAATTTATTTATTTATGCTCGGCTTCCTTCGAATTGTTCGCAGCCGTGTGACCAACACGGATCGCGCAATATCGCCCCGATCGGTCGTCATCGCACGCCACAAGTCTCCCCTGCCCTCGCTACTCCTAGAAACGGACCTTGCGCGCCCAAAAAATGTTCCCGTAAAAGCGCTCAGCCTCCCGCAGCCTCTTCTTCCACGACCTCGCACGCATCGAAGGAAGAGGCTGTGATCGCTGCTGCGCTCTGCTTCCTCAATGGTCGATGGGCTTAATTCCCTCTGTGAAAGAGATGGGAACAGGCGTTATGGTCCGTCGAAGATGCCTCATCGAAGCGTAAACTGTTTGGGGATTTTTTGTAATTGACGTGGCGCATCTATCGAAAGGCGTGTGGCTTCGAACGGTGTTCACATGCCGCAGACGATTAGGCCGTCGTCGGCTGAGAATGGTCGTATGTGTCGCTCCGTTAATCGACTAACGCGAAGCCGACCTATTAATCGGGCGAATGAGAGAAATTCTATTGAAACCATAGACGCAGATGAGTTCCTTTTCGAAAGCAAAAGAAGGTTGTCTCGCGACCCTAGTCGATAAATAATTAGCTAAAATAACGTAATATGGAGAGGCACGACAAAGCGTCATTTCAATGTTTGCTTCCTTGCTCTCTACAATAATATTATCAATTGTTCACTCCCGTATTTATTTTCCCTGGTGATGCCATTAGGGATATTCCATTCTTTTGCTGTAATTACAAACAAATCTTATGATTTTTAGAATACCATCCCACTTAAACAAGGGTCGATGATAGTGACCGATTATTATTTAAAAGAGCTCAAGCGATCGTCTTTTTATCGTTAACTTAGTCACGTTGGTCTCCATGTCACTCTTCTCCTAAACCCTATCAACCTCTTCTCCACACCACCCTTTTAGTCACACCACCCTCTTATTCACACCACCCTCATATCCACACAACCCACATCTCCAACCCACCCTCTTCTCCACACCGCCCTCTTCTCCAAACCACCCTCTTCTCCACAACACCCTCTTCCCCGCACCGCCCTCTTCCCACACCCCTCTTCTCCAATCCACCCTCTTCTCCATCCCACCCTCTTATTAACACCACCCTCTTCTCAAAACCACCCTCTTCTCCACACCACCCTCTTCTCCACACCACCCTCTTCTCCACACCACCCTCTTCTCCACACCGCCCTCTTCTCCAAACCACCCTCTTCTCCATACCGCCCTTTTCTCCACACCGCCCTTTTCTCCACACAGCTTTTCTTCTCCACACCAACCACATGTCCCCACCGCCCTCCTCTCCACACCGCCCTCCTCTCCACACCACCCTCTTCTCCCCACCACCTTCTTCTCCACACCGCCCTCTTCTCCACACCACCCTCTTCTCCACACCACCCTCTTCTCCACACCGCCCTCTTCTCCAAACCAACCATATCTCCCAACCACCCTCTTCTCCACGCCTCTCTCTTCTCCATACCGCCCTGCTCTCCACACCGCCTTCTTCTCCACACCACCCTCTTCTCCACACCACCCTGCTCTCCACACCGCCTTCTTCTCCACACCACCCTCTTCTCCACGCCGCCCCCTTCTCCACACCGCCCTCTTCTCCACACAACTCTCACTTCCACAACACCCTCTTCTCCACACCACCCTCTTCTCCCCACCACCCTCTTCTCCACACCACCCTGCTCTCCACACCGCCCTCTTCTCCACACCACCCACATATCCTTCCTCCTAATCTGCCTGTATGTGTCCGCTCCTCGCCTTCTGGTAAGAGCGATGAAAATATTGATGTTTATGAAATATTTTGCGATTAATGTTTTAATTGACGTCGTTTTCGTTTCCAAATATATATTTTTAATTTGCTGTAGCTATATTAGCGGCAAACGTATATCTCTTGTGGTTTAAGTAGATAATGTTGAATTATTGAAAGTTAAGCTAAATGGGCTGGTTTTTAAAGCGATTTGAATTAGCTTTTTCATTTTTTAAATGTTTTTTATTTTAATATTTCCCATTTAAATAACACGGGAATGAGCGTGTTGTTGGATTAACAATCTACTTGACAAACGTTATAAACAATACCTAATATTAACTAAAAGAAATAATATATATCTAATATAAACTAAAGTGGGGATGAAAGAAACACTAAGGTTATTCATAGAAGTACAGTCATTAAAAAAACTATAAATCTGGCTAATTGTTCCAAAAGGTAAGTGGAAGACAGTTTTAGAATGTAATTTTAAGTACTTTCGTTCTCTAAAAATGTTTTATGTATTCTGCATGTTCTCTATACTTTATAGACAGCGAAATATGTTTTTCATTAACATTTAAAATTAATAAGGTGAAAGATATCTCAGAAGGTACAATAAGAAAACTTCTATAACAGTTTTTGAATTTCGACCAAAATTTATAATCGTTACCTCTTCCTCCCTTGAAAATCTTTATGTATGTACATTTTGTATTCTTTTCAGCTGAACATTTGTATGCATCAATTAAGCCAATTGAACTTATTACATTAAAACAGCACTTTCAATGTAGTACTAACAAACCTTTTATCGCCTAAATGGACTTCAAAATCCGGGAACTCATTTTGTTTCTTAGTTTTGACTTTAAAATATTCACGTGACAAATCAGATCCACAAAATCAGCATTTGCATGAGATAAAGTATGGGTAAGCTAAATTTGAATATATCTTCAAACGTGTTTCGACCGGTTGCATCCCTAGAGCTTGCAATTCCTGACCAAGTTTTTAATGTTTTAGGGATTCATGACCGCATAATATCATTTATTTTCTTCCACTGGAACTTAATTTGAGTGAAATAACTATATATTAAAAGTGATTCCATCGAATGTTTATTATGATAATTTGATAAAAAACACAGTCGCCGAAATTATCGATAAAGGATGCAGGAAAAATTTATTTATTTGGGCAAAAGATGGGAAGACGAAATATTGCATACCATTAAGTACTACAGTGGATATACACTTAAGCACGCCTCTGAAGGGCGCGCCCCCTGGTATTTATCGGGACACCTCGGCCTGGCGGCCATATTCCCGCCACAGCTGCAAGCAACTGTAGTGTGTTTCACCTCGCTTCCGAGGGCCATTAGACAGGACCAAACGCTGGCCCAGCGCATCTGGGCCCCGCTGGCGACCCAGACTACCAGGATGAACGAACCGCTCGGTCTTCGCTCCCCCCCCCGGAGGGGGGTTGCGGTCTAGCTTCCGCTCGCCCGAAGGCGTACCTACAGCCCCCGCGAATCCAACCTCATCAACCATGATGGCAGATGCCTGGTTCCCGCGGTTTCAATCTGTCGCCTAGTGTTTCCGCTGGACACCGTCATTGGTGGGACGGCTACTTCTTTCTCGGCACCGGCGGCCGAGGGTTCTAGTGACCCCCATTAAGTACTACAATAAAAATTAACATGGTTTCATTACTTGGTTATATTTTCAAATCTTCCTCAATATTTGTTGTTTTGACTTAAAAACCCGAGCGACGCCAAGTAATTTCAGCTAGTTTGTAATAAATGCAGCCACCGTCTGATAAGATTTGCGCTTCTCCTTTATCCTTGTCCTCCTTGGTTTCGCCAAACCGTCCTCGGTTTACTTTCAGCCTCGCGGGAGAATTGGCATGTCTCTCTCTTTTAACGACCAGCATTCGATGTTTTGCCTGGTCCAGTCATCCCCACGGTTTCCCACGGCTGGCCCCATTCCCATTCGACGCCCTCCGTCACCGCTGCGCCCTCTCCTATCTTGCTTCCGACTGACTGATGCGCTCCGTTGGTTTTCTTTGTCTACAGTCCTCTTTCCTTTCGAAGGTCATCTCGCCATTCCCTCTTTATCTACATTCCTCGATGTTGTTCGTGGCTCCCTAAACGGGATCAGGATTATCCAATCCAAGGCTCGAAAAATCTCGGTCGCCATGGCGCCTAAGATTTTCATTCTGGCGCCTAGATATTGTATATGCGTGCTGTAGTTTGGTTTTGGTTATACTCGTGCTGTAGTCATACTGTATTGTCGGGCTCAAAAGTAGAAAAATTGAACATACCTGTCGGAAACATTCAAGTTCCTGAAAATAAGTGCAAATTTTTATTCTTGTTCGTAAACTGCATGTTTTTAGAATATTATTATATTATATTATAATATTATTATATATTATATTATTATATTATTATAAGTGAATGTGAAGTGCAACTAAGTGAATTAAGGTCCTTGGACATTATCGCTCTCAGTGAAACTTGGCTCTCGGAGAGCACAAAAAGTGAAGAATTGCCATTATCATCCTTTTACAGTGTATATCGCAAGGATAGGAAGACCCGAGGCGGTGGAGTATTAATTGCCGTTAAGTCGTTCCTGCAGTCTCGTTACCGACCTGACTTGGAGAGGGATGGCTGTGAAATTTTGTGGGCTGAAATTGTTCTGCAGGGAAGGAAAATCTTGATAGGCTGTTTTTATCGACCGCCTAACAGCGGCATTGAGTCACTGAATGCTTGTTTTGATTCTGTTTTGTCCGCCATCTCCGAATCGAATAAGGTTTTTCTTGTAGGAGATTTTAATTTATCTATCAATTGGGTGAACATGGTTGAAGGAGTGCCTTCCAATTCGTTAGACATATTTTTCATTGATCACTTTCTCCATGCTCTTGGCCTAAAGCAGAGTAATTTAAGTGCTACCCGTGAGGAGGCTATTTTGGACTTTCTTCTCTCCCCTGAGGAGATCCTGGTTTCGGTAGGAAGAAACTTTTTCGACTCTGACCATATGTCTTTGGAGGCTTCGCTTTCTACCGTCCCCACCATGGAGTGTATACCCACCCAAACCCCCCGTGTAGTTAGGGTATGGGGGAAGGCCGACTGGGAGGCCATAAACCGTTCCCTTTCCCTCCTGCCGTGGGACGCGCTCCTCTACGGATCCCTGGAAGACGCGGTCGCCTTTTTCTACGATGCTATCGAAGCGGTAATTGCTGATTGTGTCCCTTCCAAGAAAATATCGAAGAAAAGGCCTCCGTGGATGTCTGGTGAAGCAGTGCTTTGTGTTAGAAACAAACATTCGTGCTGGGCTTTGTATAAGAGCAATCCTAACCAGCACACCAAAACAAATTTCTGTAACATAAGGAGGCACTGTAAATTTTTATTAAGAAGAGATTATAAAAATTATGTAGAGGGCATTACGAATGAAGTGAAATCATGCTCTAAACGTTTTTGGTCCCTTGTTAACTCTAGGCGGCGAACATCACGGATACCTAATCTTGTGAAATATCATAATATTGTTGTTCAAGGTAATGACCGCCCGCATTTTTTCAATGATTATTTCTCCTCCAATTTCTCTCTGCCTACCTCTACTACTGACTCCCTTCCTTCTATTGCATCAATTTCTTCGGATTCCTTATCCAATATTTCAACATCCTTTTCTGAGGTCAGATACTTACTTGCTTCCCTGGATAAGAATAAATCTTCTGGCTCGGATGGGATAAGTTCTGTCTTTTTAAAAAATACATCGGAGGTTTTGTGTATTCCTTTAACTCTTATTTATAACAAGTGTCTGTTCAGTGGCCGTTTTCCTTCCATATGGAAGTCAGCCAATATAACACCCATTTTGAAAAGTGGCAGCCGAGCAGATGTCACTAACTATCGACCAATCTCTATCCTCCCTCTGTTATCCACCATGTTTGAAAAGATAATTCATAGGCATTTACTCTCTTTCACCTATCCTTACATTTCTCCTCAACAACATGGTTTTCTACCTCGGAGCTCCTGTTTAACGAATCTTACAGTCATACACCACGAAATCATTCTGGCCTTTGAGCAAAAATCCCAGGTTGATGTGTGCTATATTGATCTGGCTAAGGCTTTTGACACAGTTGACCATAGACTTCTTCTTCATAAATTAAGCAATAGATATAACCTACATGGCCCTCTTCTCTCTCTCCTGGAAAGTTATCTATATTCTAGAACACAGCGTGTTGTACTTAACGGACACTCCTCATCCACTACTCCAGTCTTGTCTGGTGTGCCCCAGGGTAGTGTCCTGGGACCTCTATTATTTAGTCTTTATATAGATGATTTAGTCGAGGTTATTGAGCCACATGATTGCCAAATTCTTTTATATGCCGATGACTGCAAGATTTTCAAAAGGGTTGACTCCGATGTAGACAAGCAATGTCTTCAAGCTGCACTTAACTCGCTGACGGAGTGGTGCTCCAAGTGGAAACTGGAAATAAATCTGTCCAAATGCAAACTTTTGCCCTTTACCCAGAAATCCTCTCCTTTCCCTTCCTCATACTGTCTACTAGGCAAGCCCTTTCCTAGAGTTCAATCCCACGAAGATCTTGGAGTGATCTTCGACGCAAAATTAAGTTTTTGCCAACATATTCAGAAGATTTCTGCAAAAGCGATGTCATTACTTGGTGTTCTCTACAGATTCAGTGAAATTTCCAATCCGTTAGCTCTTAAGACTTTCTTTAATGGCTGTGTTGCTCCCATATTAAATTACTGCTCGCCTATTTGGTCCACTGCTTCTCCTTCAAACCTAAAACGGCTTGACTCTGTACTGAAGTTCTTCGACGCCATAGTTCGACACCGCACGCGGGGTAGAGCACCCTCTTTAAGCATCCCCTCTCTTTCTCATAGGCGACTTATTACCGATCTTAATTACCTTCACTCACTCATCAATGGTATCTATCGCTCTCCATTACTTACATCCTATTTTTCGCTCCGTGTTCCATCGCGCTCCACTCGCCTTCAAAGCCTATTTCATTTACCAAAATTTCGACTCTCCGTCTCCCAACGCTCTCTCTCTTACCGCCTCCCGTTTGAATATAATTCCTTACTGGCTTCACTTCCAAATCTAGACATTTTTTCACCCACTTCTTTCCGTAATCTACTACCTGCTGCGTAATTCTGTTTCTCTCTAATATTTGGCGCCCTCTGTGTTATGATCATTACAATTGCTGGTAATATTGTTAACTTCTTATTTTAGTTATTTATTTTAATGTTATATTATTTGTTATGGTTTTATGTTTCAATGTAATGAGGCCTCTGTGCTGTTTTTGAAACTGAATAAATAAATAAAAAAAATTATTAGATTTTTTTTCAGATGTATAAGGCTCATTTTATTGTGTTCTGCTACACAATGTGAAAGAAATAAATGTGCGTGGCTTAATTATTGCAGAAGATTTGTGTCTAAATTATAAAACATTCTTTTTCTGAGTATGATGAAAAAATATCCGCCAAAATTATGCAACGTCTGAGCTGGCGCTTTGATTTTTATAAAATTTGTCGAGCTCTGATCTAACCATTTGATGTTATATCAAATAATACAGTTGTCGGTAATTATGAGTCAATGCGAAACTTCAATTTTTCTCATGTTTATATGCGTAAATGTAATACACGATATTATTTTTTTAAAACCTTCTGTTTATTTCTTTATACGATTTTGATATCTTATTTCTCGTAGGATCTGGTGTAATGACAGTATTTGGACCCATTATTTATTATTACTTAAAATATGACTGGGAAAACCAGTGTATATGCCATAGGTACTTATTAATATTCTTGGTATCTTGTCAATTTTCATTTATGGCTTCCGAAGCTGTGCACAATCCGTTAGTATAAAATGGACACATTTAGATGTAGCAATTGGACTCGAATTCAGCGTTTTCTTCTTTCCGCCACAAATCGTGAGCGTCTTTGAATAAAAACGTTTTTCTGTGGAAAATGCTTTTATTCGTCTCGTGAAGGATTCTTAACCCATTAACACCTAGCGTGATCATATGAACACGGCAAACTTCGCAACATTTACATCGTGCTATTGTCTTTATTTTAGATATGTTATATTTCATTTTTAGCATATGCCTTCTCAAAGGTTAGATTAAACTTTTTATATTATTGCATATTTACTTAAAACTATAGTTTTTTACTTGTGACAACTTGAATTTGGCACATGCCATTAATCCGCTTCGAAGATATGTAATACTTTATTACATTGCTTATAGCATGTACGTTTCTTGTTCTTTTGCATAATCTTTGCTACATATATATTAATTATATGATGATTTAACTACAATAGAAGTAACTTTTTTGTATTGTAGTATTTGTGACATGTGTAACACAGAACTTTCCCGCGTGATCATATGGACACGCTATGCGGATCTCTTAGCAATGCGATCCCTCCATACGTTGATGAGTATGGCAATCGACAAGTCGCCTAAAACTGATTGTGAAGTTGTTTAGACATATGCTCCATAAGAACTGATGAATAGGTAGATTGGGTGAAATTTAATTTTGCTTGACAGAAACCAGATACCAGTAAACAAAGCGGTATATAATAGAAGTATTGTTTATTTTTTACGACGAGACGAGCGGAGCGACTTTAGTGTGGTCCTTTGAAAACTTCAGTATAAGACAGAAACCTTTTGAAGACGGATGGTTTTGGCAGTTCTTGTTACAAGGCGCTGCAGGGATTTAGTTTTCAAATTTCTTCTTCCGATTTCTTCTTGTGTTTCCGTATATCCAGCTGAATTGAGAAGTTAATCATCACGATCTCGATAAAACTACTACGTTTTGCAGTAATTTCATACTGGCACTGATTATGAATACCACTAAGTATGTTTTTTAGTCTAAAAACAAAAGAGTGAAGAAGACGGATTCTTATTACTAGATGGGTTGACAATTCAATAGTTACTGTAGCGATCACTGGTCACACTATTGAACCAATTACCTTGGTTTCATGATATTCTCAATTGGAGAAAAAAACCGCATTTCTCGACCATTCGTGATATATAAATGTATATATAAGGGAGGAACAGACAGAATGGATGATAATGTGTCCCATCATAGGATCGGAATTCGAGGGGGGAATTGGTGGTGGTGTTTATTTACGTGATTAGTAGACGTGTGTTTACACGATAGGTGGATTCTTCATAAAAAGTCAGAGGCTGAAGTCTCACAATTAGACCTTCATCGTGGTATGGTTCAAATCTATGTAACTTGGTATAAAAGTCCTCCTATTGCAGCCGGGCGACCGTCAATGTAGAAGGTTAACACTTTGCAGGTCCGAGTCAGTGACGGAATTCGCCTTGATGGAGTATCCAAATATGTACTTGGTAATGTCAGGAAACAGACGTCGTCGTGCTAGTGAAAGGTGCTCTAGTACTGTGCGCACATTTTGAATAAAATGTGATATAGGATTGTGTTACATGCTTTTCGAAATTTCACACACGTTAATCATTTCTCTGCCTAATACATATTTTATTTTTCTATTATAAAATTTGTTTCTATTATTAAAAATAAAATTATATCTGTGAAATAAATCTAATATGCTAAATATTGACTTTTATTATTAAATTCAAGAGATAACATGATATAATTGCTTGGTATTCGGCGTTTCCTTGTAAATAAACGGTAAGATGATGGGGATGGAATCGCTAATGGATCCGCCAAGCGTGAGCATATGAACACGGCACTTTTCTCGAGAACCGTTGCAGATATGTTCTTGTAACTTTAACTATAACCTATAATTATAAATATGAACAAAATCGAACTTCATATAAGTATATCACGCTGAGAGAAATAGCTGCATTTTGAGGGTAGTGTGAGAAGGACAGAGCGAGAGAGAATGATAGGAAGAATGGGAAGTGTATTCATTATAATTTAATACTTGATTCATATAAACCCATAATTTTTATCGGGAAATTACCCTAGATGCAATTATACTCCAATCTGTTTTAGATCAATAACGTTAGTGCTTGAAATGATGTTTAAAGTTTTATTTGTTCAAGTTGCTATTTCGAGTTTCCGTAAATACCCGCGTATAAGTCGCGTTTTTTTTTCAAAATTTTTGGATTCGAAAATGGTGTTCGTCATTTCCGCGGGCGCACAGTACTTCTCGGTTTTCCTCAGCGATGTTTTCGTGCTGTGTTAACCAAGAGGGTCTGCGTGCGGATCTTAAAGCAGTCAAGGCGGCGACCTGCGTATATGATTTGATATCTCGAGCTTTTTTCCCTCACCATGGAAATGACTCGCCTTATAAGAGATAGATTTTAATTCGATTCTGCTAGTCTTCTGATCTCTATCACTTGCCGGAATGGCGCTCGTTAAAACTTCTCCAAAACATTCCGTGGCCAAAAAAGCACCGCCTCAAATTCTTTCCGGTTAAAGAGCGTTTTGGAACAAATGTGGAAAAGCGAAGACGTTCTCCGAATGCGATTTTGGACACTCAAAGAGCAGCATGCTATCAAAAGATTCGATGAATTTGAATTTGCACTTTTTCTAATTGTAAGATAAAGTCATGAGACAGCATTGTGCGTTTACCCCAATCTAACAATATAAAATTATCAATATCTGACGTAAAATGCCATTTTCTAATTTATACAGATTAAAATTTAGTCGTAATGAGCGTGTTTGCGTATTGTTTGATGTGATGTGTAATAAACTATTTAACGATAGTTATGTATTTAAAAAATAAAACGATTAACGGAAAACACATTCACTAGGTAAGCATGCATAGTAACCCTAAGCTATCTATCTAATCTAACTTCTAAAATAAAAGCCTACTTCTGTCCCTTTGTGGCTCCCTCTGTCACACTATAAAAATGCGAATAACTCGATAAAAGATCGAGATACATTGTTGAAATTTGGAAGGAATGCTACATTTGCATATTTTAAGGTGATGATGAAAAGAAATCTTGAAAAAAACTCCTGCATTCGACTCCGAGGAAGACATGGATGGCAATGAATTAATATTGTAATACAATGGTTCTCATACTTTTTTAGTGACGGAACCCTTTCATTGCCACTGAAGGTCTTTCAGTTTGGGCGGAAAACATTCTTTGGCCTGTAGATCATGTAAATGTTCCACCTTGTCAGATCGAATATCATCGTTAATTTGAGCGTGAAATTCATTCAATTAATCGTGCAATGTAGGAAAACATTCTGTGGCCTTCTGTTAACTAGTAACTGTAATCAGTTTGTCCGCCTTTACATTTTCTTCGCAGAACCCTTTGGACTGCTTCGCGGAACCTCTGGGTTCCACGGAACACAGTTTTAGAACATATGTTATAACAAATTGGTTGCACAGAGTTCAAAACATTCTTTCATGCATCGATACCATTCTTCATTGTCATCTATAAGAGCCAATTCATGGGCTGCATCGCGAAATGTTGGCAAAAGTTTTACTACACATAGTGCTAAGATGTTTGAACGAAGTTGCACCTTTAGTAACAATGAGCGCTAGTGATACGGTTCTATATTCCGTGAAGATATAGCAGTAATTCTTCCGATAACCGATATCGCCGCCTCTGCCATTTTCGCCAATGCTCAGTGCTACAGAATGCATAATGGTATAGAGCAGTGTTTCTCAAACTGTGGGCCGTGGCCCCCCAGAGGGTCGTAAAATTATTTTGGATGCAAGGTGAAGTGTCGAAAAATCAAGTTTTCACTAACAATAAAATTTTATCAAGGAATTTTTGGAAAAACGATGTGATAGAAATTATTAATTGTTATGTAAAATGAAGAAATTTTCAATAGTTTCTTATTTACTATTTTCAATTCAAAGAGAGCCGCATGATATTCAAGGGAGCCGTGACAGTTGAAAGTTTGAGAACCACTGGTATGGAGTATCTTGATAACGAATGCTGCATACTGCAGGATCTTCACGATTTAGCTCGAAGCATGTAATTAATGTAGTGTTGCGTGAGATTTCCTCAGCGAGCATGAATTCTTACCTTTTCATCGAGGCAGTTGTCGGAAGCGAGAGTGGGGAGAAGATAACTGGATAGTGTGTGCGATCGTGGGAAATATAAGTTCTTTGTTATTTGGTTCCTTTTGTTTTGTTGTGTCATAGTCTTATTGGTTTCCGCCTGTCTTTTGTTCGATATTAATTACGGAAGCACGTTCTATTTCCAGGCTTTCTTCGGGCGTTTCCTGCGATACTTAGTTGCCACCTTTATCTTATTTTAACTTAATGGTGACATCGTCTGCTCAGCTGCATGAAGAAACAAGTGCTATTAAGAATGAAAAGGGCTCCTAAATTAGTCACAACAGCACTAGAGAAATTGTTCATAACGCAAGGCTGGGAAGAAAAAGGTGAATGGGGAACATCTGTGTTACCTGCGCTTTGCAGATGACATATTTGTAGGAAGCTCCATAGAAGAATTGAGTAGCTGCAGCGGGCAAGCCGAAGAGCTGGACTTGAGAAAATGTTAATAAAACATAGGCCAAGTGCAGCTCCTTCATATATCGACGGAGCAGGACTCAAAGAAGTAACAAGCTACGTTTACTTATGTCAGCTCATCACTGCCGATGGATCACTTTTTGGAGAAATCGTTCAGAAAGTGAAGATGGCGTAGAGCGCTCTCGGACTTCGAATGTACCCTTCGTGACTTTAACAGAGTCCGTACGGATACGGAAAATGAAGAAAACTGTGATGGAAAACATTACGCGTAACGTAACGAAATAACGCAATAACGAAATGATTTTTGAATAACGTGACGAAAAAAGTTAACTAAATTTTCTAAATTAGTATAACCGATAACGTAACGAAAAACGGAAAAACAGAAACCGTTAGTTCGATATTCTCACGGTGTGGTTGCACACAGAGCCGGTCCTAGGCAATCAATGGATATTGACTTTGCACAGTGGATATATACACCTATCCCTCGATTTGCACGGTGCTTGATGTACACGGTTTCGGTTATACAGGGCCAAGAAAATGCGACCATCTCTCAATTTACACGGACTTGATGTACATGGTTTCGGTTTTAAAAGATCAAGAAAATGCGACCATCTCTCGAGTTATTAGTAGGCATCTACACAATAGGTTTGTGTTAAAAGACTGTTTATAACATCATAAGATGATTAGGTACCTCCTCTAGTGAGATGTACTATTAAGATACAAAGTCCTCATTTATTTAATACTTCATTGTATTTTTGCTAGACTGTGTCAATCCACCAAACAGTCAATTACTTCATTTCCATTAAAAATTTTAAGTAACAATTTATTACATAATGTTAGTCCATAAAATGAGACTGTAAACAATATCAATTTAACAAAATGATATTTTAAATTAGTATTTAATTTAATTAAACAAATAAAAAATGAAAAATGAGAACAAAAATTATAAGTTATTTCCTTAGATAATAAAATAAATTCCATCCCTCAGTTTGGTGTTATTATTTCCTGTATATTATGATCACGTAGGTCATGGATTCAACCTATTTATTTTCAACGTCGTGTTTCTAGCATCAAAATGTCCTGTAATCCTGCTATAATTTTTTTAAATACACCAAAATCAATGCATTCATCATTGTCAGTATTTATATTGGAAATATTATACGATAAACTGAAAATTTTATATTCAGAATTTTTATTAAATTGTCAAGAGAAGATTAGTATTTGGCTGTAAGAAGTCCAATGAAAGTAGGAGATTATTTTTTTAATTTATCAGCTTTCAAATTTTTGTTGAGATGAAATAATATGACTATGATTGTCATATCTGTAAAAGTTGTACATTCTACATTTGTTTGAAAATGTTTTTCGTGAAGCGGAGACCACTCCGCGGAAGTAGACGAGACGGGAAACTGAAATTTAGCACGCAGTAGTTGGATGTGCACAATCGACAATGCTAGGCTAAAACATCAAATCGCATATGGGAGTTTACTCATGTCATCTCAGTTTGTGCCGAATATCACTGCCTAAGGACTCGTAAAAAAGTGTTCTATTGTCATTAATGTTGCAGAGAATATGTTTCTTCAGTCAGAAATATCATATTTTCTAATCAACTGATTAGCAATTTCATTCGGTTAGTATTTGTATGAATTCTGATGTGGGTTGCAAACGTAAAGAAAATAAAAAATATATATTTATATAATATATGAAAGAGCAATTAACTCAATTTTTTCAATTTGTGGTAACATTTTTCGTTTTAACGTTAAACGTAACGAAAAACGAAAATTAAATTTGAGTGTAACGAAAAACGTAACAAAAAACGATATATATTTTTTGGCCGTAACGGAACTGAAAGAAAACAGTAAACGGAGATCCAATATATGTAGTTAACATGTCTCTCACAAGTTAACTAATTGTGTGATAATTTTAGATATTAATGATCTAGTAAAGTAAAATTCGTGACCATCGGAGATCCACAGAACATGAGGGGGAGGAGGGGGGGGGGGTCAAAAATTTCCCCCCTCAGGGCGGCGAAATGCTTCATAGATACGAGAAGCATATTTTTCCCAAATAAAGAAATGAAGCCCATTTACTGCCGATACGGTAAACTAAAAGGATGCAGCTAGTTGCTGGTGAAGCTGCATGACGGAATATTGCGGCATACCCATAGCAAACAGCCGAGAAAACAGCATGGCGGCATACCCAGATGAGTGGTTAAACTCAAAGTTGTTATTTTTACAATATGTTAATTGTTGTGTCATTTTAGTTCTGCAATTTGCAAAATGTTTAATTTGTCTTGGTCAATTCGTTTAATTTAATTTTGTTCAATATTTAAGTTTAATGAGTTTAATACTCATTTGCCGTATAAGATATATGAAAAAGTATGTAGTTGAGTACAATAACAATCGATTATTATAAATTTATGTACAATCCGCATCCTCTCCCCTACCACTCTCCCGTCTCGTCTCCCTTTCCTCTAACTCAGGGGTGGGGAAAAAGATTTCTGCGGAAATGTTGGATTTTTGCGATTTAATGTAAAAAAATCATTTGCATACTTCTCTACAAGGTAAAACTAAGTCCATATATGAAATGTTGCAGCAAATTCAAACATTTCGGAAGTTGATTTTTTTAAATTGGCCTTTTCAGATCAGTTGTTTCAGCCGAGCATTTTCCTGAACTGGCAAAGGTAATTGATAAACAAGATATGAATAAAAACTTGCAAAATTGGAATATGAATGAATATATAGGTGTTTTAGACTCCTTGATTAAAGAATACAATAACAGATTTAAAGATGTTGAGAAACATGATGCCACACTGAGGTTAGCTTGATGTATCGAATGCACCTGAGGATTTGCAGATGGAGTTGATTGAGCTCTCAGAAGATAACATTCTGAAGCCTGTATTTGACAGTAAAAAGTATCCCATTGAAATATGGAAGAATGCAGTTGAATACGCACGACTGCGTCAATATGCTCGTCGTTTACTCTCTTGTTTTGGAACAACCTATTGTTGTGAATCAACATTTTAAAATATGGCTCAAATCAAGACGTGTCTGAGATCACAGATGACAAATACTCGCCTGGAAGACCAATTGAAGCTATAGACAACAATGCTGGAACCAAATATAAAGTTCTTAGCTCACAACAAACATTCACAAAAAAGTCATTAAATTGTCTTTGCGTTCTTATTTTGATGGATGCGATTGAATGCAACATTTTATTTACATGTCCTTGATTTGTTTTAACTTCTTTGAAGTTTATTAATATACTAGCAAATATGAAAATTTTAAATTTTTTGCATTAGATTAAAAGGTATAAATATTGCGTTAAAGCCTTCAAAGTTTTTAAAAATATTAGTAAATGTGAAGAATTGAAATCTGTATTCGTTAAATTAAAAAGCCATTAAATTGTGTTTGCCTCTTTATTATTTCAGTTTTGATAAATGTGAATGTATGCAACGTTCATCGCAATGTGCGGCCTGATGAGATCTCGGTTAAGTAACATTTGGCCTTCCAATGAAAAAAGGTTCTCCATCCCTCCTCTAGCTCTTCCTTCCCCTCCCCTCCCCAAAGGAAGCTTCCTTCCCCTCATTTTCCCTCTCTCTCTTTCTCCGAGGAAGTGAAATTCCGGAGCCTCGATTTGCGTCCTCCATTCCTTTAAACTGCTAATCGAATTGTAATTTTCCCATTTCGCTATTTTTTCCTTTCTGTTTCGCGTGTTCTCTAGTTGCCTCCGATGCCTTCGTCCTCTGGGCGTCCCTTTCGCCGCCTCGCGCTTTCCCACCGCCCTAAACTACGTAAGAGGGAAAACGTCTGCTCGTCGAAATCTTTCCTTTTTTGAGAGAACCCTTCTCCTGCATTTCTCGCAGCTCCGAAAAGGGAAAAACGCTGATTTCTATGCACTCGGAATTCCTTCCGCAGATCTCCCTTCCAACCCATAGAAACTAACATCTACTTCTCGGGAAATTTGAAAACGGGAGAAATAATGCATGCTCCGATCGGGAACCTAACCCGGGTCTTCTCCTTGCCGTGTGGATAATTACTTTGTTGGGATATTTATTCAGAATTATTTTTTTGACATTCTTTACTTTCCAAATAAAATGATTATTAAAAGAGAGATGAACAGATAAATGTTCTAATTTAGGCAAGATTGGCATTCTCTTCTTCCATCTTATCAGAGAGGGAAAAGAAACCACGAGAAAGCAGCTCGTACAGCTACCAGGAGCGGCTCGACGTAATTTTGCGCCCCGAGCGAGAAACCGTTCCAGATCCTCCTTCCGTAAATTTTTACTAAGATATTTTAAAAGAACCTGTTTAAGCGCTGCGCAAAATTAATCTTAATATAAAGTAAAAGGAATTTCATCTAGATTCCAGCCTGCTCCGCGACATAACTTAGTATCCATCATTTAATTCAGTTGCGTGCGATGCATGTGTAGACGATCAGGATATGGCTCCTAGTACTTCGTCGCGCCCGGCAGACACTCTGCTCGCCCGTACCTACGGCCGCCCCTTATAAGATGCATTTACGTTGTTGCCCCATGCTCTGCGAGAGTTCTACGGCATCTGGCAGGTTAGTTTCTTAAAAAGAGGTATTAAAATGACAGTGGCCCTAACAGCGAGGGTCGAGGCGACTATGAGTGAATTGGTTCATATGGCGAGGGGCGACCGAGTTTCAAACCACTCCCAAGCGAATACCTCTGATGCCAAGCCTCCCTGATCGCTCGACCGCGCCTAAAAACTGCTCTGTCTATGAACGTACGCACATTGCTTTAATATGGTAACAATTATCGTGTTCACGTAACAATTTTGACCTCGCATAGTCTTCCTGCTAGGATACGCAATGCCAGTTTCCTTGATTCCTACCTTCCGTCCTCTTGATGTCCAGCGGACCTAAAAACCCTTAGCGCCCTCTGGGTGGCGGTACTGCCTACGTTGGGAATCAGTGAACTCACCTTTATTGCATGTTATGCGTTGACAAATTTCACCTTTAAATGCCATTTTCTGAAAAATGCGAGAAAATTGATAAACTGCCAGTTCTCCGTAGAATGTATCTATAAAATTAAAGTCTTTCTTTATTTGATCACTTAACCTCATAAAATTAACATTATGTTACAAGGCGTTTGCGATTTAATTGTTTAATTATAAGAGTTAATTAATTGTTAGTGGTAAAATCAATCTACACAGTGCGATCGTGCATTTTGCGGACATGCGAGTCTTTTATGTTCGAAGGGATGAGATTGTCTTTTTAGACTGGTTTTCAAGGGAAGCATATCCTTATGAAATGGCCCTGTATGTGTGTGTGTCCCCTACTAACAACTTTTGCACCAATGGACCGATTTTCATGAAACTTGGTATGAGGCCACCCCCGGGCTATATTTTATTTGGCGAAGATTGAAGTCCCGGGTTCGATTCTAGGAACGTTTTTCCCTATTTGTTTTACATAGGAAATCTCAAATCCATCGTGCAGAAATGTTTTCCTTAATACTTTAAAATATCATAAAATTGTGATACCGGAGCGAGGCTTGTACATACTGTTCTAAGGGGAAAAGAATGTACATTATAATTCTTATCACAGAATTCTGATAATTGATAGTATTTTCTTGAATTTCTACTTAAACATGGCGTTTTTGCGTTTTAAATCGTTTTTTTATCGGATTGTTACCATGGAGACGATTATTACCGAACTCGGCTTGAGCATAGACGAGTTGACAAATGGGTTATATTCTTTTCCACTCGTCTACCCTTCAGCAACGGACACTTGATTCATAGTTATTAGTTATTACCGAACTCGAGTTGAGCACAGACGAGTGAACAAATGGGTTATTTTCTTTTCCACTCGACTACCCTTCAGCAATGGACAGTTGATCCATACATATTAGCGTATAAACAGTAACATTCGTTAAATTCGTTTATTTAAAAAATTACATGCAACATATGTCAGAAAGAGATTTTTATGTTGTTTTTAGTATTTTAAACCTGTTAATGCTCTATTAATTTATTTTCCAATTTTTCACTATCATTGATAAACTATGAATTACAAATGGTATTTATGGTATGAGAATTCCTTGGAATGACTAACACATACTGAAACATTTCCTGTCAATATAAGTAATCATTTAGGAACGTCAACTTTGGGAAACCAGCCTGCATTAGTCCTAATTTGGACTTCTAGTTTTATTTCCCTCAGAGTGACAATATTGTGGTGTGTGCTGACCTTATGCGGCGATTAAAATTATTGCTGTCTAATTGTCACAGATGATCGATCAAACCATCGAAAGTGTCATGGCAGCTTATAGAGGTTTTTCCTTCTTTCGAGAAGAACTTCGAAGAATTTTAGAAAATATGAAAAGAAAGAAATAGTCTCGTGTACGTTTTTATATATCAATCACGTTTTGCGATTTTAACAAATTAGTGATGGCTTTCCATAACTAGAGTTGTTTTTCTCAAACGCGTTCAAAAGCCCAGCGCCTTATCGTAGTGTAAATGCTCCCGAGAGCAGAATTGAGAGCGAATCGCCGTTCATAAGAGGTCCCGCCGTCGCCCTAACCCCTTTCCACCCCACTTTGCCACTCTCTTCCTCTCCCCTCTCCACCCCCCACAATGCGCCGCCATGACCTAGGAATTCCGCTAGTTTCCAAAAACATGGAGAATCGCTCGTGGAAAGCGAACTGACCGGCGTGAGGAAAGAGGAGGGAAAGTTTATGGGCGCCCATTTTATACCACCTATCTCCTTTGCACCTGCTCTCTCTCCTTTTTACGGCGCGGAGAAGGAGATTCCTTCCTCCCTCTCTAACCCATCTCCCTCCCACCCCCCTTCTCACTCCCTCTCTTCCCACTCCTCCTCTTCTCACTCCCCCTCTTCTCACTCCCCCTCTTCTCACTCCCCCTCTTCTCACTCCCCCTCTTCTCACTCCCCCTCTTCTCACCCTCTTCTTCTCACTCCCCCTCGTCTTATGCACCCTCTTCTCACTCCTCTTCTCACTCCCCCTCTTCTCACTCCCCCTCTTCTCACTCCCCCTCTACCCACTCCCCCTCTACCCACTCCCCTCTTCTCACCCCCCTCTTCTCACTCCCCCTCGTCTTATGCACCCTCTTCTCACTCCTCTTCTCACTCCCCCTATTCTCACCACCCCTCCTCTCTCTCTATCCTCCCCCTCTCCATCCATCCCTCTTCCTCCCTCCCCTCATCCTCGCCACCCGTCCCTCTTTCTCCCTCCCCTCTCTCACCTCTTCCCTCCCCTCTCCCTTCCTCCCTCCCCTCTCCCCCTCCTCCCTCCCTTCCCCTTCTCCATCTTCTCCCTCCCCTCCACTCCTCCCTCTCCTCTCTCCTTTCCTCCCTCCCCTCTTCCCTCCCCTCCTCCTTCCCTTCCTCCCTCCCCTCCTCCTTCCCTTCCTCCCTCCCCTCCTCCTTCCCTTCCTCCCTCCCATCCTCCATATCCTCTTCTCTCCCCTCCTGCCTCCCCTCTTCCCTCCCCTCCTCTCTTCCTCCTACCTCCCTCCTCCCTTCTCTCCTCCCTCCCTCCTCTCCTCCCTTCTCTCCTCCCTCCTTCCTCCCTTCTTTCCTCCCTCCCTCCTCCCTTCTCTCCTCCCTCCCTCCTCCCTTCTCTCCTCCCTCCCTCCTCCCTTCTCTCCTCTCTCCCTCCTCCCTTCCCTCCTCTCTCCCTCCTCCCTTCCCTCTACCCCCTCCCTCCCATCTCTCCCCTCCTCCCTCCCCCTTCTCTCTCTGCCTTCCTTTCCTCCTTACCTTCCTCTTTCCCTTCCCCCCGCTTCTCTATCTCCTTCCCTTACGCCCCCTTCCCTTCCTCTTCCTTCCCGCCACGCTCTGCCCCACTCTCTCGCCCGGGCCGAATAGTTCGCATGCATAGGTTTCGTCTTCCTCCAAGGCTTACTCCCTTCTCTCGCGCTTTAGTTCCTATGCGATTCCCAACAAAAGGAACATTTATTTATTTTTTATTTAGTTATTTTAGCTAATAAACATTGGGTGGAATGCAAAAAAATGTAGCGAATCCTTTTCCTTTGGTTTTGTAGCAATTGCTACGATTCACATGCATAAAGTTTCGTAGCAAAAGCTTTTCCTCGTAGCAATATACAAAGGCTAAATTGCCTATTTGGGTCAAATTGTTCCTTCATGACTTCAAATTTCTGGTGTGAAAAGGCCATATTCTAGTATCGCTCAATCTAAGCTGCCATATTGCATAAAATTAAGTTTGAAATTTCAACTCCTTTATCCCATGTTAGATCTGAATTAAATTTCGTTTTTGTTAGACAATCATCAAAATGAAGTTCGTTTGAATTATCTCACTGAATCAGAAATGAAAGTGTTGATGTGAATTCTATGCAGACAGGCAAATGTACACAAAGGAATTCTGGAAAAGCCGGAGAAAAATTCCGCCTCGACTGGGAATCGAACTCCGAGTCTTCCACTTGCCGTAAGGTTATTCTACCACTAAACTAACAAGGCAGAAGAAAAAGTTAAAATTCTTTAATTTCCGAAGTGAAACGTCTGTAATTTAGGCTGCGCTACTTGCGTGCAAAACTCCCTTTTAATAACCTTCCCTGCCTCATTAGTGGATAAATTTAAACTCGCGCGCGCTAGCCGTTTGCAATGCGGTGGAAGTTTCTCCGTCTGCCCGAGAGGCGGCGCATTGCGAGAAGTTGCGGAAAACTTCAATCAAGTAACGTCCTCTTGAGTCGTCGGGAGAAAACGTCGTATTGCAGAGGAATGCAGAATTCAATCAAAGGAGTTGTGACGCTACGAAAATTGTCACGACTGTGCGATTGAAATTCGCGTAGTGGCGAATCCAGGGGGAGAGAGGAAAGGGGAGGTTAAAACGCACCATGAGCCAAAGGTTTTTTTATGTACTGTGATTAAATTTCCGTTCCATGATAAGATTCCTTCATTTATTTAAAACCGATCAAGAATTGGTTATTTTAAATATACAATTACATGTTCACCGCTTCAATTATGCGTGCGTCAATGTTTTCTGAGCAGACTAGAGGTACGTACATAGTGCAGGCGGAGAGGACAACTGCGTAAACCCTGGACGTTCCCATGAAATCGACGAATGAAAAAGAACTAAAAGTTTCTTGTATCCACGTATCTCTCCATCTTTCACTTTTAACTTTTCCAGTATCTATGGGTGTCCTTGATGATTAACTTCTTTGAAACTGAATTATGAATTACTAATTCCTAGATACGCCACCGATTCCGCATATTTGCTATTTAGGCTGAATCATATACTATTGAAAAACTGAAAATCAAATGTACCTAGATCTAGGAATAATTAGCGTAAACTTTCTAGTCGAAGTTAGTCATTGATTGCGTAAATATTTTAGGATTCATATATTTGACTTTTATTTCAAATCAACCCAATTTATCTATTAAATACACATCCAATTTATCAACTAGTCCAACTATAAGATTTATAACACATGAATAAAATATTTTTTCATCAAACGTAAGAGTAAAAACACGGGATACTATTGTATTTATTTTTGCAAACGTAGAAGAAGAATGCTACAAGAGTCTCGGTATTATGCATCTTTCATATTTCCGAAAATAAAAAGGGTCTTACTAGGAAAAAATAATTTGATGATTTATGGTTATTTTGCTGTTTCGCCGCGCTTATTGCAGGATAGCAGTCAAGTTATGTATTGTCGTAGTGAGGACTTTTCTTTCCAAAACATACATTCCAAATCGTATCAGAAAACAGGATTTCGGCGAATAAAAAGGAGAATCCGATTTTAAACACACAAGTTGGTGTACTTAAATAGGGTCGGCCTCAGCATGGTTATTGCAGGATAGCAGCTTACGACATTGTAACCACGTTTATGCCATTTCCACAGATCCAGCTTTCCCGTTTAACCGAATCGTTTTTTGTAGTGTATTACGCAGGGCTGGGCAAACTTTTTAATTCGCTGCCCCTTTTTCATTCGCTCAGTTGATTTCGTTCCCTCTGCAGTTTTATCCAAAGCTTACTAAAAGGTCTGTTAAGAAAAACTACACGAAGAAAATTATGCGTAACTTCGTTTTTTTACTTAAATTAATATAATCATTAATAATTGCTCGTGAAACAATTTTTGTATGAATTCAATGAAACCGCGCGTACAGGTACACAACTGTTTGCTTTTCAGTTCACTACCCTTTGTAGTGACCTTCGGGTCTACAGTTTGCTCACTGCCAGTATTATTAGCGATGTACTGTAGTTGAGTTTAAACCGCTCGGGAATGGTAATTAAGGAGTGGGTTGAGTTTTAAACTACTATATGTGCTCATAAAGGTAAAGTACTCCTTTTGTCAAACAATTACAGGGTTACAACACCCAACGCATTTCGCCCACAAGGTGGGCATCGTCAGGGGCAAAACCTCGTGGATGACAGTTGTGATGGAGAAGCAGGATCTGAGACCGTGAAAGACGATATCAGCCATGCGGAAACAAGTGTCTTTCGTGAATTGCTGATGCGAAATCAAGAATCGCAAAGCGAAACGATCCCAATAGATTTGGTTCGTCTCAAACGCCAGCGAGAGTGAAGAGGATAGAAAGCTTTTCTCTTTACAAACAGCATAGTCTGTCAAATAAAATGTTATCTTATTAAACTGCAGCCTATACTTCTTAGGTAATTTCAGCATTAAACCACAATATTTCACTAAATACAATCCTATAATCAAAATTTCACGTTTAATTGCATCGCCTGCGGTAGCGTAGCGGGAACGGACAAATTCGTCGAAAATAATTTGTAATTATTTCAAAGAAGAAATGTCAAAGAAAATTATACGCATTCAGGCTGATTAATACAGTCGAGTTTCAATGGAGGGAAATAGCTCGAGGTTTATGCTAACGCTTCAAAACATGCACTTAGTTTTGAACGTCAGTTTGGGTCATTACATGGTAATACGTTGATATTAATATTGTTTTACACTCTCGCAAAATGGCTTTGAGAGAATTAAATGGCTTTAAAGAAACTCAAAACACAGTTACATGTCTGTTTCAGGCAGAACTGCGCGGACCTCCTGGGCGAATATTTTTCTGTAGCCCACTATAAATGAACGTTTTATTAGGAAAAATCGTCCAGATTAAAAGTGGATTCAGGAACATTGAAATATGTCAACGTATCTAAGAAAAGATATCCGGAATTTCACTTGGCCTATTTTGACATCTTAATGTGTTTCGATCTGTAAGAGAGGCATTAGATCTCTCGTACAAACATAAGAGTAAATATAAAATATATATGTAATTTTACCAAAATATTAGCGCAGTTATCCAAAGCCATGGTTGTCGGAACTGCGGATAGCGAGGGTTTATTGTACACGGCTCGAATATAATAACATTCGAGAGGGAAGAAAACCGAATTGAAAAACATTCCAATCGCATTCATTTGTCATTTCTTTTAGAGAGTGACTACGAAACCGTTTCGCCCAACACAGCGCTTGTAACTCATTAGCAGTGTAATAGTTTGTTTATTGGAATACTACTTTTTCCTCGCTGATTCATTTAGTATTTCGGTTTTAATGAAATCATCAATTTTGCACAAAGACATTGTGTACGAAGAGATAAGTTTTAGCTTTTTATATATTTCTTTTCTGTGGGTTTTATGGAACGAAATATGTAGTAAGAGGAGGCCATATCCTTCTGAGATCTGTCTGAGAGCAACATTTATGCGTATACAAGTTTCTTTGATAGGTGGGGCCTTTCTGCGAATATCAGTGCCAGTGCTTAAAATTATTATAGAACGTGCAACTCTGGGTGTTGTTAAAATTTTATGCTTTCATATACGCACTTTTTCTGCATTTTATGACTGCTTTATATCCGTGCTAATTGGGATCCGAACCAAGCGTATTTATCCCCCCTTATAATAAAAAGCTATGTCGATTGGTTGGTCCATGTCACGCTCTTAAAACGCGAATAACTCGATCAAATATGCAGGTATAAATCTTGCCATTTTATCGGGATGTTGCCATGCCTACCAATTGCATTGTTAAACCTCGGAATCCTATTGTTATTCCAATCCTTATGGATTTAAGCGTGCTTTGAAAGCTTTTAATACGAGAATAGGAGAAAGACGGAAGGAGAGGGACATGATTTTCATAGCAATCAATACATTCGTTGCGTTATTTACGAGAAGGAATATCTAAAAAGCTGAAATACAAATTCAAAAAGATTAAAAATCTTAATAATGAGGTAAATTCAATATGACGGAAATGAAAACGGTATGAAAATCTGAGGAAGGTGCTGGACATTTTAATAAACCGAGCATTTGAAAATTTTATGGAGTGAAGCATTGGGCGACAGGTCATGGGAGTTTGATAAAATAATGGAGGAGTTGAGGACGGTTTGAGAAATAGAGAAAGAAAGAGAGGTTTAAAAGAATCACAAGAATAATAATAATAACCTATGTTGTCCGTACGCTGGTCTGAGTGTAATGTTATTAAAACCAGAATAACTCGATCAAGGATGTAGATAGAAAATTGAAATTTGGCAGAAATTTATATAATGAGGAAATCAGAATTCGTTTATTTAGGGTTGACATGGTAATTTAAGAAATAGATGTCCGTTTTTGGCGCTATTTTGAGGGGGAATATATTGCATTTCCTCCGAATAAAATTTATAAATTTTTAATTTAATGAATCAATATTTTATGTAAACTGAAAATTTAAAAAAATGTACAGTTCACATTGTAGTATGTTCCAGAGAGTTAAAATAATTTTGGCAAGCTAAAGTTGTCTAGCGTAAGTTTAAGAAATTAATATTCTTTTTTATGTAAGATTTGTATATACGTATATCATTCTGAGAGAAATAGCTACATTTTTGAGGGGAGAATGAGAAGGAGAATGTGAGGGAGAAAGGGAGGAGAATTGGCGGGAGGAAGAGGGAGACTGGGAAGAAGTGAGGATGAAGAATAAGAGGGAGAGATGGAGAATGGAATGGACGAGAGAGGAAAAATACTAGGGAAAGAGAGAATAGGGGGAGAGGGAGGGGGGAGAACGGGAGTAAGACGGAGAGAAAGGGAGGAAGAATGGGAAGCGACTTAATTTCAATACATAATCTGCACATACCCGTCATATTTGACGGGCAATTACGCTAGTCACCTAATATAAAACGCTTGATATCTTTGTCTGCGCGACGGTGATGCATCGCCGGGGATGTCTCCATGTCACGCTCTAAAACGCGAATAATCCAATCAAATATGCAGATATGAACTTGGTATTTGGCCGAGATAATCTACTCGGATATGAAAATACTATGACTAAGAAAAATTTACGAAAAGATTCCAGGGTTCGACTCCAGGGGATGATTTGCATTCTCTATAAGATAGCAGGTAAAAATCGTCTATTTGACGTACAGACTTATCTTCTTTTTGACATTAAAATTAGAAAATATTAATTCACGAGCTTTACATCTAAACCATTTAAACGAAAAGATTAAAAGGTGTCTTATTCTGTTCAACGTTTTTCGTCTACAATTCGAAGTTCCTCATGTTAAACGTTTAATTCGCATATTTTGGAGAAATCTTGCCATTTTAACGGGATGTTGTCGTGCCTATCAATTACATTGTTAAACCTCGAAATCCTATTGTTATTTCAATCCTTATGATTTTAAGCGTGCTTTGAAGACTTTTAATACGAGAAGGAGAGAAAGATGATAGGAGGCGGAAAATCTTTTCATAGCAATCAATGTAAACAACATTCGTTGCGTTATTTACGAGAAGGAATACCTAAAAACCTGAAATACTATTTAAAATTAGATTAAAACCGTTATGATGAGCTAAATTCAATATTATTGAAATAGAAATGGTATGAAAATCGGAGGTATTTGCTGGCCATTTTAAGAAACAAACCGAGCATGTAAAATATTTATAGCGTAGTTTGTGCGATAGGTTACGGGAGTTAGAAGAATAGAGGACTTGAGGACGGTTTTGGAAATAGGGAGAGAAATAGAGGTTTATAAGAATCAAAGAATCATCACAAAAATTAATAATAAAAGACTAAGTTGTCAGTTCGTTGGTCTGAGTGACAAGCTATTAAAACGCGAATAACTCGATCAATGATGCAGATAGAAAATTGAAATTCTGCAGAAATTTATATAATGAGCTAATCAGAATATTTTATTTAAGGTTGACATGGTAATTATAGATATTACTGTCCGTTTGTGGCGCTATTTTGAGGGGACATATATTGCACTTCCTCCGAATAAAACTAATTAAATTTTAGAATAAAGGGAGGAGAATGGGTAAGAGGAAGATGGAGGATGGGAGGAAAAGAGGGGGTGAAGAATAAGAGGGAGAGAGGGATGGAGAGAGAGGGAAAATACGAGGGAGAGCGAGAATAGGGGGAGAGGGAAGGAAGAGAGTGGGAGGGAGGCAGAGAGAAAGGGTGGAAGAATGGGAAGTACCTTAATTTTAATACATAATCTGCATATACCCGTCATATTTGACGGGCAATTACGCTTGTTATTCCATAAAAGGTTAAAAAAAATAAGAGTAAAAGTCAATATTTGTGAGTGTTTCTTACCTCTGGGTGGCGCAATTTAAAATTTAGCTTTGGCATAAAAATACCTTAACCCGGATTATGAATTGGGTCAAGTACTTGGTGAAGAGGTATCCATAATTTCACGGTCAAGTCATCGTTACATTAATCGCTCATAAGCACGAGCTTATCTATGTGACAAGTGCTTTTAAGCGCCAAAATATTGCAATAAATATGGTTTATTTCTTGGAGTTTTTACTTTTCAGTAGGTGACAAGTAATTATAATTTTACAATGCGCAAGAGACTCACTTTCCGAGTTGGCACACGGACCCACCGAATTATGGTTACACCACTGAAGGCGTCCGCTGTAAAACAAAAACTTTTCATGTTTGCGAGAAGGTGCGCATTATTCATGGATTCGATCGTTGCGTAAAAAGGCTTTAGTGCTTGAGTACCTATTGCAGGGGTCGTAACCTATAGCACGCGTGCCAAAATTTCACGAGAAGAAATGATGGATGTTACGCTGATACGCGGAAAAATTATTTAAAATGTGTCTTCTTTTCTTTTAATCGTATTCCGTGTGGTAAATATTCCGCGTAACATTCTAAGATAAGAATCAAATTTGGTAACCGAACAAAATAAATGTGTTGCGCATTCGCTGATTCACGATTTTTCAATGTTGACGAAGAGAAAAGGAGAACGTTGCCTACTCCTGTGCTCAAATTGTGAATAAATTGAAATCGGATTTAGAGAATATTATGAAAAGAATAAAAAATGATGCGTTAAGTTCCATGGAAAAGGATTATAGAAGGAAGGAGATTATCCCAGAGATTCCTTTACATTTACTATAACTAGAAATGATTCTAGCTTCATTCTTGCAATAGGATACTATAAATCTGCTTATAAGCAATGCTGCAATATAATCGAATGCTTTTCGAAGAGCAATTCCGGCGTTTTCGTGCCTTATTTGCTTTCGTCGTACAAGTAGGCCACGGCCGAAGAGGTGCTTTCTTAACCGTCGCTGACACTTCGCCGAAAACCTTGTTTTATCCTTTAATACTGTTGTTCGCCAACCGCATGGCTCCAAGGTGCCGACGGGAAAGTTTTTAGCTGCCTTGGATAATTTTTAAATGGCCATAACGTTAATAATTCAGATTTTTTAAGAGTGCAGTCTTGTTTTTTGACAAATGTGTTCTTGTTGCTTACCCGACGCCCGTAACTGCCTTTCCTTTCGATTTTTTGGATTATTTCTCATCTTTCGTCGCTATTCCATTTTATTCGTGTTTTTTTAATTTATATAGCGCCCGCCGAGCGTTCAAAATGCCTGCAGCTACGCTTTATCTGAGAAAGGCTTGTGATCTTTGCTTTAAAGCGTGACTAATACAAGATATTTAAAAAGAAACGCAAGCATCGGAGAGTGCATGTTTAATCCCACACCTTGCTGGACTACGCAGAGACAGCGCTGATACGAAAATGGTAATGCCACCAATTTCTTTCTCTAGACATGATTTCTTTATGGGGGTTATTTAAAGAAAACTTGCGTTCAAATAACTCTCATAAATTGAAAGAGGTACAGGTCAGCATTCGGCTTAATGTAGACGGGATATCAAAAGAAACATTAAAACAAGTGTTCTATAACATGATTATTTATGTGTAAATCGTAATGGTCAACACATTCAGCAGTTTTTGTAATCTATGTAAGATAGTAAACCAGGTGATTGTGCTCCGCGAAATAGGTGATGAGTGTATCATATTTATCAACTGCATTTTAAAATTACTTATCGTTAGATTCATCGTAGGAATAAGAGACTTGAAACAGAACGCTTAATAGAACGAAGTTTCATTTTCCTTTCGTCGATTTTCGAATACGCGTGGAATCGATCCACAAATTAATTTTTAATGAGAAAATTTGACATTTATGTGTGAGAATATTTCGTAGTCGAAGTGATTTGCGTTGTTTCAGATTTCGTGTAATTTTTATGCGTTCTTTGCACGAAGTGAACGTATATAGGGGATGTCGTTTCCGTCCGTCCGTCCGCATGTTTAAACTCGGAAACCGCTGGACGCACTTCGATGGAATTTGGCAGTTGGGGGTTTTGCTAAAATGTATCGGCCGATTCCAATTTTGGTTAAAATCGGACAACAATTACGACCACTTTACATGAAGACCTTCATGTAGCTTACAATGTACTTCAGTTTTAAATCGGAAACCGCTGGACGTATTTTGATGGAATTTGGTATTGAGAAGTATTACTAAAATTACTCGATGGATTCCAATTTTGGTTAAAATCGGACGATAATTACGACCACTTTACATGTAGCTTACAATGTACTACCTGTTTCACTCCGGCACCGCAGCACGTATTTTGATGAAATTTGACTAAAATTTGTCGATCTCAAAGAACGCATTTGGAAACTATGTGTACTCCGACATGGAATACACCTTTCCATACTTGTTTGTGATTGACTGGAATTATAACTTTGCATCGCATCAGCACACATAATCAAGAAATTTCGTGTCTCTTTTGAAGTTTAAACACTATCTTGTGGACGGTAATTATGACGACGATAACGAAAGTAAATAAATACTCGATGAAATAAAATAAACAATACGAGACAGTATTTTTTATTAGAAAACCTTGGCTAATTCCCACGTAAACAAATGAATGCGAAACACGACCGGTTTAGGTGAATAATCACCATCATCAGGTTGCAAACGTTTTCTAATAAAAAATACTATCTCGTATTGTTTGTTTTAGTTGATTTTGGAATTCCACGAAGTCTTGGCTTTAACTTGAATTATTCAGTCATTCATTGACACTGTTTTAACGAAATCAAATATAAACATTAACATTTCTAAATTGTAAATTCTTTGAGGACATTTTCTACGAAAGCTAAATTTTAATCGCGATCCCAAGAAATAACGCGCCGACCCTTAGGAGTCCGGGGAACCCCGGTTGAGAAGCACTTTCTTGGTTTCATTTTGGACCCCTTGTATTAATATTTCACTGATATCTAATGGCCATATTTATATTTCTGAATAAAGAAGATTACTTGTACTTATGGTCAAAGTACAATAGAATTTCAGAAGTTCCATATTGATCGCGGTTTTTATAAAGAAATTAAGCGTCTAGGAATAATTTTATTTATTTATATACAATCGGCTTACAGCACGAGGGCCAATACAGACAATCGATTAACAATGTTTAACAATAGCAAAGACATTCACAAACAACCATGGCCAAGACGGGGCTCGAACCCGCGACCCCTCCCCTCTACCAAAGGCGTCAATCTGTGCAGTGAGGCGAAATTCTCATTAGAAAATGATTTTCGGTATTACCTAATTTTGTTATCGCGAAGTCACCGCGACTATCAAGTAGAAATCCCGTTACATACTTTCGACTCCTCGTCAACATTCTTCTCGCCGCTACGTAATTTTCATTCCTTACTTCGCAGTACATATCGGATTACGCTTCCCAATGGAACGTTTTCTCCGCCCAGGCGCACGCCAACAAGTGTAACTGGAAAGTCGTGAGAGCATTAGTATGTGTTCCGCCGCGACCACGGTCAAATTGTATGACGTCATAGTGCACTCCCACGATCCGCCTTGATCTCTCTCCCATCCTCCCTCTCTCTCTCTCTCCCCCATCCTCCCTCTCTTTCTCTCTCTCTCTCCCCCATCCTCCCTCTCTTTCTCTCTCTCTCCCCCTCTCTCTCCCTCTCTCTCTCCCTCCCACCCCCCTCCCTCTCTGTCCTCCTCCCTCCCTCTCTTTCCCTACATCAGAGTTCCTTCTGCTCGCGATGAAATGGACTGGAGTTAGGGAGCGGCAACCGAGAATGTGAGATGGCGGGAGAATGAATGGAGGGTGGGGTCCTCTCTCCCGTTCCCTCTCCCCCTTCCCTTTCTCCCTCCTCTCCCCCTACTACTCTCTCCCTCCTTTCTTCCTCTCCCCTCCTTTCCTCCTCTCCCCCTCCTCCATTCCCCCTCCTCTTCCTCTCCGCCCCTGCGTTTTGGAGTTAGTATCAATTTAAAGTAGGCGGCGTCCTTGTCGACTTGCTCTCAAGTATTCAGAGTCTTTTTCTCCGAGTCCTCCATCGGTTGGCTCTCCAATTTGAACTTGGCGTTTTGCTTATCCTTTAGTTTAGCGTGCGATCAGAGGTTCACAAAGAGTCACGTTGTCATCGAAGAGGACTCGTCGATGCGAGCGTCTCTAGAAATCGATTGTCAAAAACCTATGCGATATAGTTTTGCGTGCGCACTTTTTTCAGCTCAAAGGTTCCTTAAGACCGTAAATAATTGTTAGAGGTTGATTCCTGCGTCGGATAAGCAGCGGAGTGACCGATCTGAGAATTGTAATTGCAAAGTTGTCGTCCTCGGTAAATTGCCATTGCGGAAGGTCATATTTTTTTCTAAATGCCGATTAGATATATAGTCATTCTTTTAGCTCCATACAGGAGTCAGACCTTAGGTCTTTCGAGTCTGCCGTCCCGTCTTCGTGACGCTTGCGGCCCTCGATAGTATGTTATGCGACTAGCTAAGCTATGATTTAAACGTGATCCGTGAAATTTAACAGGCACAATTTTATATTGTTTTTTGGTTACGATCGTAGAACCGAGCATGTTGAAACTTTGACGCTTAAAAATTATTCCAGCGTTTATTTCAATTATGTCTGTAGTGGCACGGCATCCGTGAACATCCGTGATCCGGCCTGCCGAAGCACTCCCCACTTCCTCACTCAACGGCATCACGCGCAAATACGTCTGCGGCCTGAGATCTGTTTCATGCGATTTCGCACTTTCCCGTAATCTTACGACTTGAGGGTTTTATTTATACGGAACGTTATTCTGATGGCCGTTTTTCCGTAGACTGATTGATTTTTCTTTTCATTATTTGCTCCTATACGCATTTAAGTACGAAATTCTGTAATTTTACAAACTTTCGCTATTTCAAGCCGATTCCTTCCTCGTCTCTATTCGTTCTTTATTTCGCGATATCAAAGGAAAGTCTTCTTTTCGAAAGAAAGAGGGAGAGGTCCTTGGCACGAATTTTCGCCGAGAGACGGGATACGTGAGACGAAAAGCGCTGTTATGACGAAGTCGAAGGGCGATCGCTCGTTTCTCATTCGATTGCACGTGAACGGCACCGAACCACGACCCCTAAATCCCCTAACCGGAATGAACCGAGAAATACAAAATCTGTAGCACAGATGACCGAGAACGGTGAATAATTCTGGGGACGACTTACTTCTAAGCGAATATTATTTGTTTATTGGAATGATCAATGGCTGCCTCTCTAATATACTTGAAACTCGCTAATCCGGAAAGCTCGGAACCTATAGCATTTCGCGTTCTCCGACCCACTGGTGGTTAGTGTATAATGATTGTATTGTACACACGACCTAAGCCAAAAGTTTGTCTTCAACTCAAGGATGTGAGTAAGTAAAGCATTGGAATGCATATTTAATACAAAAAATGTAGGTACACTTGCTAAAAAAATGGTTGGAAGAACGTTTTCTTAAACGTTTTTAGCCTCCCCCTTTGTAGAGGGTACAACTCGCACCGTTGGAATATTCACTAGAGCTTCTCATCCGTGAGAACTTTGCTCCTCTTACTTCAGTAATTTGCTACAATACCATTTCGAAGTTATGAATTTTCCGAAATTGGAGCCTCCTAGCGGAAAAATATTAGAACTACTTGGAAAATCCAATTCGTAGATAGATAATAGCTAATTCTAACTAAAATAATTTTCCAAATATATCTTAAAACAATTAAAGTTGATTATCCAGTTCTAATTGGCGGATACAGTTCAGAATCCTAAGACGGCGATAAATTTTATTAAAAATTAGTCGTACTCTCTCCCCCCCACTCTCTCTCTTCCTCACTCTCTCTCCCTCACTCTCTCTCCCTCACTCTCTCTCCCTCACTCTCTCCCTCACTCTCTCCCTCACTCCATCCCTCTCTCTCTCCCTCACTCTCTCCCTCCCTCACTCTCTCTCTCCCTCACTCTCTCTCTCCCTCACTCTCTCTCCCTTCCCTCTCTCCGTCGCTCTCTCTCTCCCTCCCTCTCTCTCTCCCTCCCTCACTCCCTCACTCTCCCTCACTCTCTCACTCTCACTCTCTCTCCCCCTCACTCTCTCTCTCTTCCTCACTCTTTCTCTCACTCCCTCGCTCTCTCTCCCTCTCTCTCTCTCCCTCACTCTCTCTTTCCCTCTCTCCCCCTTCCCTCTCTCCGTCGCTCTCTCTCCCTCCCTCCTCTCTCTCTCCCTTCCTTCTCTCCGTCGCTCTCTCCCTCACTCTCTCACTTTCAATCCACTTCCCTCCATTTCGCGTCACATCCAAACGATCGCACTGAACGAGTGATTCTCCAAATTGGTTCTCTCTCTCTTCCCTAGAGGTCAGTTCGGATCCGTTGATATTATTGTGATCATCAATCGATCAGTTGCACGTGGATGCCTCCATCGGGTAGCGTGATCCAGGACGAACGTGACGCAAATCGTTAATAATTTTCGCTGTTTTTTCGTGAGTGAAAATATCATCTTCTCCATCGTTCTGTTCGAACGATAAAATTTCTCTCGATCTGTTAATTTTCGTTCTATCGAGTCCCATTCAATTTGATTGACTGGCAGGGTGCCGAACATTTGCGTCCGGTTTTGCGCTGTTGTTCTAAACGTGCCATAATTATAAGATACGAAAAGTAGAAAATTTTAATTCTTGGGCAACATTCTAATTCCATTCTTTTTCTTGTAAATTACATTTCCATACCGTTTGACATCGACACAAGAATGCTATACTTATCTTCACATTATCTGAAAATTCGCACTTTCTTTGAATTGATGCGATTTTCTTTCACTATAGGACCCCAAGTGTTTTTAATCAACTATTCCAACTAACTAGCCCCATTTCAATGCCCTAAGCATTGAACATTAAAATAATTTGTATATCTACTAGTTGTGTTCCTAATGCTCTACGATATCTGGGACTATCAAACCATTAAGCAATGTCCCACCGTAATTCTGGGAGAGCCTTTCTTAGGTATTCCTCGGAAGGCAAGGCGAAAAACAAATACATATGTTGATATTTCCTACTGGATAAATCTGCAAAGGACAGGGGATACATGGAGGCTCTTGAGTGCGAGTTCTTACATTCACTACTGAGGTACGTATGCCCACCTATGTCTTACTTTAAAAAATTACGAGTGAAAGGAAGTGGTTGTTTAAGTGCGAGAGATTCTCTCCCCACGTTTTCTTCATTATAAGGATTCCCGATATCTATTTGCATAACGGAGTCATATACGCAAATTCCTAAGAGAAGAGCATGAAAAAATCGCCATATTTAGAAATGCAGGGCAGATGGAGGACGTAAGGGTGAAAAGCCGTACATTTCCAGCTTTTGCCGCATGTCCGGAGACTCTAGTCTAGGCACTTTTTATAGATAGTGATTGCCCAAAATTCCCTTTAGACTTCAGATCTTTTTTATAGTGACACGGGCTTTCTATACTACCAATAATTTAGAAAATACAGTCCCGGAAAAGAGACGATGTATGAAAAGCTGATGAAGAATTAACAGTTTATCGATATAGTGAATGTGTAACGTTGATATATAAACGTTTAACTCCTATTAAAGCATTCAAAGCATGCTTTTCTTGCGCATACAAAGATAAAGTCAACATAGATTTTGATAAATTTTTTTCCATGGCGCCAAATGATCATACGAGACAAATTGTCTTCGAACGTAATATTTTGGCGGTTTTGAACGAAATTCTCACGGTAAGAAAATTTATCCTCACATTTTTCTCCGTATAACTGCAAAATCCGCATCGTTATCTCAACACTCTCTAAGAAATATAGCTAACAACGAGAGCGTATACTTCGACTGAGATCACTGTTGGCCTTATTTCTAGTTTTTGGATTTGTGGAAGCTCTACAATGCGGAAGGTTTTCGATATTTAGATGTTATCTACTCCAAATCGTGATTTTCAATGTGATCAAACTTTGGCGCCCATTAGAGAGGCGCCTGAGGCGGTCGCCTCATCCATCGATACGGCCATGTATGTGTGTGTGTATAAGATAAGCAAATATTTACTTCCGTTTCCGTGAATGAATATCTTTCTTTAGAAATTTAAGCGAAAAAATCCTATCTTCTTCCAAGTGATAAGCCAAAGGCGGTCTTCTACAAATTTAATTATTTAAGCAAACATTTCCTTAAACCTAAAGATAGATAAACCTGCAGTTAGATATCTACATTAGTCGGACCCGGAAGAAATTCAGCCAAGGCTTAACTTGCCTGCATGTGTGTGCCTCCCCGTTTGAGAGCAAGGAGCGGCGCCGGGCAGTTTACGTGGAATGAGAGGAGTGCAATTTCTATCGCAAATGGAGTCACGTTTCTGCTGAGCCTCGCGTCCCGTTCTTTCGAGACGCGTCGCCGCACCCACAGCGTATCGACGGAAGTCTCCGTCTGCCTCGACCCGCCCCTTGGCGCATTTCTCACCTCCAATATACTAGCATAGTCTCATTACCTTATGGACGAAACGATTAGCTTCCTTTGGCTCTCGCATTTCTACTCTCCTCCTTCTTCCTCTCCCACCCTCTCTCTCCCCCCACCTCTCTCCCCCACCTCTCTCTCCCCTACCTCTCTCTCCCCCACCTCGCTCTCCCCCACCTCTCTCTCCCCTACCTCTCTCTCCCCCATCTCTCTCTCCCCACTTCTCTCTCCCCCACCTCTCTCTCCCCACTTCTCTCTCCCCCACCTCTCTCTCCCCACCTCTCTCTCCCCCACCTCTCTCTCCCCCACCTCTCACTCCCCCACCTCCCTCTCCCACCCTCTCTCTCCCCCAACTCTCTCCCCCTTCCCCCACCTCCCTATCCCACCCTCTCTCTCCCCCAACTCTCTCCCCACCTCTCTCTCTCCCTCCCTCCTCTCTCTCCCCCTCCCTCCTCCCTCCCTCCTCTCCCCCCTCCCTCCTCTCTCCCTCCTCTCTCTCCCCTCCCCTTTCAATCTCCTAAAGCAAGAGTGTCCAACGTGTGGCCCACTAACAAATTTTTTGCTGCACACCACCAGTATTTCGTAGTATTTTTTTCATTTTTGTTTTGATTTACCAATCAAATATTATTTTTTTATCTAGCGAAATCTGTTAAAATATCTAACGTTGAATTTTTACCCCTCAGTAAATATTTCACAATCAAATACGTTCATTTTACTGTTGTTGTTGATCTTTTCTCAGGGGTATTTCTAAGATTGAATTCCATCATGATTTTTAATATTGATATGCTAACGTTGAAAACTTAATTTTAACTTGGTTTTCGCTCATATTGTGGCTAAGAATCTTTAGGTAACTTCCGATTTATTTTCAATGCAGTCCGCCGAAGCATTGAGAATTTCCAATGCGGTCCACCCTGCAGAAAAGATTACCAACCCTTATATCGCAGGCGATATAATCCCTTGCAGTCCTCCACCTGTGAGGACTCCGCTCGCATCCAGTCACATTTCCCCCCTCCCCATTCGTCACCCGGAAACTGCCCGAAAACGATGCCCCTCTGTCTTTGCCTCTCCTGCCTTTCGCGCTTAATGAACTCGGATTCGCTCCTTTCTCTCTGTTCGAAAAAGGAACCCATCGTTGGGAGATGATAGTTTTCTCCCGGTTGCTTCTTGAAAATAATTCGGTTCACTTTTGCTTTTGATTCGATGAGTGAATGTGCGCAAATAAATTATTTTTGATCTTGCTCTCTCCAAAGCTGCTAGAATGTAATATTATCAGGGCATAGGTTGTAAATTTATCTTACCAACGTATGAAAATTTCGATTATTACAGTTCCTATTTCGATTTTGTGATTTAGCAGTTTACATGTTTCATTTTGATAAGGCTAGTTGTGAACTAAACCATTTTAATCTATTTTTTAGCTGTTACTGCCTCATTTTTTACCTAATTAGAAATCGGTGTCTACTATCTCTGGCTCTTAGTCTAATGAAATTGTTTTTAACGGCGCGGACGATTTCAGTACAATTGATTGCGGATTCGTGAGACTTCCAAGATAGACCTTTTAATATTTAATATATATATATATATATAATATTTAATTGTTCGTGGCCATGAAAATGCCGTCGTTCGGTTCGGACTTTTCGGCGGAACGTAAAATCCGCATCACCTTACCCCCAAACGAATTCGATTCCAGTAACCCAATAACCTAAATCGAACGTCGTCCCATCACAGAGGCCTTCGCCTGTTGGTTCCGATTGCCGTGTTACGTGCCGCACGATTGGTTTACTTCGTATCGGAGAGATCGACGGCCGAGCGTAATTTTGTAAATTTCGAGTGAACAGGAGCAGTTCCTTTTGGCGAATTGACAGCCGATTCAGTCATATTCATGTCCTATATTGCTGGAGTGACCATATTCAGTGGAAGCAAAACTGAGACAGTGTGAGAGAAAGAACAACCGGGTTAAAACCGGAATAATGTTTGATTTACCTGTCTTTTACAATCTACTATGTAGCTTAAGTACCCAGCGTTGCCCGGGTGAATCCAATACTTCATGATTCGTATGATTTCTTATAAATCACCTATGTTGGGTGTCGCAAAAAACTCTCAGACTTACTGACGTAGCTGGGACTGCCCGGATACCCGGGCTAATATATTTCAGGGCCCGACTATGAGTGAACGTATTCCATGGGTTTAGAAGGAAATATCACCCAGATGAAAAGTGGATTCTGGAAAATTGAAATATGAAATATTCATTGATAACTGTGATAATCGCGACTTGCTTTTGAGCTAAATGCTCGCTCGCCAGACATGTAAACGATGTTCATAGGTATCATTCCTCAGAAGGCAAGCTACTCTGTTCTCAATCGAGCGTAAACTCAAAACGCTTATTATTTGTTCGTCGCAGTTATGCCCTTAGAACAAGGGCGAAAAAACGTTTTACGTGGTGGGTTCCATTAACAGTAGCAGCTTCTTATGCGGGCCGCATTAAGAGATGAAAATGTTTCCGCGAGGCACATTAGGGTTCACATCAGAAGTTACTTGAGATAATGCGAAGGATCCTATCGGTGTAAATCAATAATTAATAATATATTAGCTTCATAACATCGCAGGAAAAGGTTTTCAAAACAATTTTAATCCACAAATATGAAATGGCCTATACTGCATCTAACAGTTCGCTTTCACTGTGGCATCAAGGGCTGCGCGGAATGCTCTTACGCGGCTGTAGTTTACGCAACCGTGCATGCATGTGCGCTGTCGGTCCTCTGTTCTTCGGCGTCGCGTTCCAGTCGAGAGTGGCAGAAATGACACTCTAAAAATAGGCGATAGTCGTTAGAAACCATCGATATGGACCGGACCCTTCCTCGGGAAGCGTGCGTTGCATGGCTTTGGTTCGTGCGCCTTATTTCGTGTGCCTCTTTCGCGTGTTTTAATGTAATGTAATCTTCTCTCCTCGTGTGCGTTCGGAGGCGTGCTACGAAAAAAAGTGGCCACGTCCATCTGTTTTACTACAACGTGGAGAGTACCTGGATTGCCCCAGGACGCTTTTTGTGTTTATTTCTCTCGAGAGAATTGTTTATTTCTTTTCCTCGATGTGTTTGTTCCTGGAAAAAATCGCACTGTAGTCTTTGCTAGCTTTTGTAAAAAAGATACTTTAAAAGTTGTCTGCGCAACAAAGTTGCCCCTCTAATCGACGACAAATTTGAAAAATTAATGTTAAACGTTTTACAACCTTTTTACCTAATTGCAACAGAATTGTATTGATAAAGGTCGCGTTTTATTCAGAATAGGCCTTTCCAAGTGGACTGACCTACGAGCAGGGAAAGGTTTTGCAAATTTATTTTTCCCTAACCATGGTTTTACTTTCTCATATGCGTAGTATCAGGAGCGGCCCGAGGTACTTTAGCACCCCGGGCAGGAAATCGCTCTAGCGCTCCTTCCGTTTTGTTTAAAAGAACTTCATTTATTCATCGCTTCGTGAAATAATTAATGGCGAAATGGAAAATTAATTTGATCTATATTTCTGCCTGTTCTGCGATATAAATTGGTATCCGACATTTATTCATTCCTAAGTAATGTTTGGATAGATGAACTGGTTAGCGCCCTCAATACTTTGGCGCCCCGGGCAGTCACCCATAGCTCGGACCGACCCTGTGTATTGTATAGAGAAAGTAATGTATGTAGTCGCGAAAAAAATCGTTTTCGAGATTTTGACTAAAATACACGTTTTAGGTGTCACTGAGTCCAAAATAGTGATTTTCCGTCTGCTCGCGGTTCTAGGGCCTAATCGTCTGAAGTAAATCGGATGACATTTCGTATTTAGGCACACTAATTGTGAGTGCTATCCATAATTAGGCTTACCGCGCGTCCCGGTTTGACCGGGATTGTTCCGGTTTCGAGGCCTTGTCCCAGTCAGTTTGTTTTGTCCCGGAAAATAAATATTGGCCGAAGTGAGGGATGGTCCTGAAACAATTCTGTTTCTGAATAAATAAAGGGGTTCCTAGTATTAAATAATTTATTTTTTGTTAAATATTAAATTGTAGATTTAATATTGTAATATTAAATACATTTCTGGTTTTTCTTTAGGGAACCTTTGGTTACCCTCCCTCCCTTCCACTCCTCATCCCCCAATGACTCGGTTAGGTTGTTTGAAAATATTGTAAGCCTAACTATTATAATATCGTATTTGGCAAATTAATAAAATTATTTAATAGCGATATAAAATACATTTAAGCTATTCAGAGTTCGTTTATATTAAATGTAAAGTTGATGTAACAAATAAAAATAACAAAAGACAGGTCCGGGTTTTTCGTCTACAGCAATCTTCGGTTTTGTCTCCTGAATTTATGATAAGCCTATCCATAACAGACCCTCTGAAGAGATGAACGATATGTCGCAACAAAAAAGGTAGTTTATTCTTTTCGACTTAATCATAAATAGCTCTTAATGATTTTCATTAAAATTCATTCGCTTAATGAGCTTTGTATCATGAATGATACAGCCATACCTCAATTTGCGCGATGTCGTTTTAAGCGAATTCGTTATAGCACGAAGTAGGCCCGCTTCCATAAGTCGAACTTCAAGGGAAGGAAAAAATATTCGAGTTATAGAAAATCCAACTAATGGAAATACGTTTTTCTCATATGGTTTTTGCCAGGTAAAATTAATTCACTTCGAGTTATGGAAAAAATCTATTTGTATACGTCGATGTTCCACTGTATATACCTGTTTGGGGGATCACATTTACGTTCAAATCGATTTACATAATCTTCTACCTGACGAGAAAATTTAATGCCGAGTCCTTTTCAGATAAGGTTTTCAAAGGCTTACTTTTTCAGCGGTCGAGTGCATTTTCTCTAATAAAATTCTTCAAATTCTTACAATTCACACCAAATGCACGGAATAGCAGTCGTCGTGGTCTAATCGTCATTTACGTGAATTTAGTTCTTCTTGCCGCTCTCCCCTCGATGTCTTCTCGTCGCCTACGCTTCCCGAAGCGGAAAAAGGATTTCCGCTTCATGTGCGCTTTCCCCGTCGGCTGTGATCTCCTCCCCCTCTTTTCTAACCTAGTTCCTAATCTATCTTCGCCACTTCAAGCCATGTTCACACATTTTCTGCGTTGGCGTCGAACGCGCCTCTTCGCGGCAACCAGAGTGTGCCCTCGGCTCTTATGTTCGCGGTTTCACTTGTTGGCCCAAAGATTATCGTTATTTACTCCCGACGACCGCATCACCCACTAATCGTTCACTGAAGTCCATTGAACTCAGCGCGATTTTCTCTCTAAAACAATACAAGTACGGCAGGGATCTCCAACCAGTCGATCGCGATCGACCGGTCGATCTTTGTCCCTTCTAAAGTCGATAGCGGTGCCTTCCGTCGGCGCTATTACTTTCTATTTAATCAAGTGAGAAATGTTGAGACGATATAGATTTCGACTTCCGTTGATAGAGGTTCTTATAGTTCATTAGTGAATGTAACTTTAAATTGAAGTCAATACTTGGATCAACATATTTGGGTGAGTCGTTTTCTTGCATGAATGGAAACACAAAGCATCGCACCCGCATAACAGAGAAACATCTGAATGACAGTTGCAGTATCAACTTACACACCAGAGTTTTCCAGTATTGTAGAAAATATGCAGTGTCAGAGTTCCCTTTAATTCAATAAATAATGCTTCATAACGTGATTTTTCTGTTGCTACCAATGAAAGTTTATTTTAAGTAAAATATTCTCTTGTTCAGAACGAAAACTCATATTTTTATTTAGCTTTGTTTAACTTAAATAATAAGTAGTTTGCAACGAAATTGGTATGGCGTGCTAAGCAGGACATGTTATAAAGCTGGTTTCTATATCTCCTCAAGTTGGGGATAAATTTGCGGGGACCCACCCGCTCAACAGTATTTCTCGCCCACGTAGACATAGGTGTCTGGGTCGATCCTCGGTAAATTTTCGTGTGAAAAGTTTATCTTGGATGCTGGGGTGATCCGAGGTGCCGGCGTGCTGGGCGCTTTTCCGAGACGCCATAATCTAGGGATCGCTTTCCCGACAATCTATTTATACATGGCTTCCAAGTAGATGAATGGTGTCTGGCAATATATATCACCTAAAACGCAAAATCACAATGACATTCTTTCAATTGTTCGTAGTCACTGTTTTACCTTTTACATAGTAATGATTAAATTAACATGTACCTTTAAATTTCTTCTTGAAAGAACGCTGAAATTTATTCTCGCCCGGGGAGGCTAAATAATAGAGCACATGCATACTAAGGCTGCGTCCATACTGAAACTTGTCGCTCAGAGACCAGAGCAGAGAGCACAGACGAAAGCTGAACTGACAGCAGAGATGAACGATTATCGTGCCCATGTTGGAGCAGAGAATACTCGATCACGCTTCATCATTTTAGTCGCCGATATGCGTCTGACCAGTAAGCAACGACGTTGTCTATAGCTTCGCTCTGCGGATTTTGACTCTACAACAGGGTAGAAGTTGTTCAGCACATCCGATAAACCAAAGAAGGGATACTGTAGGTGAATTCCGCCATCTTTTTCCAGAACTGCCGAAACATCCAGAGAAATTTTACGAATGTCTATTGCCACTGTTGATGTGAGGATTAAATGCCCTGCTCACACGGGCTCTTCGTACTTCAACTACAAAAAATATTTTTTCATTGTTCTACAAGCAGTCTGAGATGCCAACTGCAATTTCACAATAATTGATGTGTGTAGTGGATATGGAAGACTTTTTTCAATGATGGAAAGCGGTACTCTACCGATTCCAAATGATAAAATCCTGCCCGGTTCTTCTGTTCCCTTGCCGTATGTTTTCGTAGGAGATGAGGCTTATCCATTGCTGATTAATTTATTAAAGCCTTACCCCAGAGCTGATCTCACCCAATATTGTATTTCAATGAAAGATTGTCAAGAGCCAAAATGTGCGTTTGGCATAATAAACTCTAAATTTCGAATTTTTTGGAAACCGATTGAAACGTCACCAGAGAACGCTGACATAATTGTCAAAGCTATATGTGTACTCCATAACTCCAGTATTGAAATGGAAGGTATACAGCCACGTATAGGTGAGACACAAAACAACAGATTGGAAAACTTCACAACAAATAACATAGGACGAGCATACAATAGCTCGACCAGACGATCGAGATATGTGAGAAATGTGTTTAAGGAGTACTTGAGTGCTCCTTTCCAAGAGCAGTGACGCGACGACGTATGCGGAGAACAACTGAGTGATGAGATCCCGCACGATGCTATACTCTCAGTGCGTCTTTGCCTTCTGTTTTCGCACGTGCGTGGTTAACAGTAGTTTCTGCAATTTTTTCGCACTTGTGTTCATTACTGTCGTTAGGCTAACGTCCCAAAAGTCAAAGGAATTGAAAGGAGTGTCGAGATAAGTGTGAGAAGAACCTAAATAGTTCGTTCCAATATTACTATTTTCTCCACAAGTGTCTATATTGGCGGTTTCTATGATCGCACTGTTTTTCAGGAAGGTACCGCGAGTATGGACCACTGCGTATCGCATTCGCCTAAAGGTCGCCTTTCATCAGTTTGTTGAAAAGTAAACGACTGCTCTCTCGCCAAGCGTGTTTGTGTGTGGTTGTGCGTGCATATTCGTGCGTGCGCGTGTCCGTATTTGCGTGTGCGCTTGTATGTATGCGTGTGTGAGCGCACGGCTTGCGACGTGAGCCTTGAATCCCACGCGAGTCATCCTCTAAGTGTCGCTTTATCCTTCGTTCGACTTATTTACTTATTATAATTGCTACTTACCCCTAACTGCAATTGATTATTATTAAGGCTTTATGATGCTATTTATGGGCATTGAACTGCTTGTATAGAAGGTATTTCGCATGCAGAGGATCTAACCAGTCGGCTGCATGAAATGAGCTACAACTCACTTACAGGGTGCCAAACCCCATCTATTGGGCCCCATCATCTTCTTTCTAAGTAATACATCCCCATATTCAATATTTACGTTTATTTTTACACCATTACCCTACAAGCAATTTCCTTTCATAAGCTTGATTTATTGGTTTCGCAATACCGTATTCAGATATTTCTAGTTCTGTCATTTATAGAATTGATACGTCTTGTAGAGTCAATGATTTGTAAAGCATTTTTCAAAGTGACGTTTTTATTGATTTACCTTGAGAAAAGAGTCGTTGACACTCACCCATCTCAGAGATTGGTTCTGAAACTGAGGAGTGGTCTAACTTTGCGCGCGTGGTACCAACATTTTTTTAAAAATCCCGTGAAAGTAACTCTGAAGGCATTTTCAATCTATAGTTTTCAATTTCCTTTTCCTCCTCGTCCCTTTTGGCCTTCCAACTTTTTATGTAGGTATCATCATCATAGGTAGTCTGTCCGTAGACAGGTCCGTGATTATTCTTGGTTAAACCTGGTTCTCCATATACTCCTATTTTCCGCTGTCCTCTTTATATCTTGATAACTCTCTTTCCCTTTCAAATCGTCTATCAGCTGAAACCTTTTCCTACCTCTTTCCCTTTTCCCATCTAGTTTTCCTTCTAACACGTCTTTAATCATACTCTCTCTCCTCAGGTAATGTCCAACCCAGTTAGCCTTCATCTTTCTGATAGTCTGTATTCGCTTCTCTCCTATTCTTCGTAGCACTTCATCGTTTTTCATCCTGTCTGTCCATTTTATCTTCAGCATTCTCCTCCAAGTCCACATTTCAAAGCTTTCCAAGTATTTGATGTCATTTTTCCTTAGCGTCCATGTTTCTGCCCCATACAATGCTATACTCCATACGTAGCATTTTATCAACTTCTTGCGGATATCTTCCATTATATTCCCTGTAAGTAGTTGTTTCTTTCTCCTGAAAGCCGCTTTTGCTTTTCCTATTCTAGTTTTGATCTCATCCGTACATTTTGCCTCTCGTGTTATGATACTTCCAAGGTATTTATATTCTGAAACTTGTTCTAATGGCTTTCCCCCAATAGTTATGTTCAGATTCTCTTCTTTACCCGATATTCGAATGACCTAGGATTTTTCTGTGTTTATTTCCATACCGTATTTTCTACCTGTTATCACTAGTCTATTTATCATTTTTTGTAGTTCCTCTTCCTTTCTTGCTAGAAGTACTTGATCATCTGCGTATTTTACTGTTCTTATAATCCTTCCTCCAATTTTGAAATCCCGTGCCTTCTAAAGCTTCTTGCATTAGACTTTCTCCATATATATTGAATAGGGTTGGCGATAGGCAGCAGCCTTGTCTTACTCCTCTACCGATATTTATTCCGCAGGTGTCCACATTCTCAAACCTGACCTTTACAACTTGATTCTCATATAGATTCCTAATCAGTCTCCTGTCTTTCCAGTCTACATCTATATCCTTTAATATCTTCATCAACTTTACCCAATTTACTCTATCAAAGGCCTTCAGCCAGTCTACGAAACATGCGCAGATATCTTGACTGTATTCTAGTGCCCTTTCTGATATGATTCTAACTACTCCTATAGCATCTCTAGTTCCTCGTCCTTTTCTGAAACCGAATTGATCTTCCCCTATTATTTCTTCTGCCTTTTTCTCCAGCCTTTTATTAAGAATCCTCGTGATGATCTTCGATGTGTGTGACAGAAGGCTTATAGTTCTGTAATCTTTACACTGCATTGCCTTTGGCTTCTTCTTTAGAGGGATCATTGTTACTTCTAGGAAATCCTGAGGCCACTCTCCCATGTCGTAAATCTTATTAATTAATTTCGTGATCGCCTTTAGTTCTTCTGATCCTATGACTTTAAGTATCTCAGCCGGTATTCCATCGCTGCCGTGGCTTTCCCCTTCTTTAGCTCCACTATCGCCTTTTCTACTTCGCTCTCCATAATACTTGGGCCTAAGTTGTCTTCTTCAATGTTTTCCTCATTTTCCAGTTCTATTTTTGCCGCTCCTGCCTGTTTGCTGTATAATTCCTTAATGTATTCTTCCCATACCTGTGCTACAACCTTTGTTTCTGAGACTATCTTCCCATCCGTATTCATAATTCCTTTACCACAAATTCCATTAGACTTCTTATCTTCTAATTCCAGTGCCCTAGCGTACATCATATCGTACCGTCCTAACTTCTCCATTTGTTCTATTTCATCACATTTTCCTTTTATCCAATTTTCTCTAGCTTTATCTGTTACCCTTCTCAACTCATTGTTTATACGCCTATAGTTGGCTCTACCTTCTTCACTGTTAACGTTTTTCCATTTTCGTCTCTCATCCATTTTCTCCATCATTTCCTTCGTGATCCATGGTTTTCTGATTTTCTTCTCTTGTTTTCCAATCTCTTTATCCAAGGTATCCTTGATACTGGTTTTAATTTCATCCCATTCTATATCAACGGTCTTCGGTTTGTTTTCCAACTTTCTTAGGTTATCTTCCAACTTCATGCTGACTACATCCTGCCTTTCTTTCAGTTTTTCTAGGTCCCAAGTCTCTCTTTCTCTTCTCGTTTTTCTTATTTGTTTGAGCTTTGTACTCATGTCAAGTATTAGAAGGCTGTGATCTGAATCAATGTCTGCTCCTTGCAATGCCTTGGCGTTCTTTATGCTGTTCCTGAATCTTTGTTTTACAAGGATGTAATCTATTTGGCATCTCATTCTATCTCCTGGGCTTTTCCATGTGTATAACCTTCGTTTATGGTTTTTGAACCATGTATTAGTCACTACAAGGTCATTATTGATGCAGAATTCTACGAGTTTCTCCCCTCCTCGATTTCTCTTCCCAAGTCCGTATTGCCCGACAACATTTTCTTCCTGTCCTTCTCCGACTATACTGTTCCAATCTCCCATTATTATGCAGTTTACCTTTCCTCTTCCGTCTTCTTCGTAAATTTCATTAATTTGCTCATAGATCTCATCTATTTCTTCATCGTCATGAGCTGACGTTGGCATATATACCTGGATTATCAGCATGTCCACTGGGACTGCTTTTAGCTTTATTGTCATCAGTCTATCGTTCGTTGCTACTATCTTTGTCACGCTTTTCATCATATCTTTCCTAAGTACCAGAGCTACTCCCCTTTCCCCACAATTTCCTCCAGAATAAACTACCGTGAATTCTTCCGAGTCGAACTGTCCTTCACCCTCCCATCTAGTTTCGCTTAGCCCTATAATGTCGACTCTATTTCTTCTCATTTCTTCTTTCAAGTTCTCTAGCTTTCCTGCCTTTCTCATAGTTCTTACGTTCCAAGTCCCTATTCGTAATTTACTTTCGACAAATGTTTTCCTCGAGGCAGTCCCCGCCCGGAGATCCGATTGGGGGACTATTTTACCTCCGGATTGTTTTACCTCGAGAGAACTCATATTGTCCAACCATATAATCTTTACTAGGGATTGTAATGTGGTAGTTTCCCTGTTGCTTTCCACATCGCAGTACTGTAGCCGTTCAAATCGCCCTGATCACGCCTACAGCTGTATTGGATATAGACCCAACCAACATCATTTGTTTTCGGCTCTATACCATACTGACAGAATTGCTGCCTACTGCCAGGCACTGATGATAGTTTTTTTTAAATAAAACCTCCATTCGAGGGGTTTGAACCCCCGAACTTTGCAATAGAAAGCCGACACGCTAACCACTACACCACCAGTGCATGTAGGTATATTAAATGCTTATTCGTGTTACCACTCTCAACTTGCTTAAGGGTTTAGGTTGTTAGCCCCTCTCGGTTGTTGCACTAAATTTCCATTCAGGTATCATTGGTCTACGACGTCATCTTTAGAAGATCCACTTTTCGGAAGATTTATGTATCGGTAGAGTGCAGGGGCGGCCCGAGGAATTTTGGCCATTCCAGAGCCTCCCTCCGTAAATGTTTTTGAGATATTTGCTAAGTAAATGTTTATTTATCAATTTCTTCGGGAAAATGACTGATAATGAAAAAATAGAAGAAATGGCGGCCGTTTCTCTCTCAGGCCGGCCCTGGTCGAGTTCTTTTCGGACGTGGAGTCATCAAATCGCCAATGCCGTCGTCAAGGTGTATTCTTGTAATCATTTGTGGTTGGGTTTTGAGTAATAAATCCGGGATATTTCCGATGCAGTTGGTATTGTACCGCATAGTTACCGTAACGATATGTTCCGGAGTTTAGTGTAAATGCTTGAAATTAATTCCAAACAAGCTTCCTTACCTCACCCGTCAATATATCTACTTTTTCTCAGTCGATGGATAGAAGATTAAAATCTCCCCCGGGAATAATTACACGATCGCCTTTTGTCTGGTGGACGCTTTCGGTGTTCTGCTGAGCAGAAAAATGACGTTTTTAGATCTCGGTTGAGAATTGAGCTCCAAGCTATTTCGTTATACTCGCCGACATTAAGTTCTTCGAATTCCCTCAATAAACTATTCCTAAATTAAGTAAAAGAAAATTAAAGTCATAAGAGCTGGGGAATTACAGGTTTACTTTATCGTGGGAAAGGTTGGAACAGGTGAAATACTCGTAATTTCCTTATTTAGGTAAGAAAGTGTTCGTTGAGATGTAATGCACACTTTCGAATTAACGTAAAAACTGAAGTGGAGTATGGGGCGATAACATTTTTGACATTTTGTTTTACCACATGCAAACCTTTTATCGAACAACTTTAGGATTGATGGAATAAAGCGATCCGAAGATCCTATGCAATCAGGCATAATTGATAGTAGCTCAATAACTTTGGCCAAAACTAACAAAAGTGGAATACTCCTTTAGCCAAAACAACTAGAGGGCTGCAAAACCCAATGCATTTCGCCCACAAGGTGGGCATCGTCAGGGGTAGAACCTGTTTCACCAGTGCCTGGAAGCCAACTGCCATGTTGAAACGGAAAGTATTAAGAAGACGACCAAGAAACAAGCGAAACGCGGAAAGATTTTTCGGCGTGTGTGTCGTTTAAATCTGTCAATTTGTATAGGGTCTTGTTGAAATCTGTGTCTGTGTTCATAAGAGTATCGCGGTTTTTGTAAATGTGAAGGTTTTCTAACGAGTTCTAACTGTTTAAAAAAAGGGAAATTTCTTTTCCAACTCTTGGCTAAATGTACATTTCCTTCTCTTTGGTGGCATTTCCTAATGAGAAGGGTTTTTTAATTCGAAAAAGGTTTAAAATGAGAATGGTTATTTAAATGGGAAGAGTTTGATGTTCTCCTTACTAACATGTGGTTCGTTTGACTTGGCTGATCTCACCAGTGGTAGTTCAAATATTTTATTCACTTTCCTAAAAATTCACAACTAAAATAGAACTAATTCCCGTGATACAAACGTGCTCCGCAATCAGGATTTCAAACGCCACTGACTCAAGATCAGTAACGATGCTTTGGTTGTCAAATCAGGTAAAATTAGCGGGATGTTTTGACCTGGCTAGGAAATCGATACTAATAGCCATGGACTTGGATAGACTGTTGGGGCATCACTGAATCCACCACGTTTGGAGAAACAAACGTGAGATAACAATTCACAAGATCAAATCTCGCGCTTATCTCAAGGCATGTGTGCAATCTTTAAACCAGCTTGATTTATCTTTTCGCTTGCCATACATCAACTGGCTTCGGGATTCATATTCGGTATGGATGGCAGACTGGCGAACGACAGGGCATGTCGCTTATCGCCCGCCGCAGTGTATTATTTCAAACGTATACATTGTAGCTTGAACTGGCCAGACTAATCTTGAGCGACGGCGGCAAAACCTCGCGTAAGCGATTCGCTCAGCTTTCGAGCCTGGTTGAAATGCTGAGCAAGCTAGAAAAATTGAATAAATGCGAAACATTTTCCGGGACTCATTACCATGCGGGACTACCTCTGACGCCTTTCTAAAGGGTCGCCTAATTTTGATAATTACAACCTATGTATAGTATATAAACATTTATAATTGTTATCAATATCGTTTGTTGCTTCATAAACAATGCCGCAAAGACCTGCCTTTTAAATGCTCACACTAAATTGACCTTTTAGTGTGTAGTTGCATCTTTGTAGCGGTATTCCTAATAAACAAGGAAGGGAAGGAGTGAAAATTGTTGTGGCAAATGCTAAAAGAGTGAACTTAAGATTGATTTATTTTCAATGGTAAATGAATGAGTTGGCGGAGAATTAAAGAAAATTGTATCGTTTGTGCTTTCAGCACGGTGTCTAACGTAGCTTGCGAACTTGTGTTCAATATTATTATTCAGTTGTATCTTAATGATCAAAAGAAATTAAGCGGAGGTCATGTCAAGGCAGAAATTCAAGGACGCACCAATTTTAATTATGTACTCTTTTCCATGCCTCTTTAATATCAGAACCAGATCTTTTGGGGGCTGCTCGAAGTTATAACAAAAATTCCAAACCAGGACTAAAGCAAGTTGGTTTCCCACAGTTGACGTCCCGAATTGATTACGTATATTGACAGGAAATGTTTCAGTCTGTGTTATTCATTCCAAGGAATTCTCATACCATTAATACCGTTCGTAATTCATAATTTATCAATGTTAGAAAAAATTGGAAAACATATTATTAGAGTATTATCAGGTTTAAAATACTAAAAGCAATGGCAAAATCTCTTTCTGACATTATATTTTGCATGTATTATTTTAAATAAACGAATTTAATAAATGTTACTTTTTATACGCTAATAACTATGAATCAACTGTCCGTTGCTGAATGGCAGACGAGTGGAAAAGAATATAACCCATTTGTCAACTCGTCTATGCTCAAGCCGAGTTCGGTAATAATCGTCTCCATGGTAACAATCCGATAAAAAACGATTTAAAACGCAAAAACGCCATGTTTAAGTAGAAATTCAAGAAATTACGATCAATTATCAGAATTCTGTGAAAAGAATTATAATGTACATTCTTTTCCCCTTAGAACAGTACAAACATCGCTCCGGTA
>CM054117.1:105195417-105259220 GCA_028673005.1 Tanypteryx hageni | reverse complement strand
GTGAAATATGCTAATGCAAACGTTCTCAAAGGGCTGGTTGTTACCAAATTTTTCTAAAGATGAATGAAGAAAGAAGACACTCGGAATGAATGGACAGCAACAATTTTCGTGCTCCTGAGGGAGAAGTGGTTTCCGTATTTTAAATGCTGTTCGAATTAGTTCATAGTTAGATACTTCCGTATAATGATCTCAATAGAGGCACATTTTTAATTTTAAACTTTTATCATAGTGTAAAAATAGTTGGTATGTCCTTATCGTAATTTCATTATATATATTTATTATTCACATCGGGGCCTCGTGTCTTTTAGCGACTCGATTTTCACTCGCCCGCCCTCTAAACTTTTGCAATTTCGCATGGCTCGCTCTGCTGCCCTTGCCGTTTAGATTTTCATGGATGAATACTTTCTTTAGTCTCTTGAAATACAAAATATTCTATTTGTTTCCTTTTTGTTGTAATCGTTATCCCTGGTTAAAATCGGTAACGTGTTTTCTCTACATCAAGCAGCATGTTCATTTCAAAAAGATTACGCGGGCATTCCCCAACCTCTTATTAACCGATCTGCCAGCTCTTCCTCTCCAGCTTCAATTAAAAAACATTCGAGTTTAAATATAAAACAAATTATTAAAGATAGTTTTTTGCGAAAACAATATTTCGTTGCCAAGAACAACCAGCATTGTTGCCGTACTCATAAAATGATACTGACCATATTGGGAAAAACTGAGGAAGACGGAAATTTGGGAAGAAAAAAGACTGAAAGAGAGAAGGAAGGAGCGAGAGGAGTAGAGAAAGAGAGGGGAAGAGGGAGGGAGAGAGAGTTGGGAGAGAATGAGAGAAAGCGGGAGGTTTGGTGGTAGGGAGGGAGGTATATAGGGAAGAAGAGAGGGGGCTATAGAGAAAAGGAGTAGGAGGAAGGGAGAGAGATGCCCGAAAATAGGGCTAAATATAATTTTCTACCTTTAAGTATATGCCGAGAGGAGGAAGTTCAGGGTTGCACACAAGCAGCAGACGAATTCGCCTCGGGAGCGAGGCACAGGGTTGACGCGCGTAGCGTGTACGATGTAAGATAGGTTTGGTGGTATAATATCATGGGGACATTTGGTGGTATATGTTATAAGCAGGGATGTCAACCAGTGATAATTATTTTTACGGAAAATATGGAAAAAATTACGCACAACCCAACTTTTTATGGATATATTTTGCGTAATATTAAGATATCTAAAAAGGGTGTAAGTGAAAAATATTCAATGCAACATTCATACATGCAACAGAAATGTTATTTATGTTAGTTTAGCGCACTTAATTTGTTTGAGAAAACAGGAAATTTCGGAAATTTCGGTAAAAACTCGTTTCATATTTTTAATTTGTTCCCAATGAAAAAGGAAAGTTGCTTTACTAAGTATTACCAAAATTAGAATATATTGGACAAACATATATTTTTTTTAAATCAGCGGTATTCAATATAAAGTACGCATATCCCTGAGAATACGCGAGGTCGTTCAAAGGGATACGATATTAAGGACATATAATGTAAAATATAGCAAAGTAAAATCTAATAAACTTAAAAATATACTAGAGAACACGAATTTCGTCAAAAATATTTAAATGGGTACGCCGACTATAAAAGTTGAATACCACTGATTTAATGTATTAACCGCGAGAAAACGAATGCGACCGAACGTGGTCAATCAAAGTCACAGACTTAAGCATAGAATGACTGTGGAAAAGACTGCGTAGTGCACTTCCTCTTGATCGGTACACAAGAGGTCCTTCAAGTCTAAGTGGATATTTGTAAATATATTTTGAGTAACAAACAGCATGTTTGGTGATGTCATATTAAGCCTCTCAAGAAATGCCGGCGATAGGAAAAATGCGTGATAAAGTGGACACACGAAGAATCCATGGGTAAACAAGACGGTCTTTGTGACCCCAAGAGCTTTCGTAAATTTGTTAAAGTTCGTTCAAATTAACAGAATTTCCGGCGAAAAGCAAAGCTGTAAAATTCTATTCATTCGTTAAAGCATACATTCGTTCATCAAACGTTCGTTGAACGAGAATTATCTGTACATAATGTTCTTAGCTTCTTTGCCCCAATGTCCTAAATACCAAATTTAATCGATATCCGCAAAGTAGTTTCTAATATGAAACATGCGGACGGACACGATCTGACCATAAAGCGTTCTTCTTTTACACCAACACCACGCTCACCACCACCACGCTCACCGCAACCACCACCCCCGCCAAGCAATTCATCACTACCACTGCCTCGCTCATCATCATCAAATATTAAAGCAAATATTTCAAAAAATCAGATTAGTGACAAGAGTAAACCACTTCCGGTTCACTGGTTATTAACAAAAATTAATCAAACGAAAATGTAAAATATGAAATTTCGCGTTGACACGATTAATATATTTTTAATTAGAGCACCCAGGATATTTATATCGCACACACACACAGACATAATCGAGAAAATAGTGAAAACGTGTTCAGGGGACTTCAAAACGTGTATTTCCTTTGAAATCTCGAAATCAATTTTTTAATTTTTTAACATTCCTCTTTACTATGTTTGGAGTAAGTACAGAATATTAGAATGATGCACACATGCGAGGCAGATACGTTCTTTACGATTTATCTAATCATATCAAAATAGAAAATATTAATGACATAATATAATGTCTGCGAACTGAAATGCCAGTAGTGATGCCAAGGAAATTTCGATTTTTATATTCTAATATCCTAATCAATTGTAATTAATAAAACAATCGGCTGTTACTTAAAACGTACCTTAATACAATTTGTAATATCACTTTCGTTCCTGCGTCCTTATTTATTTTCACTTACAAACGTTGTGTATAGGTAAAGAAAACACGTATTTACGTTCATTTCTTCGTCGTAGTTAATCCATCTCCCTTAATTTTCCAAATGAAAGAAAATTAGGCTATATAATGGTGCCCGCAATAACGATTGCGGAGTCAGTCAGAAGTATACTTGGCCACTAAGTATGTGTTCCAACCAACCCAACCCAACTCAACAAACCCAAACCAACCAACCCAACCAACCCAACCAACCCAACCAACCCAACCAACCCAACCAACCCAACCAACCCAACCAACCCAACCAACCCAACCAACCCAACCAACCCAACCAACCCAACCAACCCAACCAACCCAACCAACCCAACCAACCCAACCAACCCAACCATCCCAACCAGCCCAACAAGCCCAACCAACCCAGCCCAACCCAGCCCAACCCAACCCAACCCAACCAAACCAACCAACCCAACCAACCCAACCAACCCAACCAACCCAACCAACCCAAACAACCCAACCAACCCAACCAACCCAACCAACCCAACCAACCCAACCATCCCAACCAGCCCAACAAGCCCAACCAACCCAGCACAACCCAGCCCAACCCAGCCCAACCCAGCCCAGCCCAACCCAGCCCAACCCAGCCCAACCCAGCCCAACCAACCCAACCCAGTTCAACCAACCAACCAAGTCAACCCAACTTCCATATTATAATACACATATTTTTCATGTTTTCAATACAATTTCTTCCCAGAAACTCTTAAAAGGTTGGTATTTCTGGGCGTCAAGATTACATGTGAGCGTGAATATCTTATTATTTATCGTAATATACTGAAAGCACAAACACGACAATTAAATTTGGGATATCGACTGTAGGAAGGGGCGGATAGTTTTTCTTTCTCTAGGAATATCAGATATCACAGTAGGAGAAGCAACCCTGATAGAAGTGACATTTGGGAGTGCCTGATGCACTTCAGTCCATCAAAATCCTATGATGTTACTTTCGATAAGGGCTGAAATGCTTGCAGAATGCAAGAACCAACTACTTCTAATAATATAAATTTATAGATGACCATTCTTGCACGACGGCCTTTTTCATTCTGCCAACCATTTTTTCACTGACTGCAATAATTAAAATACCCTTTATAATATGTTTCTACGTTCATTACCTCCAATTAAAAATTATAAAGAGTATTTTTACCGGAGAATATTACATTTCAAATTGTTGCTGTTTATAAAACTCTTTTGTTTGGGTGAAGGGAAACTTCGGAGGCTTTACGCACGGCAGGTACAGTGTGTGCTGAGATGCTCGAGAGTGACGACGAGTTGCGGACTACGGTGCTTGTGTTTTGTGTTTGTAGAACCTTTAGACTACGTTAATTATACAGTCCACTAAATTGCATACGTGTTAATCATTAGTTCGATTATAACCTTTGTGTAACCGGCCCTTCTGATTTGATATCAGTAGATGTGCAATCCACATTTTGGTCCTTCGGGCCGGATCTTCGTGCTAAATTAATATTAAGTATTGGTTTCAAGCATCTAGTTTTGAGAAATCTTTGATATAAAACTCGTGTGCATTGCCTCAAGAAAGACGAGTTATCGGGCGAAAGGTGCGTTCAAGGTCATAAGGCACGCCGGCTCCGTGAGTGTTACCAGGCAACCAGCTGCGCGGGGTGGATGACGTAAGAGCTGCCTGACGCCGACCGTGGTTTCCAGTCCAGACCAGACGGCGCCCAGCAGATTCATCCTACTTTGTTCCAAATTCAACATTGTCTACGCATCATCCAGGTCAGACAGACTTTGACGGCTCTTATCCTTTCCCGTACATATTTACCCTGCCTTACATTGTATATGTTGTGTAATCATGGAATCAAGCGAGAGAAAGTTACTCATTAAACAACGAGGTTTAGCTAAGAGTAGTTTAACACGAATTATAACTTACGTAGAGCAGTTTCAGCCAGGTTTAAATTTAAATCTTATACGTGCTAGAGCTGAGCTTTTGACAAACATCTGGGAGAGATATGATGAGGTTCAGAATAAGTTAGAAATTTATGACGACGAGGAAGACCATGCTGCGGACAAAGACCTTTTTGAGAATAATTTTTGTGATGTGAAAGCAAAAATGAATACTCTTCTAGAAGAAGCTGACAATAGGTCACTTCCCAGTGAAAATAGTAGAGTAGGAAGTGCAAACATACCGGTTCATAATAACAGTGTGAAACTTCCCACAGTACAATTACCTCAATTTTCTGGGTGTTATACACAATGGATACAGTTCAGAGACACGTTTGAAAGTTTGATTGTAGCCAATCCACCACTTCCAGATATTCAAAGGTTTTATTATTTGATTTCATCCTTAAAGGATGAACCGCGTGCATTGTTACAGAATTTGACTGTGTCAAATGAAAATTTTAGTGTTGCATGGAACCTCATATGTCAGAGATACAACAATCCAAAACTCATTGCATCCAAGCATGTTAAGGCTTTGTTGACGCCCATGAAGGCTAGCGATGATTCAGCTACAGAGTTGAGACAAGTAGTTAATCATTTATCAAGCAATTTAAATGCACTTGAAGCTTTAAGCCTAGAAACACCATTGCATGAAATAATGCTTATGCAATTCACTCTAGACCATTTGGGCCCTTCTATCAGAAAGGAGTGGGAGACTACATCAGTGTTACATGGCTTTCCCAAATTAGAGGAGTTTATTAAATTCCTAGAACAAAAATGTCAAACGTTAGAATTATTGCAACCCAGTCAACCAGTTAAGGCTAGCGGCCGCAATATATACAAACCAGTGGAATCCGAATTCAAATTGATCAAGACCAGGTCATCTAGTTCCTTTATGACGACGAGCAATAGTATATTGTGCCCGTATTGTGAACAAAATCATGGGTTGCAGAAATGTTTATCCTTTGCTAATGCTAGTGTACAACAACGAATAGAGTGTGTTAAACAAAACAAATTATGCTTTAACTGTCTAAAGGCTTTTCATAGCGTTAAGGAGTGCCAATCAGGCAATTGTCGGAAGTGTGATAGGAAACACAATACGCTGCTTCATTTTGAGAGACCGGTGACAGCAAAATTGCCTGACCAGAATGAACGACCACACTTACAATGTGCCTCTACTTGTGACCACTTCAGGAACGTCAGCCCCAACCAAATAGAGAACGATTCAAGGACATTGGGAAGTTACTGTGCCTTAAAATCACGACTGATTAAGCTGGTGTTATTGTCGACAGTTATTGTAAATGTGGAGGACTCATTAGGTAGACTTCATCAATGCCGCGCTCTTCTCGATAGTTGCTCACAAAGCAACTTCATTACTGAAGAGATGGTTAGACTACTCAATTTAAAGAAAAATCGAGACGTAATTCCGATACAAAGTATCGGGGATGTGACTGCAGGCACCACGCACAGTGTTAATGTAGGTGTCCATTCAAGAACAAATGACTTCAAGGTCAACCTCAATTGTTCCATTCTTCAGAAGATAACAGACAACGTTCCCTCAACTTTCATTGATTACAAGGATTGGGGTATACCTTCAGATATTGTGTTAGCCGACGACAAGTTCAACGAGCCAAGCAAGATAGATCTTCTAATAGGTGCGGAGTTCTACCTTCAGCTCTTATGCCCTGATCAAAGAACCAGAACTGGCAACTACCCAATTCTGCAAGATAACAAGTTTGGATACATCCTAGCTGGAAGGCTTCCCTGACAGACCTCAGGATATGCTTCACAGCGATCATTCCTTACTAGGAGAGACAACGTATTGGATAAGCAACTTCAACGTTTTTGGGAAATCGAGAAACTGGTTCAACCATTACCTACGAGGGAGGAAGAGTTATGTGAACAACATTTCAAGGAACACACCAGAAGAGACTCTACGGGCAGGTTCATTGTTCGATTGCCTCGCCGCCAGGAAGTAGGACATTTAGGTGACTCATATCAACAGGCAAGCACACGACTACAACAATTGGAACGCCGACTACACAGACATCCACTTTTGCGTCAGACTTACAATGCCTTTCTTCAAGAGTATGAAGGGCTTGGCCATATGAAAAGGCTAGATGACAACGCAACCAATAACCAGAGGGAATTGTTTTACTTGCCCCACCATGCAGTGATCAAAGAAGATAGCTCCACCACCAAGACGAGTGTAGTTTTTGATGCTTCCGCCAAGACGACTACAGGAACATCCCTAAATGATACGCTGTTTATTGGAGCCACATTACAACAAGATCTGAGTTCCATATTTCTACGATTTCGAACTCATGAAGTGGTGTTTACAGCAGACATCGCTAAAATGTATAGACAGGTCCAGGTGCATGCTGACGATACCGGACTCCAGCGCATTCTCTGGAGAAGATCATCTACAGATCCAGTGAACATCTATGAGCTCACCACTCTCACATATGGTACGGCGTCAGCTCCGTTTCTTGCAACGAGATGTCTCTAGCAGTTAGCTGAGGAAGAAGCAGTCAGATACCCTCACGCTGCTGAAGTATTGCGAAGAGACTTTTACATTGATGATGTGCTCTGCGGGGCAAACAACTGCAAGGAAGCGCTTCAATTGCAACAGGAATTGATAGATATACTCCGTACCGGTGGCTTTCAGTTGAGAAAGTTTTGCTCTAATCATTTTGCCATTCTGGAAGCCGTCCCACCAGAATACAGAGAAACGGAACTGTCAAGACATTTGGACAGCATTAATGAAGTCAAAACACTTGGGTTATTATGGGATCCAACGCAAGACATGTTTTCAATTGCTATCAAGACACCATCATTATCCTCGATGTTGTTAAGCGATCAGCCAAACTCATCTGTCACTAAGCGTACAGTTTTTTCTGTGATTCCATCTATTTTTGACCCGCTTGGGCTAGTAAGTCCCATTGTTATTATATATAAAATGTTTCTACAGCAATTATGGCAGTGTAATCTACAATGGGATGAGTGTCTTGCAACTGAGTATTAGCAGACTGGAGGAAACTGTGTTCACTTCTCCCTGAAGTTAAGAACATTCCAATCGAACGACGTGTGTTAGCCAAAGGAATCCTGTTAGACATACAATTACATGGGTTTTCAGATGCAAGTGAAAGAGCTTATGGTGCTTGTTTATACCTGCGCTCAGTGTCTCAACATGGGGAGGTAGTAACAAAATTACTGTGTTCAAAATCAAAGGTGGCACCAGTAAAATGTATCACGATCCCTCGACTGGAATTGTGTGGAGCATTGTTGCTTGCTCGACTGGTAAACAAAGTAGCACCTATTTTGAATTTAGATATTTCCAAGACAATGTTGTGGACAGACTCAACAATTTTCCTATCATGGCTGGCAGCGCCAGCTGCGCGATGGAAAACGTTTGTAGCAAACAGAGTAGCTCAGATTCAGGAGCTTGCAGCTAAGGGTCACTGGAGAAAGGTGGCCTCCGAAGAAAATCCAGCAGACCTGATTTATCGTTGCTCTGACCCTTCAACCCTGTGTAAACTTACCTTATGGTGGCAAGGCCCTGCCTGGCTAAGTCAGTGTGAATTACAGTGGCCGACTACAAACTGCAACATGCAATTCGAGGAGGCGCCAGAGCAACGGGCATCAGCACTTACAGCGATGGCAACTCAACCAGTCATAGATGACATAACTAATAGATATTCACTTTCCCGACTTCAGAGAGTAGTTGCATATTGCCTGAGATTCTATCACAATGCCAAGTACCCAGAAAATAAACGAGGAGGCATTTTGACGACGTCCGACTTACGGCTAGCACTTAACATCTGCATTAAGATAGCCCAGCAAGCAGATTAGAAACAAGAATTCAAGGATCTTGAAAATGGACGACAAGTTTCACCCAAGAGTCAATCAAGAGATCTTCACCCATTTAGGGATGACAACAACTTGCTTCGCGTAGGTGGACGCCTACATTATGCCCAATTGGGATATGACAGTAAACACCAACTTATCTTACCACCCAGCCATCATTTAACCAAAATGATAGTATTAGCGGAACACCTCAGACTACTACATGCAGGACCACAACTGCTCATTGCATCGCTTCGGCAAGAGTACTGGATCCTCAAGATCAGACATCTAGTCCGACCAGTAATACATCAGTGTTTGCCGTGTTTCAAAGTAAAGGCTTCTGCCACCCAGCAGCTTATGGGCCAATTACCTGCAACCAGAGTTCAGCCGTCACGTCCATTCCTACATGCAGGAGTTGATTATGCAGGTCCGTTACAGATCAAGATAGGAACGGTGAGAAGCAAAACCCTGGTTAAGGTTTATGTTGCAGTATTTATATGTATGGCAACCAAGGCAATTCACTTAGAATTGGTTAGTTCACTCACAACAGAAGCATTTATAGCTGCGCTCAGAAGATTTATCGCCAGGAGAGGCAAAATTCAAAAACTTTACAGTGACAATGGCACTAATTTTGTAGGAGCAAACCGTGAGCTATATGCCCTGAGGCAACTATTTATATCTGAAGAGTGTAATAAGAAGATACAGGGCATTGCAGCTACTGAGAGAATTCAATGGCATTTTATTCCTCCCAGTTCTCCACACTTTGGAGGATTATGGGAAGCTGGGGTGCGATCAATGAAGTATCATTTAAAACGGGAACGGGAACCTCCATTTTTACTTTCGAGGAGCTGTCAAACCTTCTCGCACAAATAGAAGTTTGCTTAAACTCCAGACCTATTACAGTCTTATCCGACGACCCTAATGATCCGAGTTATCTTACCCCTGGTCATTTCCTCATTGGTGTCCTTTAACCTCCTTCCCTGAGCCTAGTCTGTCTGATGTGTCGCTGAAGCATCTTTCCAGATGGCAGCATATTCAACAGGTGACGCAGCAGTTAAGGAAGAGGTGGTCCATGGATTACCTAACATCACTTCAGCAGAGAAGAAAATGGCGTTCGGAACAGAAGAATCTTCAACCTGGGAACGTGCTTCTGGTCAAGGAGGACAACCTACCCCCACTTTCTTGGAGGATTGCAGTCATCCAGGAAGTATTTCCGGGAGAAGATGGGCTGGTTCGAGTAGCCAGCATAAAAACTCCCACCGGCATTGTAAAGAGACCTATACATAAATTGATAATTTTACCCTTACAATAATGTGCTTATAAAGTGTTTAATAGTATTTAGTATTGCAATGTAATATGTTGTTGTTGAATGTAATATGTCAATTGTTTTGAATGTGTAAATTCATCGGGGGGAGCTTATGTTGCGGTTTAGAAAACTCTTTTGTTTGGGTGAAGCGAAGCTTCGGAGGCTTTACGCACGGCAGGTACAGTGTGTGTTGAGATGCTCGAGAGTGACGACGAGTTGCGGACTACGGTGCTTGTGTTTTGTGTTTGTAGAACCTTTAGACTACGTTAATTATACAGTCCACTAAATTGCATACGTGTTAATCATTATTTCGATTATAACCTTTGTGTAACCGGCCCTTCTGATTTGATATCAGTAGATGTGCAATCCACACAAATTGAAAAATAAAACGAAAACATTTAGGATGGAATCCAGGCCCACGCCGTAGGATCTAGCCACGCTATCTCCTCAACCATTCCATTTCTTATCAACAATTCGACAATGAAATCTATCAAGCTGCACACGATGTTTTTGCATATTTTCGACGCTGATTTCTCGAACTCAAGGGCCCATTCATAAAATCCCCGAGACACGGGTCTTCTAATTTTCGATGTAAAATCGTCTGGTCGCGTTTCATCAAAATCCGTGAAATCGTTGTTGGAAAAATTTCTCGTGTTTTTTAATAGTTGTCAACGAAAAAATCTTCGTGAAAACTGAAGTCAGTAATATCTGCAGTAAATGCCTAACATTTTATATGAAATTACTCTGTCCGTCCGTCGCCCGTTTTATCTCTTGAACAGTTTGTCGTAGAGAAATGCTTTAAAAATCATTTTGTTTCTGCCAACTAGGAGTCCCCGGGAAAACTATATTCGTTTACGGATATGTCCCAGGTTTGACTTCAGGAAATAATTATATTTTCCCTTATGTCTACGAAAGAGTTTCGATTTCTCAAGGTGCAAGGTTTATTTCCCTCATTCATTAAAATACGTAAATATGAACTGAATTTCTCCTTTTTTGCTTTATTCGATGGCTAAAACTATAAAAATATCTTATTATTGTAATAGTTAAATGTTACACGGATGAATTTCTCAGAAATACGCGTATCTTTTTCATATTTTATGGATTTCTTTCCGGGTGTTTCCAAGGCGACCCGCATTATTGCCTCCGTCTATTAAGCATTCAAATATACAAAAGAATTGCTTTATTCGCTTCGCACTTTTTATAAACATTGAAATAATTGTTGTAGCAATGTCAAACTTAATAGATTGCAGCGTTAACCCGGCAGAAGGTGTGCTCAATTCTGGAGCACAGACATTTTAAATCAAATTTCCTAATATAATTATTCATGATTTTTTATTTTTTGTATTCTTAGATCAGTAAGGAAAAAGTATGGAAAATTCAAATTTATTTTAAACCTATATCATTTACTTTTGTTAAATATATCTTTATTGCTCAAACTTCTGATTAGCTAATTTGCATACAAGAGAACTTGTATAATAATAACAATACTTGTGCATAATAATAATAATAATTAGACTTAGATAATAGTAATTATTATAACTTGTAGTTTTAACATAATATTATTAATAAGACAATAACATTAAGAATTATCTAATTTCACTTCTTGTTGTGTTATTCGCTGTCAAGACAGTACTCACATACGTAATTCACGTTTCATACACATCGGCCTCTCACATTTAGGACAGGACGAAGTTGTCTTCGTGTCTTGATTTCTTTGGCGTAAGAAACAGCGTAATTCTGCAGGTCTAGATGGACCGGGCTCTCCAGAAACATTTTCTTTTCTAGTCGGCACAAATTTTTGGTTCAATTCCAATTGCTTTGCTAAGGTTCTGTGTAGCAAACGAGAAATTACTGCTGGTTTTGCTAAAGCCTGTCCGATTTTTTTATGAACCTAATTATTTTGAGCACTGTATTTGGGCTATTTGATAGAAATATTACGTAATTATTGAGAAGAATTTCACGGATTTTCTCCAAGTCGATATATAAATCGAAACGTTCACCTGCTTAATAAAACGTAAAGAGAGTGTAGAAACATTAAACTGGTCAACTGTAAAGGGATTCCATCAATTTATAAAAATTACAGTTAGATATAGAATAAAAGGCTTACCATGACTCGCAATAAGAAATGTGATATGGAAGGGCGCGGGGTGAAAGATTTTTTTGAAATGCTGTTTCACGGACTAAATGCTACTGGGACCTAAATGTGATATAAATATGCTTAAGAGAGTTCGGAAGAAAGGTACTGAATATCATAGGGAAAAACATGCGTCACGAGTGGATGAATGTAGGGTAAACATTGATGGGCCTGCTCCCGGGTTAATAATTGAAGATTCCGTAAACTGCGTGTGGGCTGTGGGCATTTTTAACTATTGACCAAAATACAAAATATTCTTTCTTTATTTAAATACTGGAATGTGAGAAGGGTGAAGCAATTAAAATTGTGCATATAAATTATAAAAACAAACATGAAATTCAAAATGTCAGCTGTCTAATTTTATAAGGAGAAATGTTATATTATTACTTTTAAACTTGCAGATGTCTGACTAACTACGCAAAAGTTTTTGCGGGTACCACTAGTGTTTACTAGATATACCTATTTTTTAGTACGTTAATACTACTATTTACAGTCTTCGTAGATAAAGAATAGATGAACAATAAGACTTAATGCCGAATAATAAAATCTGAAATCAATTTCAAAGAGTAAGCATTTTTCTCATTAATATTACGTGGTGATTATGGTGATACGTTCGCCATCATGTTAGCTAACTGCGAAATACTATTGAACAACGCTTCTCAATGAGACTCTTTGTTCATTTGCCAATGAGAAAAATCCAAATATTCGGTGGAAAAATCGAAAATAAGCCGATATAAAATCGCGCACGCGGCTCTCTCGGCAGTGTTTGACGCCACCTGTTCCCGTAAAGGCTGTCCGTGGATAAACTACGTGTGCAGCAACCTTTAACCTTTTTCTCTCATTTTTTATCCAAAAATAAAGGCAAAACCCCAAAATACTTCCTTCATCATTTTTCTTTCGTCATCCGGTTCGGAATTTCGATTTGATCTCTCCCTTCTTTTGTTTTCCTTTCCCCTGTTGGCTCTTCTTCCTCTTTTATTCTCTTCCCTCTCTCTCTCTCTTATCCTTTCTCTTGTGTCCCTCGGAAAACATTCGTATCATTTGTATGCGGTGCGTTTCTGAATCCCCCTCCACTATTCAACTTCTCTCGGCTCCAGATCCTCCCTTCTGGGATTTATTTCTATTTTTGCTCATGAAATAAGAAAAAAGCCTCTTCTCCATACGGCACGCCTACGTTGCGTGAGTTGAGAAACGTTTCTTAATGTCTATACATATTAGCGGAATTATAGCAAGTGGATGTAGTACTTATAATGTATGGGAAAGAAAGGGAATCACAACCGCCGATGGAGCTTCAGAAAATAAAAATGTGTTATTGAATTAAATCATTATATGTTCACTTCGAACTGCAGAAGTGGTGAAGTAAACAGAAAAGTCTGCAGCTGCCTCATCTGTTTGTTTGTTTTTATGTTTGAGTGCCCAGCCAATTCGCCTCTCTTACAGCACAAATGGGTATCTCAGAAGTAGTGCAATGAATAGCTGGGGAAGGGCGAAGGGAAACCCGGTGACGGCATTCCTCATCTGTTTATTTGTTTGTTTGTTTGAGTGCCCAGCCAATTCGCATCTCTTACAGCACAAATGGGTATCTCAGAGGTAGTGCAATGAATAGCCGGGGAAGGGAGGGAAACCCGGTGCCGGCATTTGCCTGCTCTTACGAAGAACACCAGGTGGGCCAACAACTGAACTTCCCTTCCGAAGGACGGAACAGCTGAATTTGCGCGGTCTCCTCAAACCACACAAACAGGGGGCCGGGCGACCTTGGAAAAATCCTACTTGCGCAGGATTCGTACCCGCTGCCTTTTCAAGCAGCAGGCGAGTAGCAGCCAGATTTATTATAAATTAAATAAAATAAATTACATGTCGTTGCCATTCAATGGCCGGATGTATCCCCAATCATTCTTGGGGGATGTCATTTTACTAGTCATTTTTAGTCACAACACTCACTGGTCGAATTGGCTTTGTCCCGAGACATGCTCCACGTATATGTCTCGGGATCAACGCACGGCGGCCGAGCACATCTTCTTCTTCAGGGCGGCGACTCGTCCCTTGTGGATCCTCAGGCGGTTGAGGATCGCGTCGTTCCTGGCCTAACCACTACATCAGCGGCACCCCCTCCTCATCTGCTCGTTGTCCACTACCGTCTCTTCAAGGTTTATAAATCCGTATTTATACAGAGTAAACGAAAGAGTTTTTAAGGGAAAATTTATCAAACTCCCTGGAAAATTTTTGAAAGGCGTCAAAATTAGTGACTTCGTTTACTAAAAAACTTTTACCTCCACGCTTAACATGAACTATTAGCCCCTCCAACACCTAAACACAATTATGGTGCTAATTAGCGACGTAAGAGCAACGCAAACTAGTGCTGCCATCTGCGGCGAACGAAGATTTGATAGAGCAAATGCTATCCAGTGATTTGAATTTCCCTAGTCTTCCCGGATTCATCTAACAAAATGACAATCCACGATAAACCACTACATGGGGTTGTCATTCGCTTCGCATATTCTAAATTTAAGAACTTGAAGATTTCAGTTAGAAAAGCTTATACGGAGTACGGAGAGAGGGTGGAGGGAGGGAGGCAGTAATGAGTGGGGGAGAGTGGGGTGTGGGAGATGAGTGGGATGGTGGAGGGGAATGGAAAGATTATGGAGAGATAGAAGGGCTGGAGAGAGGAGGGAGGGGACGGAGAGGGGAGGGAAAGAAAGGGGAGGTAGGGGAGGGGATGGAGGGAGTGGGGAGGGAGGGAGAGGGGATGGAAGGAGAGGGGATGGAGGGAGAGGGGAATGGAGGGAGAGGGGATGGAGGGAGAGGGTAGGGAGAGGGGAGGGAGGTAGGTAGATGTGTGGGAAGGAGAGGGGAGGGAGGGAGAGGGGATGGAGAGGAGGGAGGGAGGGTGGAAGAATATAGGAGGGAGGAGGGTGGAGGAATATAGGGGGAAGATGATGGGAAAGGATGGAGGGAGGAGCTTTCAACAAAAACATTTCTTACACTCGTTTCAATCTGCTACACACTTGAAACTGAATTTCATGCACAGCAGTTACTTTTGAGGAACAAATGGAAATATTTTTATTAAAAAAAATTCAAAATTGACCCGCACTCTCGGTCTTCCATAATCCTGTTTTTTCAACTAATTTGATTCTCTTCGTGGTAAGCATCCGTTTTCCATACATTTATCCAATGCAAGGCGTTTTCAACCATTATTTCGTCGCCTTAACGTATTTTATAAGTGAAAAGTCATAAATTACCCCGATGTGCCCTTTGGTTTAAGGTTTTATAATTTAAACGGCGACCTCTCAGTATTCCAGATCTCTCGACCCCTGAATTTTGGAGCCATTAAGATAGTTGCTGGCCTCCCACGAGAGGTAGGAAGACGGGAAATATATGCGGTTAGAGGGAGAGAAGATAGGGGGTATAAAGGATGCAAAGTAAGAAATGCAAGGAGAAGAGGGAGGAAAATAAAAGATGGAGAGCGTTTGGAGCGTTTGTGGGAAATTCTGGAATGAGTCCTTTAAAATGGCGGCCGGAGAGCTAAGCCGTGTGCTGAATATAATTAACAGGGGTGTGCAACATACGGGCCTCGATTTCAAGTCTGAAAGTTTGAAAAATTAAACTATTATAAAATATAAAGAAATGGTAATAACGAGATGATAACGTATATTACTCTTTTTAACATATTCTACGTAAATGAGGATAAATATTTCGATTACGCAAATGGGAGTGTAGCTGCGTATGCCACTCTGTGCCGTGCCGAGTTCCACCACAGTGAAAATATTTCCATAAGCGTTTCTTTATTCCTCGAATAAATTTTTTCGATTTTGTTGGGCTGCGCTGTAACATTATTGTCATGGAATTCTATAAGGAATTCTATACTTCTATAAGGAAGTTTTAACTTATTTTTATAGTTTGAAGCTCAAAACATTGCCAGTTTGCAACACGTCTCTTCTTGAGCGTCACGTGCATTTTTATGGGCTTAATAGCAGCTCTTCAAACAATTATGTACTTCCTTTTGGGTGAGGTGCTGAAGTAGACAATCAAAAAGGACTACTGGTTAGTTGCGCTCGCCAGACCATTTCAAGATAAGGAGAGCGAGCGAGAAGACTCGCTGAAAATTTTAGCCGAATGTTTACTATATGCATTCGTGCGAGTCTACCTATACCTACTCCCGTTTAGGGTCAGTGCGTGGCCTCTTGATCGAACCCGCTGAGGGACACGTGGACGAAGATTATTTTTGTCCAAATGAACATGTCTTTTCAATACTATCGAAAACCTTCCGTAAAAATTTCTCTAAGGTCTGCAAAATTTATAGACGCACGGTTCTGCTGCATTTTCGCCCCTATGTTTTCGTAAAAGTGGCTGTTGTACAAGTTATTATGCAATTATGAAAAATATATTTAATTTCGGCTAACTAACCTCTCATGTTGCTATTTTACAGCCGTTTACCCTCCACAGATTGACCGAATTCTATATTGGCTGATATTTTGCAATACTGCGTTATTTTTCATCTTTGTTGATGAAAAATGTATACAAATTTTTGTCCATTATATTTGTAAGGAACATTGAAACCCACATCGACATAACATTCACAATTTCTCATATAGGTATCAGAATAGGCTTCGCAAAATTCAACAGCAAACATTTCAGCTTAGACCTTGGGTTTCCTTTGGCGCTTCAAGTATAAATCTATTTTTACCATTCTCCCGTTTTGAACGAATACAGTAAGCAGTCCGCAGAAGTATTTTTCGTTTCTTTTCAAATTTTATCCTGTGTATATATATATATATATATATATATATATATATATATATATATATATATATATATATACATACATACATACATACATATAAATTTCTGGCTAATTAACCTCTTGAAATATTATAGTCATAACTCCTTCCACACCGAACACACAAGGGAGGAGAAAACCCGATGCCGGCATTAGCATATTCTTTACAAGGAGCACCAAGGGGACCAGCTGCTAGATGTTCCTTCCGAAGGACGGAACGCTGACTTGCTCTGTCTCCTCAAAGCACATAAGTAGGAGGCGGGACGATCTCAGGTTGAAAAATCCGAGCTCCGCCGGATTCGAACCTGGGATCGCTGCGTGGAAGGTCAACGCTCTAACCACTCCGCCACCTCCGCCCCCAAATTTTATCGTCTCGTAGAAGTTAAAATCACATACACGGGTTACATTTTTAAATTTGCAAACCAATCCTGCCTTGATTTACTGTTTTCATCAAATTTAAACTTCTTAGCAGGGCTTGGTACCTATCGGTATGCAGCTATATGCCAGTTCCTTAATTTCTACAAAAGTATTCACCATATCTCGATAAAGGATTAAATTGATGAGCAATAATTTTGAATTTTTTTTCCATATTTCCGTTTAACGGCATTTTACCGACAAATATTGACTTTTTCGAGAAACATTTCTAAAAGCTTTGAAAATTGTGAAAATGTATATAATTTTTCAATCTTTTAATTTGTAATTATTCATCAAATATTTACTATGAAAGGCAAAATGAAAGCGCTACTGAGGATTGTAAAGTTTAGGGCATTGAGACCTCGGTAAAAAAATGGGTTCTTTTTCAATATCTGATTGCGAAGTTCGCTATTTTCTCTGTATTTATATTATAAATTATTGATCGAAAAAATTATATGAAAATAAGTTGAATACCACAGTACGCATATCATGGCTGCAAAACGTTTTACACGGAAAGACCAGAGTTTAACCAGATAGCCCAAATTAAATGGAGGCCAACTAAAAGTTATACCGTTAAACTAATTGTAAGTGGTCGAACTATTTATGTATTAATCGATATGAAAATTGGCGCCGCTTGTCAGGCATATGAATGGATTTATTTCAAGCAATTCGAAGATACGAATGACCTATTGGCTTTTAAAATTTATAAAACTTTTTCATCTACTTAGTAAATGCTTGCGTTCACTTAAATCTCCATCAAGCCATCTCTAATTATGGCATATCCTGTTCGACAATTATAGGCACACCAACATTTGTTTCGATAGACTGCCCTTGGCTGCGCCTTTAATCCTAAGCTGTAAGTAAGAGGATAAATCAAAGGGAAAGAAAAAACTTCTTTTTTACTTTGGGTGTTGCGGAAGAAGACATTCTGACGCGATGAAAGAGTCCTCTTGACACACTCAAACGCAAACTTCATCGCAAGATGACCATATCACATCACATTTTGGGGCTCACGAAGGAAATAAAGGGTAAAAATTTTACATTGGAAATGGAGGAAAAGTGAAGAATTCTCAACACCTGGAATGGGAAAAGAAACGAAACTCACTGTAAGTAATTTAAAGCAATAACGCATATATTTTTTCTGACGCGAATAATTTTTTTCTCGTCGAATAATTTTTTCATAGTATAATTCATTTTTTCCGAAGAGAATTTTTTTCCAAGTCACATCAGTTTTTACCTAAGCGAATATTTTTTGCTAGTCAAATTAATTTTATCCAAAGCTATTAATATATTTTCTAGTCAAATTCCCTTTTTCCCTAGACAAATATTTTTTCCCGATGCGAAATAATTCTATTTGACGCGAATATTTTTTTCCTAGGCGAGTTATTTCACGGGCGACTCGCCAATGGGGTGGAGTGGGTGGGTACGGTTGGTGTATTCCCAAAGGCAAAGGACGTTAGAGACGTATCGGTCCAAGGGTTCAGTATTCTTCTTTCGGTAATCCAATGTGAAAGAAAAACAGTAACCTGCTCTCCATGGCAAAATTTCAACTACTCCCGACCCTGGAAAAACTAGCCAAAGCTAAATATTGGGTCGATAACACCCAATTGTTGTGCTTGAACTTATGCGTTTGTTGTATCATTAACATCGGCCAAATGGTCATCTCTCCCATGACAAATATGAATGTGAACCGGTAATGCATTTCACGAAACATCCTGTCCCAAAGAATCATTGCAGTTCCTTAGACGGCGAGTTCCGCCATTTCCAGACCAAAGGACTGGACACCATAGAACAATTGAAAATCCAATCTCTCTCATTACCGCTCATCAACGAGCATACTTTCTCCATTCACTCCAATTGGTATTCCATCCATATTTTAATCCAACATCGTTTTCATTTTCTGTATTTTTCCATCATTTCGTTTATTCTGTTAATATTGTAATAAATATTTCTTTTATTTTTAGTGAGTGAGAAGAGTAAATAATATTTATTGGTATTTAAATTTAGTGAATAATCCTTATAAATATGGCTGAAAAATATGTAAGTAAATAGTAACTGTATTGCAACATATTCCCGTAATTGTCTGAGAAAATTGTGATAGCATTTGATAAGAGATTTGTAGTGCGATTAAAGAAAAAATGTGCTCGCTCATATTTTACATTAGCCGATAAACAATCTTGGTTACATAATCGTGCCATAAACCCTACCTCATCCATCATTGCAATTTTTATCCATCTTCTCTGTGTACAGAAATTTTATCGAACTTAGAATGAAATTACTCTGCATTTTATGCAGAATAAGTGAAGTAAAACTTTCTAAGGATTCTCAAAAAACATGTCGTGAGTGGCTAATTTATATTCAGTTACGGTCGCTAAATTTCTCAGAATCGCCTCGCTCACAAAAGTTCGAAAGACTTGTTAACGTGTCTATCGAATGATTTTCAATTTTTTGAACTTTCAAACTTCAGAAGACGAACTTGTCTGCATTACGTAGTCGGAAAGAAGAATTACCCAGAATGCGTCTTTTTATTTTATCTCGAAGCTAAGCCTCATTTCATTGTTTATTATTATCATTATCGCTCATCGCTCTCTACCATGGCCTCATCAACAATGAATAATTAGTAAATGATTGTAACATACGACTTATAATTTATAAAATAAAATATTACAATCATTTCCAAGGTTTAGGAAAAGGAGCATTAGCAAAAAATATCATCAGTTAATTTTCCAGAAAATAATCTTTAAGTTGGTCCCATTGTCCCCATTTAATACTTTAAAATTTAAAATTTGGATATTCACATTCTTTTTAGGAGGCATCAAATAAAAAATGTAATTTCGAAAAATTAATAAGCGTAAAAATATAATAAAACGTCGTTAAATGCTCACATTTACCATGTTTATCATATACGATTTTACAACTTAAAATCATTATGTCACTCGCTACCGTTGTATCTGTTTAAGTCTTCATGAATATGGCCAATAAAACAGTATAACTTTTCAGGTTACCTTGGTGACAAAAAATGCCACGGCAGCACTAGATTCGATTGAGAAAGATTTTAAATGTTCATTTTCAACACAGAACTTGTAGGCGCGAGTTGATTCAAGCAGCTGATTCATTTTAATTCGCGAATATGGCGACAGTTACTAATAGCGTAGAAATTATAATCATAATCTCTGACACGTTGGGTTATCGGAAAGAATCAAAGATATAATAGTCCTTCAGAAGAAAAGGTATCCATATAAAATGCGATAAAAAAATTATACTGAACGAGTGTCTCCGTAGTTAAAGATTCTGCAAAGAAACAGAAGGATCTACTCCGCCACGCCTAAGTCACGGAAGACAACTTGTTTTCGTGGACGCAGGATTTGATATAGGACCGTTTAACTGATCGCTATTACTGATGAAGAACCAAGCACCCAAAGATAAACCTCCTTGTGACCATTCGCGCCGCTGATAAGACATAGGGTCTTTGTTCCCATCTTTTTTGTCGAGATGCATAAAAATACTTCCAATTTCAGAACTTAATGAATTCTTTAAATTTTTAAAATACCTTCAACTTTTTAGATATTCGCCTTTTATTGCTAAGATTTTGAAAATTATCCCTACTCTAGCAAATGTTGATAAGCTCTTAGTGGGTCAGCCATGAAAACTATGAATTCCCTGGGACCTTTATATCTGGAGCTACGCCGGAAAGCGTCATCCCCTCACCTGGCCATCTGCACACAGGCGAGCGCCTTTAGGATAGCCCCCTTTCGCTCCCTCTACCCCTTTCCGCCCCTTTTCGTTTCCGCCAGCCCACCGGTCCCCGCCCCATTCGCCATTTGCTCATGTACGCGCCTTATCTATTGCCCGTAAAATTCGACTCCCACGTACTGAATTTCCGTCCACTTCACCCCTTACTCTCACTCTCTCTCACTACTCCTCTCACTTCGCCACAAAATATTCCAGCCCATCTCTTGCCCCCCTTTCGCCTCACCTTCTACACAATTTCGCCACACTTTCGTCCCAGCTTTTCCCCGTCTCGCACATAGCTGCAGCTTTGCGACGGGAGAGGCGTCACGCGGGCTGATTACCCGTCCCACGCGAGGATGCCGGCGAAATCAGGTAATTGGACCAAAGTTTTCTCGATTTTATTATATGATCGTAATTTAATCATCCTTCCCCCTCTCCTGCCCGAACGATCGTGGCGCCACTTATCCCCCTCCCCCTCCCCCCTTCCCCTCCCTCCCTCTCCCCTCCTTCCCCTACCTCCTCCATTCCTCCCTCCCGCATCGACCCAGGGTCATTTCGATTGGAAAGGAGATCGCCGCCGTAAAACTGCCAAAAACAAGAGAGCAGCGATGAAAATACGACGCCCTGACCCCTCGGTGGGGCGCGAGGTAAACCACGATTCACGATCTCGTCGCTACGGAAAAGGACTCCATCCCCCCCCAAGCGGTATACGGCGCCCGCGAGAATAATCCAACCTGTCCCGCGGGAATGAGCGGAAGCGTCCAGTCCCGAACTGGGTCGAGAGAGAGAGAGAGTAAGACTTACGTAGATGAGTAGAGAAAGATAGGTAGGCAGTGGATATAATAGTCGAGAATGGAATTAACCTCGTCGAAGCAATCCAGAGGACCCATCTGCTGTAGAAATCATAAAATTGTGAAACTAATATCACATCCGCTTCCATGTAACCGAAAAAGTATTTAATTCCTGAAAATAAAAATAATAAGTACCTAATAACTTTCTTTGAACTGCCAAATACAAATAATTTAATGAAAGTATCTAAAAGCAGTACATAGTATCTACGAATATGTACTCGGGAGGTACTAACTGACGGGTAGAAACCCCGGCAAGTGGACTTTGTAATAACGTAAATATTTTACTACAAAGAGGCACGACAAAAAGACAAGGACTACATGGGTGCCGTGGAAGGAGGACACGGTCGTCAGCACCACTCGGACACTCGGATAACAGATCGAACGAATCGCTCTTTATCGTCGCCTAGGGTCGGATCCCGGATAGAGGAAAAATGCTGGGCATTCACTCTTATCCCCCTTCTACCCCTCTCTCTCTCCTCCCTCTCCTCTCCCTCTCCTCTCCCTCTCCTCTCCCTCTCCTCTCCCTCTCCTCTCCCTCTCCTCTCCCTCTCCTCTCCCTCTCCTCTCCCTCTCCTCTCCCTCTCCTCTCCCTCTCCCCTCCTCTCCCTCCCTCTCCCCTCCCTCTCTCCCTCCCTCTCCCCTCCCTCTCCCCTCCTCTCCCCTCCCTCACCCCTCCCTCTCCCCTCCCTCTCCCCCCTCCCCTCCCTCTCCTCTCCCTCTCCTCTCCCTCTCCTCCCCTCTCCCCTCCCTCTCCCCTCCCTCATCCCCTCCCTCTCCCCTCCCTCTCCCCTCCCCCCCTCCCTCCCCCTCCCTCTCCCCTCCCTCTCCTCTCCCTCTCCTCTCCCTCTCCTCCCTCTCCCCTCCCTCTCCCCTCCCTCTCCCCCTCCCTCCCCTCTCCCTCTCCTCTCCCTCTCCTCTCCTCTCCCTCTCCTCTCCCTCTCCTCTCCCCTCCTCTCCCTCCCCTCCCCTCCCCTCCCTCTCCCCTCCCTCTCCCCTCCCTCTCCCCCTCCCTCTCCTCCTCCTCTCCTCTCCTCTCCTCTCCTCTCCCTCTCCTCTCCCTCTCCTCTCCCTCTAATCTCCCTCTCCTCTCCCTCTCCTCCCCTCTCTCTCTCCTCTCCCTTCCTCTCCCTCTCCTCCCCTCTCCTCTTCCCTCTCCCTCTCCTCTCCCTCTCCTCTCCCTCTCCTCTCCCCTCCCTCTCCTCTCCCCTCCCTCTCCCCTCCCTCTCCTCTCCCTCTCCTCTCCCTCTCCTCTCCCTCTCCTCTCCCTCTCCTCTCCCTCTCCTCTCCCTCTCCTCTCCTCTCCTCTCCCTCTCCTCTCCCTCTCCTCTGCCCTCCTCCTCTCCCTCCCTCTCCCTCTCCTCTCCCTCTCCTCTCCCCTCCCCTCCCTCTCCCCTCCCTCTCCCCTCCCTCTCCCCTCCCTCTCCCCTCCCTCTCCTCTCCCTCTCCTCTCCCTCTCCTCTCCCTCTCCTCTCCCTCTCCTCTCCCTCTAATCTCCCTCTAATCTCCCTCTCCTCTCCCTCTCCTCCCCTCTCTCTCTCCTCTCCCTCTCCTCTCCCTCTCACCCTCCCTCTCCTCTCCCTCTCCTCTCCCTCTCCTCTCCCTCTCCTCTCCCTCTCCCTCTCCTCTCCCCTCTCCTCTCCCTCTCCTCTCCCTCTCCTCTCCTCTCCTCTCCTCTCCCCTCCCTCTCCCCTCCCTCTCCCCTCCCTCTCCCCTCCCTCCTCCCCTCCCTCTCCCCCCTCCCCTCTCCCCTCCCTCTCCCCTCCCTCTCCCCTCCCTCTCCCCCTCCCTCTCCTCTCCCTCTCCTCTCCCTCTCCTCTCCCTCTCCTCGCCCTCTCCTCTCCCTCTCCTCTCCCTCTCCTCTCCCTCTAATCTCCCTCTAATCTCCCTCTCCCTCTCCCTCTCCTCCCCTCTCTCTCTCCTCTCCCTCTCCCTCTCCCTCTCCTCTCCCTCTCCTCTCCCTCTAATCTCCCTCTCCTCTCCCTCTCCTCCCCTCTCTCTCTCCTCTCCCTTCCCTCTCCCTCTCCTCCCCTCTCCTCTTCCTCTCACTCCCTCTCCTCCCTCTCCCTCCCTTACCTCCCTAAATATCTTTCATTCTTTCCAATCCGCCCTTTTGGCCGTCCACATTGGCCACCGACGCTATACATTTGCCGAGTTTTTTTTTCGTTCCAAACAAATGAGGTCGTGGTCGCGTGAGTTCGACCAAATGGCGATGGAAGAAAACTTCATGAGGGCCAGAGTGCTGAGTGAGGGGATGTACATAACTGAGATCAGTGCCGAAACATTACAATCAGATTGCCTTTTAATTCATTTTCTAATTAAAAGTTTGGAATTTTAACGGAATTAGAAAAAAAAAGATCATATCTAAAGTTGGATCGGGCCTAGAGATTGCAAATTGGCCGACTTATTCATTTACCGGCAATTTGGTAAATGTTTTCCTAATTACCGGTAAACCGAAAATTTATCGGTAATTTTCTACATTTTCAGAAGAATGCTAAATTTTATTATAAAACGATAAATATATGTTATGCATTGTGCGTAGTCCGGGAAATATACACATTTACCGATTTCAGCTATTACCGTAACATATACATATATTAAAACTTAAAGTAAACAATAACTAAAACAAATGTTATTGCCTCTGATTCTCTTTTATTTATTGTCTCTATGGTTGTTAAAATAAGCTCACAGAAAACATTATTTATCCAGACTTTTGTCTCCTAACCGCGACCTGATTTTTGTGCATATCAACTCTGCCATAGAAAACGCTCTTTTTGATTGGACACTCGTTGGTCGAACAGTCATTACGAAATCGAAAGCCATTTTAAAATATGTATTTTCCACTTATTTTTTCTTCTTGAAAATACATCATTTCCTTTATCACGACATGTTTGAGGTCTTTCGTGTTTTTTTTGTTTTTGAGTTAGATCTTCATAGGCTACAGTTTTTCTTTATCGCCAATTGAAGTTTTTCCTTCATCGACAATGCAGCCGATGTCGACAGAACTGGAGTTGCAACATTCACGGAATCGGAATCAATGACTTCAGTCGACTCATTTGTATTATCTGTATCCTTTTTAATAGAAACGCATTCAAGTAGCTCCCCGATTATCTTCATTATTGTGGATATTAAAAATTCCGTAATCTTCGTGGGATCATAAAGGTACTGTATGTCTTATACGGGAAATCAATGCTTTTTTAAGTTCTTTGCTTAAAAGTGTGTTTTGGTTTCTTAGTTCATCGAGCATAAATTTTAACGTAGCATCAGCGTTGCAATGCTAATATTGTAATAGAGACCAATTCGAATTCATTTTATGTAAAATTGATTTCTCATTTTGTTCTAATACCATTTTTGACCATTGTGACGCGCTCCAACATGACCAGCAAACTATTCCATCTAGTTATAGAGTCCAATATCAATGAAAGTTCCTTGCCAAATTCCTCCTTTAAATGTTTTTGTCATCGTTTTTTGTTGGTGACCTGCGGAACATTTTAACCACTTTTCGTATCTTTGCTCTCGCAGAACTCAGCTGCACGTTTTGTATAGTATTTAAGTGAGAATCAATGGATTCGTCACACAGTACCTCTAAAGGATCAAGACCATAATATCTATTCTATCTCTTTATTGAACATAATGAATTATTATTCATATATTTAGATCAATTTAAAAAGATATTTTACAAAGATAATCAACAAGTAAAATTATTAAATGTACATTAAATACGTTCTTCTTTTACCGAATTACCGGTAAATTTAGTAAAGGATTACGGGTTTACCGGTATTGCAATGCGTAGTTTGGCCACGCCTGCTTCACAGAAAAGGAGCTAAGTGGCAATTGACATTATAGGCTATGCGGCGATGGTAAGCATGCATTTATTCTTATAAAATCAACCTTCTGTAGTCCTTTTAAATCGAGATGTAACAAACAACTGAAAATGTTTAGTTGAAACGATGAAAAATGAAGTGATCACTAATGAAGTATATTTTTATCATGCAACGTTAATGTCTAAGAAACGTATTATTTCGGATTAAAAATCTCATTTTCCATCTTACTCAGTTTTCAGAATGGCATTGCATGACTATTTGTGTGTGTGCAATTTTCATGTTGCATAAATTCATCAGCGCACTTCGATCGCGTTTCAAATGTTTTCTTGACGTAATCTTACTCAAATGCGTAGTTACGCTCTTCTGCACTCCTTAGTTTCATTCTCTGTCCGTATTTCATGACTCAACGATTTAAATATTACGTTGCCTCAAAGAAAAATTATTCAATTATATTTCGATTTGGACAGTATGTAATGTGTAGGGAACTGGGAAGGAAGCTTTGAAGCTTCCATTTTGTTAAATGATTTGATCAAATACTGAAACTTGGTTAACTGAGTTGCATACATGGGAGATCCATAAAATTTTACGTCCATTTAAGAACCCAATAATAGTAAAATACGCAAACAATTTAGGGAAGAAAGGGATTTTCTCGAATCAATTTTCAATTCGTCTTTTCCGACATTTTTGAACCTATAAAACAGCCCTTGTCGCGAATTTATGAATTAAAAGTCGGAGTGTCCATTAATGAATTTTTTCTGAAGATTTACTTTGGGTCCAGAGATAGAGAGGACCCTGCCGAGACTCTATCCCAGGCGCTGGGTCTCTCATTTAACTAGAATCTCTCCCCCATTCCCATCTCCTCCTTCCCCCATACCTCTACCCTCTATGTCCCCCTATCTCCCCTCTCTCCCCCTCCCCCATTCCCATCTCCTCCTTCTCCCTCCCTCTGCCCCTAATTCCCCTCCCCCCTTCCCTTTCCCGTCTCTGCTCCGCCACATAATGTATTCTTCAGCGCCCTCTCTCCTGTAAACTGGGGTTCGATTCGATACTCCGGTTTTTCGTGAAAATGGCTCCTCGCCGCCGCTATCTAGGTTAATTAGTTTCAACTCCCACCCTGGGGCGCCCCTCCCCCATCCACACTCCCCCGCTGACCGCACCACTGATCTCCTCTGCCCCATTTGGCTAACGGGGAAGTCGGCCCCTCTGAGCCCACATGTTTTCACTCCATTTTTTTCCATACGGTAGTTAATGCGGGGATAGATACTCGATAATCTGCGCAGAGGAATACTTAATCTTCTAATGAAGCTACCTTTTTTATGCTCTGTTTTTAGATTAGGGTTTAACCAAGGGAATAGAGGAACAGTTCTCTGTCCGCGCCTCCGGTCTGGATAAAACCGTAATTTTCACCGATGCTATGTGAAATCATCAAAAATGAGAATACCTATCCCATAGAGTCATTAAAATATTCAATAGTCGTGGAATCCAGTTTTTTTATACTCATGTTACATATTCACAATGCCCCTCCCTCAGTGTATACAATTATTAGACTCATTTTATGACTTTGACGGCCTCAGTGGAGGGATTGCTAGCGTGTCTGGTTCCCAGTCCCGTCTTGGGCATGGTTGTTTGTGATTGTCTTTGTATTTATTTCTATATTGTTAAATCGATCAGGTGTAATGGGCCTCGTGCTGTAAGCCGATTGTATGTGGATACATCTTAATAATAAAAGAATCTGTCTGTGTATCTGTTTGTCTGTGTGCTTGTGGCAGTCATAACTCTTCAGAAAATAAACGTAGGAGCTTCAAATTTTGGCGGCAGCAGTTTTAGGTTGATCCAGAGAGTTTCAGTGTCAAAAATAGTTCAAATCGGCCCACGGGGACCCGAGGCTCCTCATTGTTGGTCCAGATGTCGGTTTTTTGAAGATATTTCAGCAACCAATTGACCGATTTTGATCAATTCTCCACTAATATCAATGTTTTAATGAATCACAATTTTTAGCCTAAAATGGATAAAATCAGTCTACGGGGTCAAGGATCGAAATGTAAGGGCCGATCCAAATTTCACGATTTCGACGGTCGATCGGTCCAAATCTCGGCGAAGTCCGTCTACCCTTACGCATACCAAATTAGGTAGGTACATAGAATGTTTACATAAAAATATGACCAAAATGGCATACTTTGACTGGATCGACCAAGCAGGGGAGCCCCAATTGCAAAATAAACTTTTCGGTAGTTATACATTTAGAAGGAATTGACTTAACCGAATTCAACCAAATTTAGTATATACTCGTAGAATCTTCAAATACATTTAATACCAAATGACATATTTGGACTGGATCGACCGAACAGGGGTGCCACATTTTAAAAATAAATCTTTTCAGTAATTATTCTTTTGGGAGGAATTGGCCAAACCGATTTCAACCAAATTTGGTATATTGAATCTTCACATAACTTCATGACCAAATGACGTTTGGATTGGATCGACAGAGCAGGGATGCCACAATTGCAAAATAAATCTTTTCGGTAATTATGCTTTTGGTAGGAAATGGCAAAATTGAAATCAACCAAATTTGGTAGATAAAATTTTCGCATAAATTCATGACCAAAATGACATATTTCGACCCGACTAACTAAGAAGGGGTGCCACAATTGCAAAGCAAAGCTTAAGAGCAGGTTTACCACAGTTAAAGGTAAAATAATATTTCATTTACACGTATTTTTAGAGAGCTGTCCTCATGGATTTTAACCCATTATGGTATATATTATTTTCATATAAATAAATATCCCAATAGTATATTTAAACTGGGTCGACTAAACAGGGCCACCACAATATCAAGGTTAGAATTTTTCTGTAACTACGAATTTCGAAGGTATTGGCTGAACCGATTTCAATAAGTAATTTCGTTTGTAGAGCGGGTATAGAATGTTAAAACGAGATGAACATGTCTAGAACATCTAAAAAGCAGAGCTACCACAATATAAGTATAATTAATTTTCTGATTTCAAAGCAAATACATTAATATTCTATTATACTACGGCGAATTTGACGATAAGCATTCTGTTTGAAGATATCTCAGCAACCAATTGACTGATTTTGATGAATCCTCCACCAATACCAATGTTGAACCAAGAAACATAGACTTAGAACTTGGTATACATTTGAGTCGATAATTAATTTGTTCATACCAATTAAAGGAGAATATTGGTAACTTACCATGGGAGTACTTTGAGTTTGGATGAAAATATTACCGAGTGATATGTGCATGAAAAATTCTAAACTCTAAACCCAGAGCAAAGCCCGGGCAATTACGCTAGTAGATAAATAAATATGGATATATAAATTATTGAATGATTAAGAAACGAGAAATAAAATGAATGTGTACGAAGTCATCAATGATTATCAGATTTTGACATTTATTCTTATATATATATATTCAATTCGGATAAAAATATGTATTATAAGACTGCTGATTGCAACATTTAAACACATTTAGTAAGATAAAATCTTTACGTTGCCCAGTTTTGGATAGAAAAAGACTTGATTCACTTTTGAATGCTTCTTCACTGGCAGGCAAGCATCACAACTCCGTCCGAGGTTCCTATTATTTATTGAGTATCCACTATTTCATTTTCGGTTGAATATTCTTTTTGGTATATTTTACCGTATTTTACAAAATAAAATTCTTTCAATTTATAGGAAAATTGGCATTTTAAAAGATTTTTACCTCCTTTAGCTTTGACAACTTAAATGCTGATTATCAAAGGATCAATTTTCAAAAGAGGCATTTCTGTTTTACCGTTGAATTTTGTTGACTTTTAAAGACCCTGTGCTTTGAGTTTGCGGCTTTGTCCTACATCAAAGCCCAGCAAAGTGTGCCCGCGCTCTCTCTCTTTCTCTCCCATCAATGTTGAGCTGAATAATCACCAAGGGACATTTCTCATTCGATCTCTTATATTTAAAGAAAGAGTGGCGTCTGATTCCGTGCGAGTGCATTGTCACGAAAGAAATGTTTTTTTTTTATAAACGCACGTTATGTTACCTCGAAAATCGATGAATCGATAAATTCCGCAGTTTCGCTGCCATCGGTGACGTGCAGAGCGGTTTCTGCGAGCCAAGTATTTGGCGACGGCGTAGTGGAGGCCGTGTTTCTCCGAGATTCTTCCTCTTCCCCTCCTCCACAAAGCGAATTCTTGACATTTAGAGGCGCGGGAAGGAGAGTCCCCTTGGGGGGGCGCGCATTGCGTTCCCTCATCCACGGGTCTCTCAAACTGCCGCATATATGGCCCTCGTCTTCTCTCCCCGAGGCACGAATTCCACCCGTCGGGGCGCGTCTCCTCGAATGTCCCCTCGGGCATAAACGCAAAGAGAAACTCTCTCTCATTCGTCCGCCCCAACTCTCTCTTTTCCTCTCTTTTCTTCTCTCTCTCTCACTCCCTTTTCCTCTCTCTCTGTTTCTCTTCTCCGCTGCCACATTTGGTCCTCGAACCACCCGCAATCGAAGTCGGAGTTCGATTTTATCAGCCGAGCGACAGGTGATTCCCTTTATCGGGAGCCGTTTGATCCGTCGCCCGGGAAACGAATAATAATATAAAGATATCTCGTCGATTAGGATTAGACGCACCGGATATGTATTATCGACTGACGTGGATGTCGTAAAAAATCGATAATTCCGGATAGAACTAGGATTCGCTTGTATTTGCAGAAAAATCTACTATCTCAAACAATATACGTTCGGTAAGGTTGATTTACGACGCGATAACACCAAACCTGAAGCATCTTTGGGCAATTTATAAATTTAGACGGCGATATTGCGCCATATCTATATTTCCTCATCTTCAGAACAACCGATTAGAGAAAACGAGCGCGTCAGACAATGTGTTTGTTCATTTAATCACGAATTTATCTTAAGATACGAAGGCTTTATCAGGGTTAGAAAATTCCTCATGGCTATACTATCTTCCCGTCTGTTTAAATCAAACCAATGCTAAAATATGTCAGTGTTAGATAATATTCGGTAGGTTAAAGGTGATACAAACAAAAACTAAATTGTTGAATAGAAATTTTCTAAATTTTTAAGAAAAATAACTAGTTAGTCTTATGGATGAAATTAAACTGACAAAATACTTTTCTCCAATAGCCGTATAAACACTCTGAAAACCAGATTCATATTTCTGTTACAAAGCAATCGCCATCAGTGGAGATTGAGGAAATAATAGAAATAAAAATAATAACTCTTTTCACAGAAGATGCGCCAAAACCCATTTAAACGAGAGAATGTGACACAATGTCCTCGATTATCTGTGTGTAGATTGTGTAGCATCTTTCGGGAGGGATATTTCCACACTTGAGAACTAACGAGACGTTCCCGCTCTATCGAACCACCAAGCAATCGAAATTCTGAATTTTAAATAGTTCTTCACTAGACTGCCGTGTTAAACATCTCGCAAAGCACGCAATCAGACCGCGCTCACGAAAGACATCTATGTCGTTTATGCTAGCACCGCGCCAGCTCTTGAATCAACTTAGCGAAACTGTTGAAATGCAAATGGAATTATAAAATATATGAATCTTTTCTCTTGCGAAGATAGGGCTTAGATATGTCATAATTTGATATTTGAGTTGCCAGGCGTCGTTTTCCCCTTGAAACGAAGCGTTCCGTGAACACATTAGCCACCGTAAATACTTCCCAGCTGTTATAAATAAATATTGTCCTCATCTGGTATTTTTTCCTTAAAATTATGATGCAGAAAACGGAGTTTGCAATCTGAAATATAGATAGCATAGTCTCAGATTCGTTGTTCCGCTACGTCAGCGGTTTCCAAACATTACAAAGCCGCGCCCTCCCTCGCCTAAGAAAAGTGTCCTTGCGCCCCACCCTATAGCATCACCTGCTGGATCAACAATTGCAATTAATATAAAAGCTTTAAGAAAAACGTCCTAGCCAATTGAGGGCAAGATTTTTAGGGCTGCATATTGTAAGTCTTACAGTTGGGATGGCCAAACGGATGGGAAATATACGTGTGATATTTTCCCCTCCCCCAAAGGGGTTTTCATAAATACCGGTTTACCGGTAATTTATCGGTAACTTTCGACATTTTCAAAAAATGATAAATTTTAAAATAAAACGTTAAATAAAAAATTTATTTCAAATAAGTACTTTAAGGAAAACAGCATAAACTTGAAACAAAATCGTAAATAAACCTTTGATTAAATAAACATGAAAAAATAAACTCTGAAGATAAGTACCTACTCGAAGGAAAACACAATATAAACTTTAAACAGAAATTGTAAATAAACCTTTGATTAAATAAACATGAAATAAACTCTAAAGACTTAAGTACTTGGGGGAAAACACAACATAAACTTGAAGCAAAAATCGTAAATAAACCTTCGATTATTAACTCTAAAGATAAGTACTTTAAGAAAAACACAACAAACTTTAAACAAAAATTGATTATAAACATTAAATAAACTATAAAATTTTATTTTAAAACAAAAATATTCCCGCTGATTCTTTTTTATTTGTTGTCTTTTTGGTTGTTAAAATAGGCTTGCAGAAAACATAATTTATCCAGACTTTGCTCTCATAACTGCGACCTGGTTTTTGTGCATGTCAACTCTGCCGTAGAAAACGTTCTTTCTGATTCGACACTCGTTGGTCGAACAGTCATTACGAAAGCGAAAGCCATTTTAAAATAATTTCCTTTTAATTTTTCTCCTTGAATGCACGTCATTTCTTTTCTCACGACATGTGTTACATCTTTCGTGTTTTTTTTGTTTTTGAGTTAGATCTTTGCAGGCTACATCAGTTTTTTCTTTATCGCCATTTGAAGTTTTTCCTTTATCGACAACGCAGCCGATGTCGAAGGAACTGAAGTTGTAACATTCTCGGAATCGGAATCAATGACTTCAGTTGACTTAATTGTATTATCTGTTTCTTTTTTATTAGAAACGCGTTCAACTAGCTCCAAGATTATCTTCGTTATTGTGGATTTGCTGGTTTTATTAAAAATTACATAATCTTCATCATTCGATTTTGTGGGATCATAAAGGTACTGGGGCGTGTAAACCAATGCGCTGCGAAGTTTGTTCAAAAAAGGGAATATTATTTTTATTCTGCTATTTAATTACTATCTTTTAAAATAAATCGGGGTAAAAATAAAATATGTATTTATATGTTTAGATCTATTTCAAAATATATTTTACAAAGATAATCAGCAGGTAAAATTATTAAAAACATACATTAAATACGTTCTTCTTTAACCGAATTACCGATAGAAAATACCGAATTACCGGTAAATTTAGTAAAGGATTTTTGTGCCATTTACCGATGAACCGATTAACCGGTTTATCGGTATTGCAATCCCTAGTTACGACATAGTCATTTAGTCCGAGATGGATTCACTCCTTAGTAGGCATCGTTCTTCAATTGTCTTTTGCGGGCGTCGTCCTTCAATTGTCTCTCGCGGCCACCACCCTCCGGAGCCCTTGCACGTTCTTTCATTCATCTGTCGATGCACCGCATCGACCCAGAGAACTCGATCACGCGTCTTACGTTCGACCTATCGTTTTTCCCCGCCCTGTCTCTGCGTTTTTCGATTTCCGTTTCCCCACGAACGCTCTCCAGCACTCTTTTGTCGGAATCTCCGAATTCTTTCTCCCTCTCTTCGTTTCTACCCCCGTCACGTGTGTCAACAATGCGAGTCGCTCCCTGGACACCTCTCTTTTGGAAGGCAAAACGCTAGTGGGACTCCTCTCGTGGCCCTTTGAATGCCTCTTGAGGGGAACCCGTCCATATTCGTTGAATTTTGCGATTCTTATTTTCTCTCTCGACTTGTTCAACATTGCAGCAATTTATATGATGTACGCCTATTGTTAATTCGAATGAAATATTTATATATAGGATATTCGTTTATTTTAAGCTTATATAATGCGAAAATTAAATCATTTACTTGGGAACTCTAGTATATCTTGTACGCATTTTATTTGCTGATAAAATTCTTAAAACGCGCTAATACTTAGGATTTTCGAGTCAACCGATTTGTCAAAATGGAACTTGGATATCCGTACGGAATGTAAAGAGTTCGCCTTGGTGATCCGATATATCGCACAACAGGGTGTTGCGTGGTGTTATAATAGACGAAGTAAATTGATAATCCGCGGAAAATACGTTAGATAGAGGCAGGATAGGTAACGAAAGGAACTAAATTAATATCTCTCGAAGTGATGCAATGCAGTCTATCACGATAGAAGCCCAATATTTCGAAACTACCTTCTATTTCAAAAGACCAAAGCAGCCATTACATGGATCAGGACTTACTATATTCCTTCTCTTGGACATTTTAAATCTCATTATAATCTTTTTAAGATAGAAGAAAAGCATGTAGAGATTTCGAGTCGATCTTTCGAAAAACACCTCTTAGCTACGACTGCTAACGTGATCCTTGCTCGTTTCGCTGACTCAAACAGCGATTTTTTCCTTCCAAGTCCTTTCTGCTCTTGATGATATTTGGCAACGCTGTTATTTGAAATTTTCTCTCTAACGTTGCAAAAAATTTTAAATCTTCCAGTTTATAAATACGGAAGAAATGACGTTTCATGCAAATGGAATAAATTATCTGCATCCATAAAAACGATGCTTTTAGAGAGTTGTGGTGGGCGCAATCTTGTGGAATTGTTTAAGGTATCACATCGGAACCCAGGACGAATTGAAATATTGAAGCTGTGGAAATACAAACGTTTCATTTTATTTGTTCGTCTTTTTGATAGTTTTATACAACTGTCAGAAATGTTTTAGGAATGGAAATTGAAATACATTAAGAGAGAAAAAGATGATGTAGAGAAAGAGAGACGGGAGAGAGAGTGGGGAGAGAGGGAGAGAGAGAGAGGAGAGAGGGAGAGGGGAGAGGGAGAGAGAGGAGAGAGGGGGAGAGAGAGGAGAGAGGGTGAGAGAGAGGAGAGAGGGTGAGAGAGAGGAGATAGATAGATAGATAGATAATCGTCTTTATTCGGGCGAAATTTAGACCATAAGGTCCATTCTTACATTTAACCCTTCGTCAATATAATAAATACAAGAAAAAGAATAAAATAAGTTATAACAAAAAAAATTATACAAGCATTATGTACCTAAATCATACAAAGTAAAAAGATAAAATTGAATACAGATTTGTGTTTGTGGGGAAAACCTAGGTAAAAACAAGACATGTCCTCCCTGGTAAAACCCACGCAGGAAAACACCCACTAAGAAGGGGGGTGTGAAAAACCTGCGAAAACCCTAGATAGTGTACATATGATAATACAAAACTACAACATTAAATAGAAAGGAGTATGTACAGTGAGAGAGTTCGTATATACAGAGTAATAATATACCGTCATAGGGGGAGAGGGGGAGAGAGAGGAGAAGGAGAGAGAGGAGGGAGGGAGAGAGAGATGAGAAATAGAGAGAGAGAAAGGGTGTCACCGCTTGCTGGAACGGTGCATCACGGCTGTTAAATATTTATGACGCACAATTTAACTTTTCATTGACAAAATGAAAATAATTTAACTGAGTAATAATTCGTTGATGACATTATCTGTCAAAAAACATTTTGAAGTTAAAAAATTAATTGCGTTGTTTTTAGGGTAAACTTTAGAACTATGTCGAATTCCAAAAGTTATCCAACTCTAACTGGTTTAAAGAAAAGGGTGACAAAACCTTCTTATACAGGAAAATTAATTAAAAGCACGAGAAGGAAGGGAAATTTTACACTCTTATGAAAGGGAAATGTTGAGTCGATGGAAGTTTGGCTACGAAAAAACTAATTTGGTTTTCAACAAATTAGTCCTTTGTTCGCAGTTGATTAGATGTTGAAATGAGGGGTATTATTCATGAAACGGCGGAAGAACCTTTGCGGATTGCTTAATGTCCTTCTCTCTTATCAAGTCACTCGCGCCAGAACGAGGTTTAGGTAAATTAAATTTAGATTTTTGACGGAAAAACATGTGATGCGCACGTGAATTCTCACGCACGCAGACGTGCCTCCGTTCCCACGACCTTTCCAATGTAATTCACGTCGAGGGTTGGAATTCACGCTCACATCCGCTCTTTGCAGCCGAGAGCGCGAATATTGAAGGAAAGAAATACAGGTTGTACTGGAAAACAAATTGAAACTTTTTGTATGGTTCTTGCATAGAATGAGGTTATCCTAAACGATTTTGGCCCGCTGAGTTTGAATATATAGTCAGCATTCCTGTAGCACGCCTTGAAATGGAGAAAACATATTTTTATACTAGAAGAAAATATTGTGTTTTAGTCATATAAACTCAGAAAAATACATGTAGGTACATGCTAGCTTAAAGATTTAGCAAACAATTTTCTTTGTATGATGTACCAAGAGCTCACCTAATTAATAATCAGCAACCATATTAGTGTTCCAACTGCCTTGGTATCGTTTTTCCAAGATCGTAATGTCATGATGGAACCGCTAGCCGTGCTCTTCACTCACAGCTTTCAAATTCTCAGGAAAGAAGTCCCGATGGGAGTGAGGGAAATAATTTAAAATGACGTGTTACACCCCATGTCATGGTTTGCTTCCAGTATTTTATTAACCAAGTCTTTATAGTTTGATGCTTTGTTGTTTTCTAAAAAGTTCATGACAACTACTTTGAAACATGCATATGCCATTTTTTTCTTTTCCTTCTAACACTGTATCGAATCTATCACCGTTCATGACTTGACGTATTTTGGGACCGTATTCCATATTCCCATGTGGCTCTTTTAGGTGAACTGAATAAGCATTAGGAATCGATAGAAATATATTGCCATTATGCAACAGAACTGCTTTTAAACTCAACTTGGAGGAATCTATGAACAACCGCGTCTTCAGTTTTGTGTTTGTTTCTCAATGATGCCATCAAAGCACTTGCATCATTGCAATGGTACAGAAAATCTTCCATTGAATAAAAGTCAATGAATTGCTGTCTGAGGAGTGACCTGGCCCGTCGTCGAAGTATCACAAAGGCGTTGCGGTTGTGGACATTGGGGAAAGATTTCGTCAGCCTCCAAGCAGCTTCCTTGTTCCTAAGGGCGAGGGCAGTTTCTGCGGATATGCAGAGGCACCTCTTCTTGGAAATCCTACGCGTTGGAACGAAGTCGAGAATGGCGCCATTCAGGATCTCGTACAGTAGTGAGAGTGCGTCGTCGGGGGAACCGAGCTGCAGGAGGTCCCAGGGCGCGGTTTATACCTGGCCAGTCGGCCTTATTCCAGGCTCTGATGTTGCGGTTTGTGGGTGGTCGCTTTCGAAAATATTCCTACCAGAGGAAACGGAACCCACATTGACGGAAGAAAGGATAAGATCCAGAGTTGCCAAATTACGGGTGGGATTTAAATTACATTAGAGTAATCCGAGGCCATGAATGAAATGGTCGATGAAGAATTGATCGTGGCGATCGCTGCCGATACCCTCGGTGGGAGATGCCCAAGCGATGTATAGATTAAAGTCCCCAAAAAGAATCACTTTACCTAAAGTAAGGGCACGCAACGCCGAGTCGAAACAATTTTCTAGGACTGATAAGTGGCTATCGGGAGGACGATAACAACATCCGATAAAAAGTTTATCCTTCCTCGAAGAATATTTTGGATTAACATCCGCACAAACCTCTGTCCAAACGATTTCGCAGGCGATTTCCAAATCCATGCGGCGCTTTGCAGGCAGGTAGGAGTTTATAGCCGCGAGGACACCACCCCCTCTGCCAACACGATCGCGGCGAGAAATAAAAATAAAATATATTAAAAAGTTTTAAGAGGAATGTATCTTCAGGTTTTATTCACCACCAGAGTCTGTGAACACGTCTTATAAATTTAAGATTAAATTGAAAAAAATAACTGCAACTAACTCCATGTGCCTGTTGTCAAAATAGATTAAATGGACAATTCTTTTGGGAACCTCTCTCGATAGTACGGAAGAGATTCTCCGCCAGCCGGAGAAAAAAGCTTCAGAAAAAATTAATTATTTATTGGAAATATCAATAAAACAAATGTCACTTCATACTTTAAAATAGAACACGAAAATGACAGATTCGCGAATATTAATCTAATCAGAGCTTTTCCCTTAAACTCGACAAATATTCATTCGAGACAGCAATATCTCTTCAGAATTAATAGAAACACAACATAAACATTTCTTGCCGAATATATTTTTTGGTAGGACGCACACTTTTGGAGAAGCTCGAAACAAATTTTTCCATCGCATTTTGGGCCAATCTAATGTAACTTTGTGTATCCGAGGCGCATAATTATTATGTTTAAAAAAATTGTTTATATGGTGGGTCACCTCGCTTAATTGGGGCTGGCATTATTCACTTATATTAAAATAAAAAGTTAAAATGGCATACATGAGTTAAATCACTCAACCAGAGCTACCATACTTCCGAAAATTAAATTAAAAATATAAACTTCTGAATCCAATGTTAAGCCTTGGACTCACATTTCACGGTCCAATATTGGAGTTTTGGTAAACTCCGGTTCGTTGCGATTCCAAAATTACATTTGTATGACAAAGTAACAAATCATTTGAAAAAGAAAATTAATATATTTTTCGGGAATCTCTAACCGAAAAATACTGGCGCCATTTTTCATTTTTGCAAGTGAAAGAGATGCAATATTAAGTTTTGAGGCATGCAGTGACAAAAATAACATAGGATTTGCGGTTCACTCTTTTACAAGCTTACATTTGTTGCCGTATTGCCGCTAGAATTCATTACTTTTACTCTTAACTCGTAGAACACAGCTAACTAAAACTATATATATAAAACATAACGAGTGTTATTCAACTTTACGAAGGAATACAAAGCATAAAATCCCGTGTGTAACAACTAGTGGCTTCTCTAGCTCTTTGGGTGAATAAACAAAACCTTTTAATCAGCGTGAATGATAGCTTGATTTCGAAATGCAACAAGTGAGACATTTTTCACAGGATGATATATATATATATATATATATATATACACACACACACATTTGTATGAATGTGATATCTTGTGCAAGATGATATTTGTTCTTTAACTAAAATGATCTGTTCTCACATCATTTCAGTCAAATTTTATGGATAAAAGAAAGTTAATTATGATAATTTTTAAAATGGAGTGATTTATTAAAGTTATTATTTAATCAAATATACATTTGATTTTTAAATATATATAAATTAAAATCTTATAATGAATCGGTTTCTTCTAGCCATTTCCTTATTATTATTATTTTGGAATTCTCTTGAAATTTTCCCCAAAAATTCAGTCAGAGCGAAAAAAAACCGGTTCAGTGGTGGTTACTGGAGCGAAACCGGAACCGAACCGAAATTTTTGTGTGAACCGGAACGAGAAAAGTCTCCAAAATAAGATTATACAAAAGTAGGATCATAACAACATTTTTCACACTAATACAAGGATGGAAATTATCATAATATTAAGGTAATAAGATGAAAGGATATATTAAAGAGAACGCTTTGTGACTCATTATAATTTTGTTTTATAATAATGTAGGATGAATGAATGCACGTAACTAGTCTGCATGTTGCAGTGTTGCTTTCAATTTGGATTTAAGCGTGAAAGGTGATATAAAAAGCTTTAAAAATAATAATTTTTGCAGGTAATATTTAGTATTTAAGAAATTAGATTAAAATAAGTTCGTTTTTACATTAACAAGTAGAGTGTGATCATGAATAAAAATAATGTTTTTCTTTCATTTTTCGTGGCGTTATACCGCCACATATTCGGTAAATAGAGCCCAGTCTGTTATATAATGGTGGACACTACGTGAAGGTGAGATTAGCGTTTGAATGAGAGAAGCTTAATCCTAAGTTCACGTTGCATTGCGCATCACCTTTTTACATAAACATATATTTTACATAAATATATACTATTTTGGAAAATCGATGCTTCTAAAGTGGCATTTGAGTTTAGAACGAAATCAATTTTGTATCGAAATTTTGAAAGTGTCACTATCCGCCTCTGTAAAATTTTCCAAAATCAAATTTTGCAGGAATAAGGGGTATCAAAGTGGAAATGTATGATCAAGGTTTCAGCTTTTTTTATTTTATAAATTCGGAAATATAAGTAAGACAATCGAAAATATTTTAAAACGTCACTTGAGTAGTTTTAACGCAATCTCTACGCCCAGGTGCATTCCTTTGATTTAAATTATCCACTCTTTTTCACTTATAAAGCGCTTTGAGCGCACAAAAAAATTGACACATTCGAGTTCATTTCTTCGTCGTAAATAGTAACCCATTTCCTTTCATTTACCATATTCTATGTGCACACGAGACGAAATTAAACGTATTTACGTATCTATAGTAGATCATATTTAGCTCAGTTGCCACAAAGATTGTGTTCGTTGACAAAAAATAATAAAACCGTATAATAAATGTTCTGTTTGAATAAATTACGACTTTCCGGTTGAAAATTTTCAAACTTTTCAAGAATAAGTGGCAATAATATGGAAATATACACTCAAATTTTCAACTTTCCATCTTTTATACCTTCGGAGATATTAAAAAAAAAATAAAAATGGCTCCCAGGTGGAAAACATATTTTTTAAAACTAAAATCTAAATAAAAACAAATTGCAGCAGTACAAAGAAGTACCCTCCAAGTTTAAGCTATATTGTTTACCATTTTGCACATTTTCAAGTTAAGCAAGAGCACGGAGAGTCAGACAGACACCAAAGAGGAACAGTAAGCGCATTTTTAAAAGCGCTCTAAAAATGACCAAATCGTGTAATAAAATCGCAATAAAATAGCTTTCCGTCTTTTTTCCCCATTCCTCATTTCATGGTATAAAATACAATTTTTTTATTCTCTCTCTGTCTATGTCTCCCCTCTCTCTTATTTCCCATTTAAAAACACAAAACCATTCATAATCATACGATTCATTTAAATGGCATCAGAATTTCTCACAATTAAAATCTTTAAGAAAATTCCGTTTTACTCTGGCACGCAACAAATTTTCTTAATAATTCGATTTCTCTCTCCGAGAAAAATATAGATACTGTTATGTATGTCAAGTTCTGAACTAAATTCTGACTAATTTAACAGTGTAATGGAAGCAAATGGGGAGGCAAAGTATTTCTTATGGCAAAACCTTATTTTCTTTTAATTTATTACTTAATAGCAATTCCACATTTCAAGTTCCTCTGATGCTTTCATATATATATCCACGAACCTTCTAAGTTTCAGATTCGTTCCTATTTCACACTTCCATACAACTTTCACATCGTTGTGACGCACGCACGCATGCTAGTGCACTACAAAATTTATATACACGACACAACAATAAGTGGCTATCGAATGAAAAGACTATGAGGAATTTTTTATTGAAACGAAAGGTCCTTTTAATAGAATTTTGCGGGAGAGCAGAAGAACCAAGAATCACATTTTGCCAATATTGCATTAGCTAAATAAGAACGGAATTCCATTTCGCGCGTGGCCTTTATCTTGAAAGCGTCGGAAGGTGGCCTCGGACTCGAATAACGCAGGGCGATTTACAAAGATACTAATTCCCGCATTCGCCCTCCTCGCAGCTAACTCAATACCCGCTGCTCCCACTTTAAAAGCGTATGCTAATCCAATTTTACTGTGACGAAATTGAATCTGGGTAGCACTTAAACGGAACGAATATCCCCAAGCCAGCTCTCTCTCTCTCTTTCTCTCTCTCCCGGCTTCCTCCACCCCCTCTCTCTCTCTTCCCCACTACGCTATTCTCTTTCTCCCTCTTTTTCCAACTCCGCAACGCACACCGAGCATTTATTATATCTTTCGGCATCTGTTTCCTCACACATCTCCCTCTAATTTAATATATATATATATATATATATATATATATATATATAATTAATGTATATTTAATGTTTATTTGTCTATATTTCATATGTATTTATCTATATTTCATGTGTATGTTACTTAAATGTCTTTATATGTATATTTATGACGGTGTAGAGCCTGTTTTCCTCCGCAAACTTATAAATCTGTCTTTACTTAAATCTTTTTGTTGTCTATATTTAATATACTGTTTATTGCAATTTTTAGTATTCATGATACTGACGAAAGGTTAAATGTAAGAATGGACCTTATGGTCCAAATTTCGCTCGAAAACAGACGACTATCTATCTCAATATTTCTCTTTTAAGATATCTTACCATTATCCGCTCAAAAAATCAGATTCCCCATTTGTCCTCTACACATCCTTTCGGGACGATGTCAAAGACAGGCAGCGCCACGAATGCACGTGAGGAGAAGGGAGGAAGCAAAAACGACACGCGAGTGGAACAGAGACGCGGATGAGGAGAGGAGGAGAGAGAGAGAATTAGGAGTGCGAGTGAGAGAGAGGTAGAAGGGAGGGAGGGAGGCGGAGGAGAGAGAGGCAGAGAGAGACTCTAAATGGGAGCGATGTTTGCGCCCCTTCCACCTTTCAAAAGCGAAGTCCTTCGGCGACAAAGGAAAGAGTTCGCGACTCTTTGTTTGTGTCGTGAGAGGAAGCGCACGCAACCCCCCCCCCCTCCTCACACTCTCCCCCGGAGGGCCGCCCGTCCCTCCGACCCCCGTCCCACGACGCTGAAACATCCACCCATCCATCCGCGTGAAATGTTCTTATTATGCTCGCGGGAAGTATCCTCCCCCCATTCCCACTCCCCCCCCCTTCTCCCAAGACTCCGCCCCCTTATTACGCTATTCTCCCCCCGGAACCTCCCTTCCAATCCCCTCTTATCGATTCACAATTGTCGTTCATTTTTTTTCATAAATTTGGTGAGTGAGAAATTTGACAGACCTCTTTTCTTTCCTGTTGAAAGATTGGATTTTTGTTTAAATTTTTAAGGAAGCACCTCCGAAAAGATACACAATAGAGAATATGAGAGGAATAAAAGGAGAGAGCGATAGAAACGAAAACTCATATAGTATTTTTTTATGTTGACTAATTTGAGCACACAAATCCATTAATAGTAACTTAAATTCACATTCTTTAGAAATTCTTTTATTTTGAAACCATTTAATATCTTTTTCTTTCGTTCTTTTTCGGTAAAATGTTTGTTTCGCATTTTTGGAATTTTGAAGAAATTAAAATGGAAACGTGGAAATACTTTATATTTTAAGTTGAAATGCATTTATTGTTTTGAAATATAAATCCGTAGTTCTAATATTTTCTGGTCCAAACCAAGGTTTTCGCATGATATATTCAATCCTAATTGACTAGTATGATTTTGAAAGTGAATATAAAAGGCTGCAATTATAACAAATAAAATCATTATTTTTACTGCAAAATGTAGTTTTTGTGAATTTAAGTTAATTTATTAATAATGGTGTGCAAAATGTTATATTTGATTCATACGTAAACAATATATTAATTCAACTACTATTACAATTGACGCGATGTTTGTGCTCCTCAACGAGGAGCATAAATTCCATGGTCGAATTTTTGTCACACCCGGAGACAATATAATATAATCACTCAAAATCTCACACTACTTTTTTGCTCAAATTTCATGTGCTGAAACATCAGATCCCATGATAAATAAAGCATTGTATCGAGGACTGTTGCCAATCAAAGATTTCACGCCAAGAACATTAAAAAACAAATTTTAATTATCGATTATAAACTGTTTATTAACAAAATCGTGAATGATTTCAATGAAGCAAAAATAAGTCCTTGGGATCTTTTGAGTCATCTAATTTTGTTTCCATATCTATACTCCTTAACTTTAATGAGATTCTACAGGAAAAAATTATGTTTATTGTATGATGCAATTTTTAATATTAGTAGTACCTAGTACGCTTACTTCTCAACACCGTAACCGTTTCATTTGAGTAAATACTGTTATCATAAAAAGCGATTAAAATAAAAAAACAAAAGCAGTAAAGAAAAACACGTCCTCTGCCTTCGTTTCGCTATAAATATCTTCCTCGCTGGAGTGGTCTTTTTAACGGTCTCCTCCCTCTCTCTCTGTCTCTCTCGCTCTCTCTCTATCTCTATCTATCACTCTCTCTCTCTCTCCACCTCTCTCTCTCTATCTTTTGTATCTTCATGATGCGGTAGTCTGCATGATATCCACTAGCGCTGTCTCTCATACCATCAACAACAATCCTCTATTTCATCAATCTGCGCTCCACCTCTATGCAATCAATCATCAAGTAGCTGTCTTATACTTTCATCTTGATCTATAATATTTTGACCCATAAGGCCCAATCTTCCACAGAAAATTAATATGAAATAATTAAAAACGCACACGAAACACGTCTGGAGGAAATGGGGCGATCTTCGGAGCACTAACAAATAAATTTTAATCGCCCTGGAATATCGTATCGTTCTCAAAACTAACCAAAATCAAGGTCAGAGAGATGAGCTAATAGATTGATTACGCATATATGCAGCTTTATTGGAAGTTTAATGGAACGCGAACCCACAATGATAATGAATAACAATAGATTCATTTCTATCAGTCACCCTAAACAACTTTTTCGTGGGCATGCTCCAACTTTTGCGCCTCTTAATAACGCGTCGAGCGAACCCTGCGTCGTTCCAACGTTTACAAAGTGATCCATTTTAGATACTTTCAAACGATCGTAGTGAATGCGTCGCTTATTGTTTTTTCCTCTATTTCTGGCTCAACACAGCTAGATCGATCACTTACTCGATATCTAGGCTAACTAATAAAGATCGGACAAAATAGTTTTAAAATATATGTCACCGACAGATGATGATTGTAAATATAAAGAGAATGAAATATGAGAGTCTGAAATAGGAATACGTATTCGTGCTGAAAATTATTATTCCTTGGTTCTATTTGTTGTCGTAATAGATATAATATGCTTTTTACAGATTTCCATTAATAATGACATTAATAAGCACTATTTTCAACATCTTAAGAATAAAATTTAAGAGTTAAGTTTTATATATATTTACAAAAACGCAAAAAATATTCTCCTCCATATTATCAAGGAGATTTTTGTTCCGTGACTTGAAAATTTATTATATTAATTATCATTTAAAAATCGTCCTGAAAAAATACACAATTACATGTTTTATTTAATCCTTAATTGACCTAGTGATTACGGATTTGATAATTTCCTTATTGAATCCTTTTATTTACTTGATCTACTTTTAGGTCTAAATGGAAAATATTTGTAAATAATTTTTTAAAACCTTCATAATTAAGATCGGTTCAATATAAAGACAAAATAAAATAGGTAATTGTTAACTTAAAAAATTCAAATATTTTAAAATCTTTAAAAAGTTTATATAAGTTCTAATAGAAATATTATCAAAAATCATGTCTAATAATTTTCCAAATCTTCATGAAGTATATTTTTGGTTTTCAAATTGTCACTAACTAATGCATAAAATAGACGTGTCGAAGGCTTAAGTTAGTAGAACTACTCCACCATCGAATACTGATAAAATGAACCAAATAAATAGTCAAATTTAGCTCTTAGTTACATTTTTATGCATTTGATACCATCGTTTAATTTTTCGTACTAAAATGTGTACTGATGTTCAAATAGCGCCATATATACTTGATTCCTAAGTAGAATGTTGGGATGTAAAAATTACAATAGTCTATTTTCGGTAGTATTAGAAGGATAGACTTATTTATGATTTTTATCCACGTATTTAAGCTTAAAATCTACATGAATTCTACAAAATTCATTGCTGATTCGGCAAAGAAACGACCAAGTAAATTCTTGCAAGAGATTGTGGATTTCGTTGAAGATACCTACTGGTTTTGATCATTTTGTCACTCTGGCGGAATTTCAAAGAGAGAGAGAGAAAGAGAAAAAAGTGGTTAGAACAGTTATTATTCGACTTTTTGCTGCTCATTAATTTTGTGTTGGCAATGGAACACAAACTCCAAATGCGCGATTTAACTTTTCAAAAAGTCCTGCTTTCTACACGATCCTCAGATTTTGCTCAGTTTAAGTTTCTTCTTTAAGTTCAGCCTCGGAAATAAATGCGCGCATTCTTTTTAAATGAAAATTCGTTTGTTTTTACTCAAGAGCAAAACAAGAGCTTTTTTAAATTCTCGTTTGCTGCTTCCTTATCGCTCTCCCCCGTTCTCTCTCTCTCTCTCTCTCTCCCTCTCTCTCTCTCTCTCCGTGGTCATCCATCTTGTGTCCAAATCTCACTCTTTTCCCCTCTCTCCCCCACCCCTTCCCCTCACTTCTCCTTCGACCTTTCCTCTTTTATCTCCCCTCCATCAATCCTCTACATTCTGCCCCCAAATGCCTTCTTCCCAGCTCCCTTTTCCCTTCCCTCTCTTTCTCCCTTTATTTCCATCTCCTCTCTTCCATTCGTCCTCATTTCTCTCTTTCACACGCCCCCAACTTTCCTTTTCTTCCTACCTTACATTTTCTTTCCTCTTTTGTTTGATGGCAATGGGGTTCATTGCCTAGCCTCTATCATTCTTCAACTCCCTCACACTCATTTCCCCTCTTTCTTTTTTTCCCTCTCTCTAATATTCATCTTCCTATTTTCTCTCCCTTTCCTCCCCTCTCTCTTGCTCCATCTCCCTATCGTCCCTTTGAGACCAACGCTCACCCGAAAATAGCGTCGCTATGGGAACCATTTCGCAGAACACGCCCTTTAAAAGTAAAAAGGATAGGATTCCTAGCCCTTTTCTCGTCCTTTTATCCCGCCTTCTCCCTCTCTCTCTCTGTTTCACTCCCACTCTCTTCCTATCGTTCCTCACCCAGGCATACTGAGAGGAGAAACGTTCACTAGGGTTATCGCGTGAACCGCGGATTAAAAACCCGACCGTTTTGTATTCCCAACAATGGGAGAGGCTATCTTCAATGGGACCTCAGCATCGCAACTATAAATAGAATTTTGAAATGCTGCAGGTATAATGTTTTCGCGACCTCCTTTCCCACAACCGTTCACGCCATCGCATCCCCTGTCATTCACCACTATCCAAGCTACTTTTTTCGACTAATACCTCTCACGTAACTCTTTCGCGTGTCTTCCTTCAAATCCGCCACTTCTCAGCATTCTCCTACTTGTCCTTTGTCTTGTCCATTCTGTGACCCCGCAATCCCGTCTCACCCTCCTTTTGGTATGCCTTCCCGTGCATTATATCACCTCCCCTCTCTCCTCCCCTTCTCTCCTCCCCCTCTCTCCTCCAGCTCTCCCCTCCCCCTTTCTCCTGCCCCTCTCTCCTACCCCTCTCTCCTCCCCCTCTCTCCTACCCCTCTCCCCTCCTCCACTCTCCTCCCCCTCTCTCTTCCCCCCTCTCCTCCCCGCACTATCCCCAAACCACTCTCTTCCCCCATCCTCCTCCCAGCACTCTGCTCCCCACTCTGCTCCCCCTCTCTCCTCCCCCACTCTCCTCCCCCACTCTCCTACCCCACTCTCCTACTCCACTCCCCTACCCCACTCTCCTCCCCCTCTCTCATCCCCCACTCTCATCCCCCACTCTCCTCTCCCCACTTTCCTCCCCCATTCTCCTCCCCCCACTCTCCTCCCCCACTCTCCTCTCCCCTCTCTCCTCCCCCCTCTCTCCTCCCCCACTCTCCTCCCCCCACTCTCCTCCCCCACTCTCCTCCCCCACTCTCCTCCCCCCTCTCTCCTCCCCCACTCTCCTACCCCACTCTCCTACCCCACTCTCCTCCCCCTCTCTCCACCCCCACTCTCCTCCCCCAACTCTCCTTCCCACACTCTCCCCCCTCTCCTCCTACCGTTCTCCTCCCCCCTCTCCTCCCGCTCTCTCCTCCCCCTCTCTCCTCCCCCTCTCTCCTCCCCCACTCTCCTCCCTCACTCTCCTCCCCCTCTCTCCTCCCCCCTCTCTCCTCCCCCACTCTCTCCTCCCCACTCCCCATTTATTATGTACAATAGGGTGGTCCTTATTTTTAAGTTTTGGAAAACTGTTCCATTATGAAAAAAATTAATTTTGGTAAAATTAGGTTAGTTTTGAATAATATTTAGGGGTTGCTACCAAGATCTTAAAAATCGCAATATATCATATTGCTAAACATAGGTGCACTCATTTTTAAATTAGTTTAAATTTTAAACTTATTTGAATTGAACTGTGAATTGTAGATACTTATTATTAAAAATTGTGATGCAGCACCCATTGCTCAATGTTACGCAATACTGCAATAGATATAACCTTTCAGATGTAGCCCTTAGAAATCCTGCGTAAGTACACCTGCAGGAGCATTCTTTGTGTTATATAATAGTCCATATCATGTCTTTTGGAACAATCTAAAACTGTCCAGAACGTTATAGAACCTTCATAAACAATCTGAAACGTTCTAGAACCTTGCGAAACAATTTGGAACTTTCCGGAACGTTCTAGAACCTTCTTTAATGATGTATAACCTTCCAGTACGTTCTAGAACCTTCTAGAACAATCTATGGCCTAAACTATATAAGTAGCCCACCTAGTGCAGTGAGTTCAGTTGTCATCAGGCAACCAAGGATTTTTTCCTATAAAGTTGTGTAGAGACTCAAGTGAACCTGACTCGTAGGAGATTACAATACAGTGCACTCCCAGTTTGTAAGTTTTGTACTGCGTTCTGCTGAACACCAAAAAATAAACTAATGACAACAGAAGTAAGTTAGGTAATTTTTTCACTTTACTTTCACGCTTACTTTTATGAAGAAATAGCTACTGTTAGTCCTACTACCCGTAAAATGACGAATGTTTAGCTAATTGGACTACAATCACGTGAAATACCTGGAAATAGGCTACCTTCGAAGCGAGAGGTAATGGCTTATTTTTTCATTTGCATCTGATTGAAAAAAAAACTGTTAGAGAAAGTGCAACTGTAGCTGCCGAAGCTGCCATTGGGATATGGGATATAGCACGGATCCCTACTCGTTCAAAAACACGTAATTGCAGCTGTTGAAAAAATCTTCCATGACTGGCAGAAGCAGAAGAAAAACGAAAAAAACAAGAAGAAAGGATCCAAAACACTGTTTGAAAAATAAAATGCTTTCAGTAACAGCCTCGATGAGCTTTTTGATATTGCACATGCAGAGGCGCTATCCATGATCAAAATTGAAGAAGATCGAAAGTTTCTTCTGGTTCAGAGGGAAAAAGGGCGGCGAGGAAAGATGGCTGGAGTTGACAAGGCTCTAGAACAGCAAGAAGCTAGAAGAAGGGAGCGAGCCAAGAAATATCAATACCGCCTTGAGAGGAGTAGAAAGGAAACAGAAACCAAACCTGTAACCTTGTGCTTCTCATCCTCCAGCAGAGATTCTGAGGAGGTGAAACGGGATAGTCATCAGAGTAGTGAACCTGCTGAACTGGAACAGGCATCTCTTAGAGAGCCTTCTCGAAAAAGAGGAAGGAAGCAATTTATTACACCAGGCATGGCAGCTGTACTGGATCGTACAAAGATGAGTGACAGAAAAGCCACTGCGTTGCTTTATGCTGCTGGAGAAAGTCTCGCTCAAGACATGTCCAAATTCGCAGTAAATCGTTCCTCAATTCGTGTAAGTCGCATTCAGCAAAGGGAAGCAACAGCTAAACAAATAATCTCTCAAGTTAATCCAACAGTTCCGCTAGTTGTGCATTGGGATGGCAAGCTGCTGCCAGATCTTACTTGAAAGGAAGTAGCTGATCGTCTTCCTATTTTAGTCACAGGTGATGGAGTAGAAAAACTGCTCGGTGTTCCATAAATTGCGGCTGGAACTGGATTGGAAATGGGCAAGGCTGTTGTTGAAACTTTGGAATTGTGGAATCTAGCAGACAAAGTGAAAGGAATGTGTTTTGACACTACTTCGTCAAATACTGGAAGAAAAAATGGAGCATGTCTTTGGATTGAACAGAAATTAGACAATAAACCTTCTCTACATTCCCTGCAGGCACCACATATTGGAGCTGGTACTGGAAGCTGTCTTCTCTGCCATCGTAAGTCCATCAGCGAGCCCAGAAATACTAATCTTCAAGCGATTTCAAGCTCATTGGATGCCACTGGATAAGTCCGAATACAGAACTGCACTTGATGATGAGTTCACTGCCAGTGCTTTTGCCGATATTAAAGACGAAATAATCACTTTTGCTACAGACCAACTGAACCAGCAGAACCTCGCGATGATTACAGAGAACTCCTGGAAATCTCTACCACCTTTCTTGGAAGTGAACCTTCTCGTGGAATTAGATTTCTTGCTCCTGGTGCAATGCATAAGGCTCATTGGATGGCCAAAGCCATTTATGCTATCAAACTGTGGATGTTCAAAGGACAGTTTCCATTGAAGACAAAAGAGGAAGCTGGGATAAGGGACAGCTATTTTTGTTGTGAGATTCTACTTGAAGGCGTGGTTTCAAGCTGCACTTCCAACTGCTGTGCCTTTAAATGATCTGATGCTGTTGAAGAACCTCCAACAGTACAAGACTACAAACTCAATAGTTGCCAACGCTGCTCTGAAGAACCTTGCTCGTCATCTGTGATACCTCAGCGAAGAGCTGGTTGCCCTTGCTTTCTTTGATAAAAAAGTATCAATAGATACAAAAGCCAAATTGATTCAAGCTCTCCAAAATGATGGTAATAAGGTCCACTCAAAGAGAGTGACTGTCGATCTGGATAGCATCTTGGAGAAAAATTTGGACCTATTTTGTGTCAGCCAACATTTTGAGTTTTTTCGACATACTTGATCTTGACTCGAAATTCACAGAATTGGATCCCGAACTCTGGGCTTCTGATGGGAACTACATTGCCACAGAAAAGTACATCAGGTCCATCAATTGCATTAACGATACGGCAGAACGCGGAGTTGCCCTGATCGAGGAATACAATCGATTACACACCCAGGGTGAATAGCAAAAGTAATTTCTTCTGCAGGTTGTCAGCGATCATCGGAGGAGATTTCCAGACTTTGCGAAGGGATCATTTGCCACAAACAATTAATATACCACTGTGTCAGTATTTTTATGTTCATCATCTGACAATGTAACATGGAAATTGCCAACTCTAAATTTTATATGCTTTGTACTGTATTGCATTTTGTTTAAAATAAAGAAAACTTAGAGTTTCAAACCTTGGTAGCAACCTCTAAATTTCATCTAAAATTTAACAAATTTTGGGAATATTATTTTTTTTAATATTGAAACAAGATAGGCTGGTGCCTTTATTCAAAATAAAACGTTTGTTTTCCCCCATTATAAGGACCACCCTAATGTGTATGTGTATATATATATATATTAACTAAAGGAAAAGAAAAGGTAGTGATGAGGTTGGCAACAAGGTGTTGAGGGAAGCTCAGCGGACACTTACCAAGTTGAAGATATATATTTATTTATCTTTCCCATTGATAAATTGTTCTCTTACACATTCATTGTAATTTTATCTTAAATATTTCTTCTTCTCGTTTATTTAATTATTATTACTATTTTTTCACTTGACTTATTAACATAAAATTTATAATTTTTCACTTTTATTGGGTCATTGCATCGTTCATATTGTTCTTTTATGTACCTAGGATTTTCGCAGGTTTTTTCCACCCCCTTTCACTTCGTGGGTGTTTTCCTGCATGGGTTTTTACTAGGGTGGCCAAGCCAGGTCCTTCCTAGGGTTTTCCCATAAATATCTTCTCTTTCTTAGAAGTTTTCCTGATTTGTACCTATCTATCTCTCTTTGCTCAGTATTAGTCTTTATTATGTTAATCTTTTTTATGTAATTTAATGTTTATTTAATATTTATTGTTACAACACTGACGAAGGGTTAAATGTAAGAGTGGACCTTATGGTCTAAATTTCGCCCGAATAAAGTCATTTATCTATCTACCTATCTATCCTCTCTCCTCCCCCACTCTACTCCCCCCTCTCTCCTCCCCCAACTCTCCTCCCCCAACTCTCCTCCCCCCGCTCTCCTCCCCCCGCTCTCCTCACCCCTCTCTCCTCCCCATTCTCCTCCCCCCTCTCTCCTTCCCCTCTCTCCTCCCCCTCTCTCCTCTCTTCTCCCTCCTTCCATACTCCCCGCACCTTCCTCCTATCGCGACTATCTTCTCCACTTCTTTCTTTCTCTTTCTTTCTTGGCCTTCCATTACAGACTTGTCGTTAAGCGTCTCGAATTAGAATTAGAGGATGAGTGGATTCCTTTCGCTTTTTACGACGGGTATGAGAAAGTTTGTGCGACGAGTTTTACACTGATTTCTCACTTAAAATTAATCGCAACTAAAAAGGACTCTGCGATTTATATCTATCCTTTGTGCATAACTCCTCATTCCAGACTAACAGTAAGAGTCAAAAGTCTAATGGAAACATCAATTAGCGCTTCTTATTATTTAGAGAACAACATGCCATAGATCAGATGTCTCCGACTATTAGATACATTTAAAATTCAAGGTATCTCTCGAGCAACGTATAAAATGCAAGAAAAACTCAAGAGTTAGTGCATCAGGCAATACAAGCAAAAGTTATTTCAAATGATAGTTTAAAGATTTCGAAAGATAGCTTTTTTTCCTGAAAGTCGTTCAAACCATTAACAAACAATTTCAGAATACAGATTACCACGAGTATCTTTTCTGTCGCTTCGGTCGCTTGCGCTGAAATAAATTCATTCGCTTGAATGGGAAAGTGCACTTATTAGTTTTTGTAGCGTCTGCAAAATCAAATATCAGGGATAATTTCCTCACTCTAACCCAATCATCGCCAACAGTGGTGAAAAAGAAAGAAATACATAAACACCAGCGGTTCACAGACTTTTCGTCCAATGTTTATTTCGTCCAACGACATTTCTTCCAATTAATATTATATAGAAATTTCATACAAAGAAATGGGGGCACGAGGTTGGACAAGGAAACACTTCATTTGATATAAGCAATATGGGTGTCTATCTCGCAAATTAAAATGGCAGGGAAAGGGGAGGAACGGGGGGGATAAGGAAACTTCATTAGATATAGGCGATATGGATGTCTATCGACTCGGAATTAAACAGATTTTATAAAATCGTAAAAAGGAAAGGGGTTTCACGTAGGGGATACAAGAAAACTTCATCTGATGTAGACTTTAAGAGCGTCTATTGATTCCGAATTAAATATAGATTTTTTATAGGCGTAAATTAAAATGGAAAGTACTGTCTGGTGTGTTGCTAGATATTAAACAAATTAACACAAATCATTGAATGTATAAAAATTAACAAAAAAAAACTTTATTCAGTTGTTGATAATCTCATCTTCCTGCCTATTAATGATATACATGATAAAGAAACATGAGTATACATGATAAAGAAACATGAGCGGCAAGAAAAATGGAAAATGACAAAATAATATTTACAAAATTAACAAAAGCCAACTATATACATCTGTTAATAATTCCATCTTCCCAACAATTATTGAATTGCAGTAATAAATAAATGCGAGTTGCGAGGTATAAAACAAATTACATAAAACATTGAATTTAATAAAAGAAAATTCAGTCGTCAATAATCTCATCTTCCTGGCCATCACTGCCTTCATTAGAAAACAATTTTATTTTAAAGGAAATTGCTCGTAAATATAAATGAATGAATAAATGAGTGCGTGCGTGCGAGAGTGCGTGCGAGAGTGCGTGCGTGCGTGTGTGAAAGATAGCTTTTTGTGGATTTAGCCACAAAAAAGATAGCTTTAATTTTCTACAACTTTTGTTTGAAACATATTCCCATATAATGCATTGTTTAAGAGATATGTTATATTTTAGCTGCCACCACCACACCACTTACCGACGACTATTGTTAACAATTGACGCTTAGTTACGTCTTAGTAACGCTCCATTTTCTTTTCTTATTTGTTGGAGCTTTGTAGCTATATCGAATATCAGAAGACTATGGTTTGAATTTATTTCTGTTCTTTGTAAAGTCTAAAATTTTCTCGCAGTTTCTTAAAATATTTATTATTATGTAACCTATTTGGAACTTTTAGAAATATTACAGATATGGAGATTTTTACTTTTATGATTGTTATAATTTTCAACAATGTTTTTAATTTGTCTCTAATTGGACTAAATATCTATTGGACGAAATATCCATTGTACGAATTGTCTTTGGACGAAATGTCTTTGGGCGAAATATCCATTGAACGAAATGTCTTTGGACGAAATGTCCTTTGACGAAATGTCTTTGGACGAATTGTCTTTGGGCGAAATGTTCTTGGACGGTATGCATTGGACAAATGTCCTGGAACGACGCCAGCCGACGCAACGCCGCATTCGAGTATTATCTCTTGCCTAAACGGTAATGTATGTTTTTCAGGTTAAATACTTTTATTTTAATCAGAATCAATGCTTCCTTTTTTGGGAACGTAGGATCTGTGTCTTTTATTATGAATGGCTGAGTACAGATCAAAACCTAGACAATACGAATCTTTCATTTTTGCGTCAATGAACGCCTCGGCGACTACTGTATCAATAAAGTAAATATATCACTTGAAATCGAGAATTTTCTCGAAATTATGCATGCAGCACGAAGTGTCCATTTTGTTTTTCTGCGTGGGTTAAAAATAATTTGTCTTTAATGAGAAACATTTAACAAGTGAAAACTAATTGTAAGTTTATTTTATGTTTTCATTAAAATGGTAATTTTGGTGTAATGTGCTATTTACGTGGTCTTCTTTGACTTAAATCCTAAATGTCAAATTTATTCGAAATGCCTCTAGAAGTAAAGCGCCTATTAAATTCGTGCACTCGAACAGACTTTAGTTCACCGAAAATGGCGACAATTTGTTAAGCCGCGCGATTGGAAGGAACGCGTGTAGTAAATAAATCACGCACGTGCGTATTAACAGCACAAACACACTAATTAGCTTAAACTTACAATTATTTAAATAAGTAATATAATAATAATATTTCGTACGTTTGTTTTATTTATTACGCGCGTTTTCTTTTACAGATTCATAAACAATTCGAAACAAAAAAAACGTGGCTTTCCATATTTTTACATCGACCCTTCGAACGCTAATCACGCCTCTATATCATTATTCTTTGCAATTTTATCTTTGTTCGCTCGTTGGTTGTTTCGAATTCAATATTTTTATTCTACGTTTTTATGTGTTAGTTGATGGCGAATCGTGTACCCACCATGTTATGAAACGGCTTCCGGGTCTGGAGCTTGGGCAGTACCTTCTTTCTCTATTGAATGGCCTCTCTCTCTCTCTCTTCCGCAGACCGTCTCTGTGGCCGTGTCCGTCCTCACGCTGACCTTCATATCGGTGGACCGCTGGTACGCCATCTGTTTCCCGCTGAAATTCAAGTCGACGACGGGGAGGGCGAAGACGGCCATCTTGGTCATCTGGTTCGTCGCCCTTTGTTTCGGTAAGAGAGAGGAAAGTGAAAGACGCACACACACTCACAACGCTGTCGTTTCTATGGATGCCGTCGACGCAGCGAGAATATCGTCCTAGTTACACGAGAACATAGACGATGGAATCATGGAAGGAAGGGGTGGGTGAGGTCGTAGGGAAAAGGCTACGTTTCTCGCAAGAAGACCAAATGGAGAGAGAGTGAAGGTTAGGTTAAACATATTTGCACTATTGAATGACTTGCCTGCCATCAATTTAGATGAGGGGCCATCCTTCATCTACTAAACTAGACATTATACCTGTCATAAATCAACAGGTGGACCTGCGAGGAAAACGTCCATCGACCCAATACATTAGAGATAGATCAAAGTGGAAGAGTGAACTTCTGAGGTCCTTAGTATTTTACATGGTTTTGAAATTAACTTTGTTATTTAAAAAAATGCTACTGGTTAAAATATATATTGATCTCAAATAAATTTGAAAGTTTTATTTTCGATTATTATAAGCTTTTGTCACTTATCTGCGTCGTAGTTGTGCCAGTCTTGACCAAATCGCCCATATTGCGACATTTATGGCATTCTGCGAATAAACCAGATAAGGAGATATGACCTCTTCCAGCATTTATGTCACTAAATGGGACTAAGTGTGCTAGGTTACTGATTGTCGGCAGCGTGTAAGGACATTTAAAAACAAAAAGAATCACTACGAACTCCATCTCTCTCTCAAGAAATAGCCTCTCCCTTACGTTTCTTTTCACCCTTCATTCTGTCAGAGGGAAAAACTTCTCTGAGCCGGAGAACGCTTCCTGATCTCGGAGCGATTTTGAATTCGGGAGCCGTCTTAATTGACGCTGTCGAGGCGCGCTGATTGGGGCTGTCTGAAAACAGAAACGGGAGTTAAATGGAAAAGAAGAAGGGAACGGAGTTAATAATGAGTTCCCCTCCACGAAGAGAAATCTAATGTGGATGAGGTTTGAGTCTGTTAAATTAAAATCCGCCAAAAATTCGTTATTTTCATTACGCTTCACGCCCAACTTACAATTAGTTATTTTGTAATTGCTTAGCTAACAACATTTAGTGATATAAAATTTGTAAAAACTTTTACAGTGTGAATAGTCAAAACGTTTGAAATTATATGAAATAAATGCTGAGATATTTACTCATACTCATTTATTTCAATATTTATTCCTGAAGTGCTTGTTAAATTAAACTTTCGTTTTGAGTGAAATTTCTGATAGTTATTCTTGAGCGGCGTTTCTCAACTGCTGCTACCAGAAAAGTTTTATGCGTCCACCGACAAAATTTCCAAAGTGAAGTTTTTTCAAAGACAAAGTAAATTACTAGTATAAACGTTTATTAATATTATTGTGTATTCTTATTTAATTAAAAAAATTATTTGGGATTTATTTCGAAAGTATTACTTTCACCGTAAATTCAACAATGCGGCCACCAGGACTTGGCTGGTGGCCGCATCTGCGACCACGAAGAAATTTGGTCTGAGAAACAGTTCTTGAGGAATCTGTTGGCGAGAGCAACTTGCAAATACTGTTGCAATTATATTAATTACTCTGTTTGGAGAAATTCATGTGCTGAACACATCAGATTTTTATTGCAACCAGTTCCCTGGTGCGGAATGACTGTAGTATTAGTAGTAGGTGCCTCTACGCAGTACCGTAACTAGAGCGGGTCAAGCGGGGAATCTGCCCCTGGCGCAACTAAGTAAGGGGCGCAACAAGTTCAAATAGTAACTAAATAAAGTAAAGACAATATTTTTTAAGTAGGGGGGGGCACATAATTAGAAGTATGGCCGTGGCGCTAAAATAGCTAGTTAGGGAGCTGTCTCTACGTAAATAACCATGCGTGCAAACTACGTTATTTTCATGGAGTGCCAAAACCAAATTAAGGTCCCGGAAAATTTTTAAGGGTCTCATGAAAGAAACGGCCCCTCCGCCGCGCGGGGGCTGCGGGGGTGTCCATTACCCCACTGGTTATTTTCGTTTTGGAGAAGAAAGATGTCTACTCTTACTCAAAATACATTTTGTAACTCACGGCAAGTGGAAGTAATTTATCCGTAGAGTTAAAATTTCGACTGATAGGGCTAAATAAATGTTTGACTTTGCTTCCAACTCGCCAATGGCTTTCTAGGAGAGAGGTTCGTGTCTTGGAATACAAATGGCGACTCTGGAGGCAGAGATACCATTAGATAAATCCGGCGTCGAGTAAATATCGTAGCGAAGGTCTTTTGAGGAAATAAATTCTTCCTTCCGTCGCGTCCACTTGTTTAGCAACTCATCTTATTCACTCACAGTTAACTCTTTCAAACGATTCACTTAGAAATCGACACAAACTTAGCAATAGGAACCAGGCTCTTTTGATCCAAATGAATGCAGAATCATTGGAGCATGGAGGAAGTGAAAATGAATCGGAGATGGCTATTTTTGGCCGGTGACAGACAAGAAGCCACGGAATCCTTAATAGTGCCGCCGAATGGGAGAAAGATAGAACAGAGAAAAGCGGCAGAGAGAGAGAAGTAGCAAGAGGAGATGGAGGGGTAGGTGGAGGGAAGGGGAAGGCGGAGGGGGAGGTGTAGGCGGAGGTGGAAGGGGAAGTGGAGGTGGAAGGGAACGTGGAAGGGAAGGTGGAGGGGGAGGTGGAAGCTGAGGTGGAGGGGTAGATGGAGGCTGAGGCGGAGGTGGAAGCGAAGGTGGAGGCGGAGGTGGAGGGGGAGGTGGAGAGGAAGGTGGAGGGAATAGTGGAGGGGAAGGGGTAGGTGGAGGGGTAAGTGGAGGCGGAGGTGGACGGGGAGGTGCAGGCGGAGGTGGAGGGAAAGGTGGAGGGGGAGGGATAGGAGGAGGTGGAGGCGGAGGTGGAGGCAGAGGTGGAGGCGAAGATGGAGGAGGAGATGGGCACGGAGATGGAAGGTGTGGTGGAGGTGGAGGCGGAGGTGGTGGCGGAGATGGAGGCGGAGGTAGAGGCAGAGATGGAGGCGAAGATGGAGGGGGAGGCGGTGGCTGAGTTGAAGGGGCAGGTGGAGGCGGAGGTGGAGGTGGAGGCGGAGGTGGAGTGGGAGCGAGAAAGGAAGTTGGGGGGGAAGGCGGAGAGGTAGATAGAGGGGAAGGTGTAGTTGAAGGGGAAGGTGGAGGGGAAGGTGGAGGGGAAGGTGGAGGGGAAGGTGGAGGGGAAGGTGGAGGAGGTGGAGAGGATGGAGAAGGAGAAGGATGAGGTGGAGGTGGATGCAAATGTGGAGGCGGAGGAGTAGGTGGAGGTGGAAGTGGAGGCGAGGTGGAGAGGGAGGGGTAGGGGTAGGGGGAGGTGGACGCGGAGGTGGAGGCGGAGGAAGAGGCGGAGATGGAGGCAGAGGTGGAGGGGAAGTTGGAGGCGGAAGCGGAGGCGGAAGTGGAAATCGGAAGTGGAGGCGGAGGGAGAGGTGGAGGTGGAGGCGGAGATGGTGAGGAAGGTATTGGGGGAGAGGTAGATGGAGGTGGACGCGGAGCTGGAGTCCGAGGAGGCGGAATAGGAGGCGGAGGAGGCGAACGTGGAGGCTGAGGTGAAGGCTGAGATGGAGGTGGAGGAGGATGTGGAGGCGGAGGTGGATCGGGATATGGAGGGAAAGGTGGAAGGGGATGGGGAGAGGAATGTTAAAGAGAAGGTGGAGGGGGAAAGGTAGGTGTAGGTGGAGGCGGAAGTGGACGGGACTGTGGAGGCGGAGAAGGAGGTTGAGGTGGAGGAGAAGATGGATGGGAATGTGGAGAGGAAGGTGGAGGTGGAGAGGGTAATCGAGGTGGGGGTGGTGGCGAAGGTGTAGGGAAAGGTGGAGGAGAAGATGGAGGGGAAGGTGGAGGGCGAGGTGGAGAGAGTATGGTGAGCGAGGTGGAATCGGAGAGGAGGGTGGAGGGAGAGGTAGAGGGGAAGGTGGAGTGGGAGGTTGAAAGGAAGTTGGAGGGGAAGGTGGAGTGGGAGGTTGAGAGGAAGTTGGAGGGGAAGGTGGAAAGAGAGTGGTAGGTGGAGTTAGAGGTGGAAGCGGAGGTGGAGGCGGAGGCGGAGTTGGATGCGAAGTTGGAGGCGAAGGTAGGGTCGGAGTAGGAGGCAGATATGGTGGGGAAGTTTGGGGGGAAAGTGGAGGGGGAGTGGAAGGTGCAGGGAAAGTTGGAGGTGGAGGCGGAGGTGCAGGCGAAATTGGATGCGGAATTGAAGGCGTAGGTGGAGGTGGAGGCGGAGGTGGAGGCGGAGGTGGAGGTGGAGGCGCAGGGGAATGGTGAGGCGGAGAGGAATTTGGAGATTGATGTGGAGGAGAAGGTGGAGAGGAAGTTGGAGGTGGAGAGGGAGGTTGATGTGGAGGCGGAGGTGGAGGGGCAGGGAGAAAGGTTGGTTGAGGGGTAGGGGGAGGAGTGGGAATGTGGAGGAGGAGGTGGAGTCGGAGGTGGAGGCGTAGGTGGAGGCGGAGGTGGAGGGGAAGTTGGAGGCGAAGGGGGAGGTGTAGATCGAAGCGGAGTTAGAAGCGGAGGTGGAGGCAAATTAGGAGGCGGAGATGAAGGCTTAGTTGGAGGCGGAGATAGAGGCGAATATAGAGGCAGAAGTGGAGGCTGTGGTGGAGGGAGAGGTGGAGATTGAGTTAGAGGCGGAGGCTGAGGGGGAGGTGGAGGAGGTGGTGGAGTTGGTAGTGGAGGCGGAGGTGGAAAGGAAGGTGGATGGGGAGGAGTAAGTGGAGGTGGAGGCGGTGGTGGAGGCTGTGGTTGAGGCTAAGGTCGAGACGGAGGTGGAGGCGTAGGTGGAGGAGGAGGTGGAGGCGGAAGTGGAATGGGAGGCGGAGGTGGAGGCGCAAGTGGAATAGGAGGCGGAGGTGGAGGCGGATGTGGAGGGGAAGGTGGAGAAGAAGGTAGATGAGGAGGGGAAGAAGAAGGTGGTGGAATGTGTGGGGGGAGGTGCAGTTGGAGGTGGAGGCGGAGGTGTAGGCGGAGGTGGAGGCGGAGATGGTGGTGGATGTGGAGGCTCAGGTTGAGAGAGAGTTGGGGCTGAGGTGGACGTGGAGGTGGAGACGGAATTAGTGGCAGAGGTGGAGGGAAATATGGAGGGGGAGGGGAAGGTGGAGGAAAAGGTGGAGGTGGAGATGTAGAGGAAGATGGAGGGGAAAGAGGAGGGAGAGTGTTAAGTGTAGGAAGAGAAGGAGGGGAAGGTGAAGGGGGAGGTTGAGGTGGAGGTGGAAGGGAAGGTGGATGGGGAGGGGTAAGTGGAGGTGGAGGCGGAGTTGGAGGCTGAGTTTGAGGCGAAGGTGGAGGCGGAGATGAAGGCGTAGGTAGAGGCAGAGGTGGAGGCGGAAGTGGAGGAGGAGGTGGAGGGGGAGGTGAAGGCGGAATTTGGAGTAGGATGTGGAGGGGAAGTTGGAGAAGAAGGTGGATGAGGAGGGAGAAAAGAAGGTGGAGGGGAATGTTTGGGGGGAGGGGCAGTTGGAGGTGGAGGCGGAGGTGTAGGCGGAGGTGGAGGCGGAGATGGTGGCGGATGTGGAAGCTCAAGTTGTGAGGGAGGTGGGGCTGAGGTGGACGGGTAGGTGGAGACGGAGGTGGAAAGAAATGTGGAGGGGGAGGTGGAGGGGAAGGTGGAGGAGAAGTTGGTGGAGAGGAAGGTGGAGGGGAAAGAGGAGGGTGAGTGTTAAGTGTAGGCAGAGGTGGAGGGGGAGGTTGAGGTGGAGGTGGAGGCGGAGGTGGAGGCGTAGGTGGAAGGGAAGTTGGAGTGGGTGATGGAGAGGAGGATGGAGGTGGAGGCAGAGGTGGAAGCGGAGGTGGAGGCGGAGGCGGAGGTGGAGGCGGAGGTGGATGCGGAGGTGGAGGCGGAGGTGGATGCGGAGGTGGAGGCGGAGGTGGATGCGGAGGTGGAGGCGGAGATGGAAGGGAAGTGGAGGTGGAGGTGGATGCGGAGGTGGAGGCGGAAGTGGAACGGAAGGTGGAGAACAAGTTAGTAGTGGAGAGGGAGGTGGAGGTGGAGATGGAGGTGAAAGCGAAAGGTTTAAGGGAAGGTGGGGGGAGGGTGGAGGGGAAGGTGGGGAGGAATGGAGCGATGGAGGGAGAGAGGCAATTGAATTGAATTACGTTGGGGCGAGAATGAGACTAATTGTAAGTCATTCTTTTCTTCCACCTAACCCCTTATCATATAGCAACACTATATATTTACACATAGATGATTTTGGTGAGTAAATAAACCCATATAAATTTAGAAAACCCTGTATCTACATATATAAACATACAATTATCAATATATTTGTTTGGATAAATAAAAATAAATAAAATGTTTCTACAAAGAAATTCACTTAAAGTCTTCATCTGTAAATATTATGTAAATGTCACAAAGATGATGATGCACATATATACACGTATAAACATATACACATATAAACCAATAATCATTCATCATTATATTTTATCAAGCAAATATGAGGAGAAAAAATAAAAAAGGTTAATAGTCAAAGAACCTAACCTATTGTGATTTGTAAATATCGTATAATTGTCACACTGATGCTAATTTTTATACACTCGTACACATCTACCAACACATACATCTAGTTATACACATGTAGATATTTATCATGAAATTTTTTAAAATAATTTAAAAAATTCAGGATAAATAATAAAGTACCCCTATTTATCCTACAAAATTGCTTAATTTAATGGAGTGAGAAGTGGAGGGGGAGATGGAGATAGAGGGAGAAATGTAGGGGAGGATGAAGTGGAGGAAGAGTTTAAAGGGGGAGGGGGAGATGAGGGGAGGGAGAAATGGAGGGAGAGATGGAGGAGGAGGAATAGATGGAGGAGGAGGGACAAATGGAGGGGAGGCAGCAGTGTAAAGGGAGGGATATATGGAAGGGAGGCAGAAATATATGGGGAGTGAGAGATGCAGGGGGAGGAAGAGATGGAGGAGGAAGGAGATATGGAGAGGGAAGGAGATATGGAGGGGAAGGAGAGATGGAGGGGGAGGGAGAAGTGGAGGGAGAGATGGAGGGGAAGTGAGAGATGGAGATGGAGGGAGAGATGGGGGAAGGGAGAAGTGGAGGGATAGATGGAGGGGGAGGGAGAAATGCAGAGGAGGGAGAAGTGGAGGGGGAGGGAGAAATGGAGGGAGAGATTGAGGGGAGGGGAGAAGTGGAGGGAGAGATGGAGGGGTAGGGGTAGATGGAGGGGGAGGGAGAGATGGAAAGGGAGGGAGAAATGGGGGAGGGAAAAGTGGAGGAAGAGATTACAGGGTAAATCAAAACAGATAAATCACTCGTTCATAATAAGAAGTAAAATACAATAGTCGCTCTCTATAAAAGAGAAATGCTACTTCAGCGTTTTCTTGTACACGCAATAGTTCAACGATTAATCGTGTGCTATATGGAGCTTATATAATTCCCTTGATTGTTTCATGTGTCAATTACATTGCGCGTGTCATGAAAAATCTAAGAGATAGAAAACTTTAAGGGACGGAGGGAGAGAGAGAGAAAGAGAGAGATAGAAATAGAGAGAGAGAGATAGAAAGAGAGAGGGACTAGAAAAGGGAGAGTGTGAAAGAGGAAGTGAGTGAGAGTAAGAGAGAGAGCGAATGAGAGAGATATAGACAAACGGCTTTATTTGGACAGAATAGAGAGTGGGAGAGTGAGAGTAAGAGAAAACGGGAGTGAGTGTAAGAGGGAGGGAGCGGAAGAGGAGGAAGAACTTCTCTTATTCCTCTCCTCTATTATATACGAATATAACTCTGTGTCATCTGGAAAATCACGTATGTCTGCCATCTCTCTCATAGGAACGTGAGACTGAACATATGATGAATTGGGAATAATTTTTGAAAGGAGAAAAAAGTCTGCTGTGACCGGGAATCGAACCCGGATCTTCCACTTGCCGGGCGGATATTCTACCACTGAACTATCGTAGCAGATCGATTTTCTCGTTTCTGATGAATTGTTCAGGGGTTTACATTGCGACTGGACGTGGCGGTCGGGAGACTCCTGGTGTCCTAGAAAAATTGACTCCACATAGTGTGCCCATGGTGTTTTAATGGACCCCAGGGGAGCCTTTTGCGTGGTAATTCCCCGAGAAGCTATGCCACGGTTCCTTCTAATGCCAGTCGTTTATTCACTTGCGACCTCTTTTAATTCGCGGTAATCACGTCGTTTTATTACCGTCGCAGACATTTGTGTCGCCACCTTCCCTGGACAATGCTGATCGAGAGATGAGAATGTAATCTTTACGGGTTTTTTATTAAAATTTGTTTGCCTTAAAAATACGATAACGTCTGTTCATGCACGTTAATGAACCGTAAGAAGATTGGATTGGAATATTTTAATGAGGTTCTGATGCTCACTTTTCCTCGTATGCCTCTTTTTATGTCCTCCAAACTCGACATTCGCTAGACGTAAGCTAGTTTCTACAATTGTGACATTTATGTAAATTCTGGCGATAATTTCGCTTAAAGCAAAGCTTTATTTTATGGAAAATCCAATATCGGGAGTACTGAAAATGGCAAAGATCGTGTATCGAGCTAATGCTACTAATGCCATTCGAAATGTACTAATTTAAATTGAAAGTTCTTCTAAAGAGACTGAAAACTAATTATGGAAAAATCTGTAACTTGTGACGTGTAATGAAATTTTAAGAAAACCTTTCGCTGGTAAAAGTATGCAAAGAAAAAGCTAAAATTCAAATCCAAACAAACGTTTCATTCGATTTGGCCACTAAATACAAATCCAAATATTTCCCAGGACCATGAAAAGTTTTATTAAAACGTGCTTTCTCCTTTTTTTAGCAAGGATATTCGTTCCCACAAAAATAAATAAATAATTATCGTGATTTTAAAGCAAAATATATCGGTTGACAGGATGAATCGAACTTACCGCGTTTTTCTGGAAATTTATTCTCGTACTTCGTCACACGAGCACGAGTGGACTGAATTTTCAATGCCA